>CM067376.1:245846002-246248042 GCA_034510155.1 Eucriotettix oculatus | reverse complement strand
TAAAAGAATCAATTTCACTACGGCTTTATTAATAGAATAAATCTATGCATCGATAATTTTTTTTGGAATACAGAGTAACATTATTATTAATTTATACCCATTATCAGGAAAGTGGTATCGCATTTTAAGTTTCCCTCAAGTTATATTACTTTTGGTAGAGTATAACAATGAAACGTTTATAGGATATAATGCGCATCAATACTTTTGTAAGAAAGTTGGAGACCTCCTTACTCGGCTCCTCAAACTGAAGGAAAAAAATTATTCCAGTGGATGAATCGTGGTTCCCCAGTGCCAATATCCAATTCATTCCAGAATTAAAAGCTACGGAAACCAGTTTCGCCAATCCATCTCCCGTAATGGCGAAAACCACTTATTCCGTCAGATTAAACTTAACTCCCTTGGCGGCGATTATGCCTTAACAACGCCTTTAGCTATTAAGTAAATCGGTTCTCTGCACTCCGTTACGCCTGAAACCGGAACAGCTCAGAGTCTCTGTTCAAGTAATGTGAGTCCATATGCTTATATGTTACAAGTGCAAGTCGATTCAAGTAGTCTTACTTTAATGGAAACGCATACAACACAGAAGGACAACAAACATTTGAAACTAAGTAACAATACTGATTAAAGCCCTCTATATATAGGCAAAATAACTGAAATTTCATGTATAGTCCTAATGAGACTTAAAAATGGAATTATATATCAAAACATGAAAGTATCAAGTAGGAATACTTACAAAGCACTGCCCTATTTCATCAATCCGAATAAACTTCGGAAATAAGTTTAAAACAAGGAAACAAAATAAGATTTCATTTTAAAACTTTGCTGATCATTGAATCTGCGAAATCAAACAATATATTTTTGAATATTGTTGACCAGATAAACAAGTCTATTACATTCATTTCAGTTTCATTGTGATTTTATAACAAGAATTGGAAAAAATTGTAACTTATAAACGTTTTTCAACTAATAAGTATAAAACTGATCATACTCTCATCGTTCCGTCAGTTTACGACGCAAGAATGTTTAAAAATATATAGAATGAAATATTTTCCTCTTCTTCAAAGACGTATTTCAATAATCAAGAACAAATATCTTTCCTAACAAGTGATAGATATTTTATTACACGATTAATCCCAAAACCTTTACGGAAAAGAAAGCATTACTAGAGAAACCGTAATCGCATGAAATTCAACTTCATGTTTAATTAAGTTTTAATGTATAAAATGCGAAAATTTGAAAATGAATCCTTGGAAAGATGAAATAGTCGGACATAAAAATCCTTGTAAAATGCTGTGAACAAAGCGAAAAATAATTTGGGCACGTTAAGCAGTTTAATGCGCTGACGTAATAACTCAATAAAAGTGTACGTGAATGAAAAAATGAATTCTGTACAAATAAGTGACGGGAATTCTCATTTAATGAGTTTTGAGATCGTTTCAATAAAACTGTATACGAATTTATCTTGGGATTTTTTGTCGTAGGTGTATTGTACAATATGTTGTTCGCCGTTTTTAAAAAACGGAGAACAACATATTGTATAATATAATCGCTAAAAATCATCACATTTACATTTACGGTAATCGAAATACAACACTGCCATCCAAGGTAATTAAAAGTTTTTCGACTTTTGAACATATTTCACGTATAAATGTATTACAATTAATTTATAAAGAGAAATTAAAATTTTTTGGTACGTATAAAACCATTTTTAAAGAGGTAAGGGGTTTATTATGTAAATGTCGAAGCTCAAAATACTTTATACCTTGGTTTCTCAAAAGCATTATTTTGAGACTTACAATCTTTTCCTTAGGACGACAGAACACAAGCCAAAGTTTGAGTGGCTTACAGCGGCAGCGACCAAGAGATGGGCCTTGCATTGACAATGATCGCAGAGCGAAACGTCGTCAAAAACGATGTAAAACGTGAATTTTTTTGTGAAATAGGTATGGTTTACGTGACACATATATCCTCAATACTATATATATCTTTTTGTGGGCTGTTGGGTCACGTTGGCCCACGTTTCTCTTGATACCTCCAAGCTTTATCAGTACTAGGCCAGGACTGATAATCTTTGCTAGCCAGGCAACTGTGCGTGCCGGCCATTTACTAGTGCCGCTAAATTTTCCTTTTATTCATTTATTCGAATTTGTCCCTGAGGCATGGAAAGTACAGGGAGCATATCAGTTGAAATTGACAGACTGTCTCTTCTGTATTTTGATGGCATCTTGAATATTCCGTGCCAGAGAAAATCTTCCCGGACAGTTACCATTGTACCATGGAGCTATTTTGTGGTTAGTCTCCACTGAATGTTCTGCGCCAGAGGATTACATTACATTGCCGTATTCTTGACTTAACGAATAAGGCCTAAATTTTTTTATCAAATCCACTGTAATGTAAATAGTACAAGGGTTTTATTATTTATGTTACTTTAAAAAAAATTCTTCCATTTGAAGACATAATAATTTTAGTTTAAAATACAATCTCTGTTACAAACAAAAAAAAATAATTCAAGAGGACGATTTTTATATATGAGGGTTAAATAATTTTTGGTTAACCACGTGCAGCAGACATTTAGTTCAATGGATGCACCCGTTTTATCTTCATTCGTTTCTTGACGCAGGCTACTAGGGGACCGGAACTTCTTTCTTCCTTCGGGTTGAATTGTAGATTTTCCTTCTGCAGGCGGAAAGTGGGATGAACCTGATACTGTCGCTCCACTCTCCAGCTTTCTCTTCCCTTCCACCTCTCCTTCTCAACATCTTGAACAACTCTCCATCCATACCATCTGGCCCTCTCTACGTCTAGAACCATTTTGTGACTAATATTACACTTGGTGATTAGCATTGATGCAATTGACTATTTTATAGATTCTTACAATTCGTTTGAAAAAAGTTATTTGCGATTAACTAGACGGTTATTCAATAAGGACTGGTTAAAAGGAATAAAACAAGTTGCGTGTTAGGTATTAACTAAATTCTTTTTTATCCGCAAGACCCATATATACCTTGTCTAATAAATAAAACACTTCGTTAGGTCCTCATTTGTATTTATTCAAAATATTTTACACGTCATTTGTTAACGCGTTTAATATTTTGAATCAATTCAAATGAGGAGCTAAAAAAGTGGTTGTTTAAATTATTTAAACGTTCGAGAACAGTAAGTAGATCTTTTAGTAATCTAATATGAAATTAAAAAAACAACAACAGAATTTCGTTATTATCTCACATACAGCTTGTTTTATTACATTTGAACATCGACCCACCCTTAGTGAAAACTCTGGAAAATTTATTTTCTTTGTCTCACTGGAGACTGTGGTTGTTAGGTCCAAACCCGCGTGGCGTTTTGAAAGTAACAACCGAGTACGTTTATTATTTTAATAAAATTATACTCATTACTTATCAACGTGACCAAGCGACATGAAAATTTAAATAAAGTTCCTGTGTGACCCCGGAATAACGTATGGTAATAATGACAGGAAAGATTGAGAATGGAATCGTCTTCCCGTTATCCTGACTTGGATTTCCTTGTTTTCCCCAAATCGCTTAGGTAAATGGGATAAAGTCCTAATAGAAGACCGGAGCTGCTTCCTTCCCCTTGCTATTTGATAGCCACGAGAAACGAGGAAACGACTGAAGGGAGCCGGGGTTCTGGCCGTCGAGAATACGTCGTATAAGTTGATAGTCGCCTCGTTAGCTAATAGTCTTTTAAAGTTTGTAACTGTTTAAAGAATTTTGATTAGTTACATTTAAATTAACAGCAAGGAGAATAAATAATAATAAAAATGTAATTTTTTAAAAATATATTTAACAAACAATAACAACAATAATTTACAATTGAACTTAAATTATAATAAAATAAATTAGTCCTTTTTCTCAGGGGATAGTGAGCTCACTTAAATACCCAGTTGTTTCATTCCAAATCATGGTACCAATGGTTACTGTGGCATTTAGTTGATACCATTGATGGATATGGTTTCAGTTTGTACTTTGCCATCGGCGACACCGGAACTCTGGCCGGAACCTTTGAAGTCATTGAAGTGGGAAGTGGCGACGCTGCTGAAACTGGAGGGCCGAAAACTCCGTCCGTGAAACCTGGCTGTATACCTCGTCTCTGCCACCAGGTGTTTCACATCCGCGCAACAATTTATCTAACAAACTTAAATATTATTAACCACTGCCCTGTTGGAATTCTTCATCCAACTCCAAGAAAAGCTTTCTTTGAAATTCCCTTAATCACTCACTTAAAATCTTAACCACACTTTGAAACTGATTTTTCTGAATTCTTCTTCCCATATGTTCAAAAAATCAACGTTAACTCAACAACCATAATTCTCCCGGTGAAATATCTACGACTTAACCAATACGGATTCATTTAATATATTCGAATTCTAAATACGGATTTCACGTTTCTTGATTCAAGGACGATAAACCTCACACAGCAGAAGTTACTGAACTTTCTATCCGAAAGTTTCAGACGTGACAAATTGTTTAGAGAGAAGCTTATGTACTCGACTCAATTTAAGACTGCCGGAAAGCCGCGGCGTTGTTACCACTTCACGATTCCGAAGCTCTGAAAATTTTTTCTAACAAAATTATTTAATTTTAAATGAAACAAAATAACCCCCCTAATAATTAAGTAACACTACAGGATACTACAAAGAGAGGAACGAAATTTTGTCAAATATATTTTAGTATTCTTATGTTTCTTTTAAAATTATTTACTGTTAATAAATTGTTCATTCTTGATTCGATAATCTGCATTGTTTAATTGTTTATTTATAAAGCCAATAGGAATTTTATAATTGTTCCTTATCATGAAGAAAGGTATTTGATGGACTAAAAGTAATAGTTTAAATAATGTGTTAGTCTATTATAAGTAGTTTCTTGTGCCACGCTAATGCTATTATGGTGCATCAGGTAACGAATGATGCATATTGTCGGTGGCTCGTGTTGGTCGTGCACCGCCGCGCCGCTTCGCGCCGCGATGCGTTGCACTGCACCGTCGCCCGCCCACAAGTGTAACAAGATCCCACCGCAATAGTTCTCATTAGCGCGGCGGTTACTGCTGCCAACATCGATAAGTGCCTACCGGCAACCACAGCCCGGCATAAACACCCACTTTAAGGATTCATTATCAAATATATAAGCACAAGTCTGCACGTTACCCGCGGCAAATACATTCTCAAAATAATTACATTAATCATTTTAAAAAATAATAAAATTTAAATCAATATAAAAGCATTTTGTGCTGTAGCAAAAGAGATCGCTACGCCGCCGACCCTCAAGTATACTGTTTTATTTATTTTTAAAAAATTACTTTAATTATCCAGAAATATTATTAATTATGGCACTATGGATAGAAATTAATTTCAGTAACTGTGTCATGTAGTTTGGCTTGAACCCCATGATCGGAAATCAGATCAGATATTAGCCAGATTTTCGCGTTTCCTCGACATCACTATACACCGATTCTTGTCTCCACGGCCGAATTAATTGGCTCTGTGGTTTATTTTTACGAAAGAACTAATTGGAAAAATAGATCTGTATGACTCTACCGTTTTTCTGTAATTGTACTTGCATTATAACACATCAGTCTGTAATAATAAGCAACTAAACAATGCAACATTTGTCATAATAATAAGCGACTAATATAATGCAACGTGTCATAATAATACTACATTTTCGCAAAAAGTTTTTATGCCCTCAAATAATATGAATAATAAAGAAAACTGATACTTGATAATTCAATAATAAGGGTCAATAATAAATTTTGCACTGTTTGTGATAATTATTTGGACTTAAAAACAAGACTATTAATTCAATTTTTACTGAAACCAAACATAATAAAATTAAGTGTTTTATAAAATTTACATAAAAAAATCATAGTAAATGTAAGTTGTGTAAGTGGTCTAGTGTTTACTTTATATTAACTATAGGGTTGATGACTTATTGCAAGCAGTGACCTAAATACGTAATTTTTAAGCAGTTTGAATCTTATAATATTATATATATATACGCATATAAAAGAAAACTAATTAGGGGAAAACGGGGCGGAACAGAATAACTGGAGGTTCATAAATATGGGTGGAACATTGTAAATGGTCAGGGAAGAAGTCCTGGAAGTCGACTTGACCAAGTTTTGACTCCTCCTTGTGAATGAACTCTAGTATTAGGGTAATTTTATAATTTTTGCAGCATTTCAATAGAAGGTAATTCATTAAACTCCTCGCTTCTGACTCTTTAATGGTATATATTCGTAAACTAGGTGTCTTTAGCTGCATATAACTTATGCATAAGCTTTGAATCTACTTGTATTAAGGCTCGGTGAAACACCGAGTAGCGTGTGGAGTGCAACGGGATACTACTGCATAAGGCAAAATGCAATGTGTTCCTCAAGAAAAAAAAATGAAAAACTGGCAGACTCAACTTATAAGAATGCGTTACTGGATGCTGTACCAAAAACGAATAGACTAAGAAGAAAAGGAACGAAAAAAAGGAAAAATGTTAGCAAAGACTGTGCAGTTACTAAAATATTGTTTTTCTAAAGGAAAAATTGATAAAGCGATCAACCGTACGCTAAATAAGTATAGGAAATAAAACACAAAATGAGTTAAAATTATTTTTAAACTAATTTCATTTTTATTGCACTAATTGTACATAAAAAATCCTATCTCGTTGAAATAAACTAATTTCATTTTAATTGCACTAATTGTAAATAAAAAAATCCTATCCCGTTCTGTTCTTCTGGCCTGGGAGTGGGGAAAACGGGAAATTTGTAAGTTTCTTTCTAATAATTTATCAAAAATCTAAATCCGTCGTTTTAATTTATATTGATAAATGATTAAGTAGATAATAGAATAAACTAATGTTTCATACTTTTGTGAAGTCATTTTTGTTTTATCCATAATTTTATAAAAATTGTTGAAGAATAAGTGTTCCGTTACAGTTACAGTCCTAAATCCCCCTAGAGGCGTAAATATTCTTCTATATTTTCTCCAAAGTCTTCGTGAACAAAATCAAATGGTATTCCCCACAGAACTTCTTATTTCAAAAATAAGATAGTAAATAAGACTTCAGAAACAAAGAAAATACATATTTTTCACGGTTTTTAAACTGTCCAGAACATTAATAAAAATTCACGGAAATACAGCCAGAAATCACACCAGAAAATTCTACATCACTAATCCAGGAAGAGATGTACTAAAACATCAAGAAACTTGACAATTACTAAGCTTCAGGGAAGAACGGAATTGTAGCAGAACTCTTAAAACATTTGTGCCCAAATTCACTTAAGGCAATTTTACACACACGAAACATTCGGCTAACTGAAAATATCCCTGATGACTGGAGAATTGCTCTAATAAAATCTTATACATAAAATGTAAAATATCAGACAGGAACAACTGTAATATCTCTAATATCGGCTACCTATAAAATATTGTCGGCGTGTCTCTTAAATAGAGCACAAAAGCAATTAAAACCCAAAATATCAAGCAGGATTTAGACCAAACAAATCATGCGCACAACAAATTTTAAATCCCAAAAACTTACTCAGAATGTGAACCCTCAGACAAATACCTCTACTTATGCATATTTGTAGATATCATTAAGGCACACCATTCCATATACAGGCCCTCACCAAATTTTAGGAGAGCGGGGATTATATTTCAAATCAGGAGAAGTCATAAAACAACTCGAGTCTCCACATCGAAGGAAATTAATGGAGTAAGGGCAAGGTGTTAAAAACCAAATATAAATTTATTTTCGGACAAAAAGGACTAAGGACATTTAGTGCACATTAATAGTGAACATTTAAAAGATAAGAATAATGGAGTGAACTCTGAGGGTGGACATTAAGGACGGACAGTAAGCAGGGGACATTAAAGAATAGTAAGTGGGAAAGTAAGATGTTGTAATTGGCTGTGAATATTTTGATAATGAGTGGGATGCTTCGTCTTGACCGAGGTGGCAAAGAAGAAAACTAAATAAGCAAGGGGCTCATTGTTCAACAATTTAGTTAAAGTATTTGTTTAGGACCGGTACCACATTTATCGACGTTTTCCAGCTGATAAACGGTAATGTCTCTGTATGTAACCTTTGCCGTTTTCCTCATACTGCCAATTCCGCGTAGGTTTTGCGTCTGTATTTCTTATTCCATGAGAAATCCGTTAAACACGATCCCTAGAATAGATCTCATGCCTTCAGTTTATAAGATATTTAATGATTGTAAACAATTGTATAAAATATTTATAGTTAAAAAAGACGGGCTTTGGAAATAAAATTTGATTTAATGGTTATATATTGTACATTAATTTAAAGGATTACGATTCTTTCTTAATAATTCTTTATTTTAAGTAATAAAACCTACAAATATTCATTTCAGATTAAATGGTGTTTGTGTGTGTGAGAACTGAACAAAATTCTTTTAATTTTTTCAAAGGTATACACGTCCCTTTCAAATAAAATAAGAATTTTGTTAACACCCAACACATAGCTTATTTTATTCCATTTCAACATCGACCCGTCCTTTGTTTACAACCCTTTTTATAAAACGTATTGTCCTAATTCAGATAACAATCGCAAGTTCAACAATAATTAAAACAAGAAGTCTATAACAGAAGCGTATCGCAAATTTTGTTCAAATTTATAATATGAATTTTAACATTCCTAGCCGAATTATTTGATCTGATTTAAAGCATTTCTGTCATCAGTCTATAAAAGGGGTTGCATTATGCATATAATTTTTTTACATTTTCAATCAGTCTGATGGTTATTTAAAAATATATGCTTTGACAAAATTGAATGAGTTTGTGTATTATATATTATATAATTTTATGGTCATAATGCGCATAATTATTAATTAAAATTAAATATTTTTGTAAACTTTATGACAAACTCGTTATAACCATGATCACGACTGGTGGTATCTTGCGAGAAAAAAAACTTAGAAATAAATTAACTATTAGACTTCTGGGAAGTTTCATGTTTCATGCGTAATTTTAATAAACACCTTCAAATGTTGAGAGCGGGGAACGATATTTTAATACGACGTCAAGATAACGTGATAAGTTATAAAACGTAAATCTGTTAAAGGCGAAATATTTTTATAATTCACTGTTATAGTATTTTTCTTCCTACAATTAATATGTAATTAAATTTAATCGTTTACTTAATTATTTAATTTATTTATCCTCTGTGGTATATAATAGTGACGTAACTGAAATATCGATATTGCATCAGTTAATAAGAACAACATACCAATAATTTTCAAATAATTATTTAATAAATAATTGCAATGCGTAATAATTGTAATATTTTTAAATTGATAGGAACAACAGATACGATATCAAAACGAGTAACTTGTTTGCCAGAAAGAGGCCTAAGCTGCATGATTTGGCAGGATGTTCGACAGCTGTCAATAACACGCAACACCCAACTAACTCGTGACTGCTTTTAGCAGGATAGGGAGGGGTTGGAAGATATTTTAAATGTCCCCAATGTAAATTGAGTGTTCCGCGAAGGGTAATGGTGAATAATAGGGCGCACGCTGTGATTGAACAAGGGTGAGTACAGAGGAGATGGTTCAAAACTAGAAAGTGCTGTATCGATAGGCACAATTAGGGCGAGTATTAACACAGGGGCAGAACAGAGGGAAGAGCACACAGGGAGCTGGTAATGGGACTGCCGCTCGTAATGAGTTATGAATGTAGCTGTTGCAAGTGAGCAAATTGCCAGTAGGCAGGAGTAACATGCACATATTTTAAGTTGCTACGAAATAATAATTAAAATAACTGGGAACATAACTTGAAACAGTTATTGAATAAAGGTGAATAATTCATGAGGCTTAAGTTTACAATGCGTATGAAAATGATACGCTAGCAGTAAGCACACAAACACCTGATTAATCAATTACTAAAACTTGACAATGAAAGTTATGAAATCACACATCGTCAACTTTACTCCATAAGATATACTTATAGCATTGTACCGGGTAAATACATACATCGAAAACAGACTTGTTTAAAGGAAATAACTTCCTAATTTGTTTTTTTTAATTGATAAATGGATATTTCTACTAACGAGCATGTACCACGTAAGCAAACTACCGTGAAATAATAATAATAATAATAATAATAATCATATTCCGTAGATACTGTAAAGAAGCTAAGCTTCAAGGATGTGGAATGGGTCAGGGTGTACATTTATTACATTATTTTATTGTATAAAAGAAAAATATACTTATAACAAATGTTTGTATTATAAACTATTATAAATTACACTTCTCCGATTCTTCTATAAATTCCTTTATTGAATAGAAGGAGTGGCTAAGCAAAAATGAGCGTAATTCAGTCTTAAATTTACCTTGATTATCGGACAACTCTTTAATTCTGTGCGGCAGTCTGTTGAAGATGGATATCCCTGAATAATGCACACCTTTCTGTGCAATTGACAATGTTTTACATTTTTTATACAGATTATTTTTGTTCCTTGTATTGAAGGGATGAATATCAGAATTATTCAAAAATAAGTGCCTATTTGTAATTAAAAATAACATCAATGAATAAATGTATTGGCACGTCAAAGTGAAAATACCTAACTTTTTGAACAGAGTTCTGCAAGAAGTTCGTGAGGAAACCTGACATATTGCTCTAATAACACGTTTTTGACTAATAAAAATCTTATCTACGCCTACTGAGTTGCCCCAAAATATAATACCATATGATAAAATAGAATGAAAATATGCAAAGTATACTAATTTTCTTGTTTTTAAATCACTGAAGGTGGACATTGCTCTGACAGCATATGTAGCTGAGCTGAGTTTCTTAAGTAATTGATTAATCTGATCAGTCCAATTTAATTTATTATTTACTAAGAGACCTAAGAATTTAACAGAGGAAGTTTCATTTACATTTTTGCTGTCGTATTTAAGTGTTATAGATTGTAAAGTTGTGTTGAGTGTGTGAAATTGCATGAAATGTGTTTTGTCACAGTTATTTGTTAGTCCGTTCGCATTAAACCATGTTAGCAGGTTAGTTAAATTATTGTTACTTGCCTGTTCTAGTGTGTCTTTGTTACTTTTTACTATTACACTAGTATCATCTGGCACGTGAAACCTCTTGTGAGTTTAACCTCCAACTTGTATAACCTCGAAAATCTTCTTACCCCATGGAACGCTGTATGCAGATAACATTTTCGAGTCCTTTATTATCTGTCCACTATCAGTACCTACTAATCTTTGCAAGCGAAGTAATTCCGTGGTTAGAGAGCTTTTGCGTCTTAGTGTCTTACTGCCTGCGTTTTTAACATTTCTGGTTCAAACAAGTCCAAAAAGAAGTTTCGTAGTCTACAAGTGTCAACTTTCTACTAGATATTACACACATATAAATGGTTAGGGTATTTCAATGTTGGCAACCTGTGTCCGCCGTTTTGTTTTGGTGGCGTCTGTCTGATCTGTTGTTTATTATTTAGTCACTGATGCCAAATCACCGTGACATGTGAAAATATATAGCAGCAGTCGAAATGATATAACTTTATTATCAAAATGAGTGTTCGTTAGTGCAAACATTGCGCGCGTTGCGCCCACTTTACACCGCGTTCACAGCATAGAAAAATCTTATATCGTAAAATATTTAACATTTATTACCGAAACTGAAATATTTACATTTTTATCTTTCGACTTGTCTGTAGATCTTTGACAAGCGTTGATTGAGCACGAAAAGAAAACTAAATCACATATAAGAGATAAATGATGACACCTGTTATTATGTATCAGTCATTGGCAAATATAAAGTTTTGAATCTTGTTTCATAAATTATGACATGTGCCATCCTTATTTCTTTCGCTTTATATAGCATATTTTCTCTTTACTTTCAGGTTTTACTCAACAAAGATCTTCAGACAGGTCCACTTGTAACAACTTCAGTATTTTAATTACTTAACATATTTTTTAGTTGGTAATCAAGATTATTTGATAGGTAAGTTTGCAACAGCAACAGTTACTGTTAAATACCTTATTATAATTAACATAAAAACCCTACAGGTACAAATCTAAATTTACAACCAGATAACATGACATCATTCTTCCTGTTTCGACATATCACCCTCAAACCTATAAACATTTCTTCCTCATTATTCGGAATTACTCATTTTACTTAAAATTGACACATACATTCAGTTAAATATTTCACACAAATGCATTTCAAACTCCGCTTAAGTACGTAGTTAATTATGAATATCGCATCTACCATGTATCATTATATGTCATAAAATCTATTTAAAAATAAATAATACCAAGGGTAATATATTTTGTTATTATCATAGCATTTTTAAAATACATCCATGTAGTATTTTCAGATTTTTAGAAAATTTTATATTTATGGCATGAAATGCTTTTAAACAAGATAAATAATAAATTCTATCTCCAGTTAGTATCTGAATATTCCGATAGTCAAATCGTTTTAAGTAATGTGAATCAACCAGTCAGAAAAATTAAATTTGCCCTCAGACATTGGTGTAAATTTGCCCAAGAAAATGTAATTTAATTGAGAACCAAATTCAAAGCGCGCTCCCTATATGTTGGCTCAAATGGTTGTAGCACGCTTCCACGAGGAAATTGCCAAACTTGCAAGTGTTGGTTCTGTGGGTCGTACACAAACACAAGGTTCCTCCGCCCAGCTCGGATAGGAAGCCATTAACTCAGCAACAAAGTGGACAAGCCACCAGTCATCTGAGAGGTTGCTTCAAACGCCACGCCTCACTTTGACGCTTTCACAGCGACGCCACGGACTATCTTTCCTCAACATTCCAAGGAGAACTACAGTCAATTCTGCCTCAGTAAATGCAAAATTGTAACCAGCATTCGGGTCGTGTTTGAACTTAATCATTTTCGTAAGGAAATCATCAGGTGATTCTTAGTCTACATTCGAAAAATTAAGGGAGACTATAATCCCAAGTTGCAAGCAGTATAAATCTCTGTTCGTCTTCAGAGAAAGAATTTAATAATCAGTATTGAGTACATCAATATGAAGACTCCAAAATAAAATAAGCCTACTAGATTCAGTTTATCTCATAGAGTAAGTCATATCTGACAAAATCCTACTTTTATAACTGAAAAATTAGGACGAGAGTCAAAGAAGGAACCTAACGACCATACCCAGTTCGCTCAGGAGTTCCTGAGGGAAGCGCCTTGGAACCCTTCCTGTATCTGCTGTACCAAGGTACAATGACGCCAAAGTAGCAACACAAAATTATCAAAACTACCAAAAAACGAAGAAAGTGGATTAAAATCAATAATATACTTGTCAATGAAAGACAATGATTACAAGTAACATTCACCTTGGCCAAAGAACGTTCCCCACCTACCAAAAACAACTTGGAACTACCTCAATCATACTCTGTGAAATACTAAGGACTACACTTAGACAATAAACTACCATGTCAATAGATATTTTAATGAACATTAATTCATGTTTTTTCCCTATGGAGGGAATATCCATTTTGTATTAGGCACGCCCTGAACAACTGCGCTTTGACGTCACAGCTTTTCGAATAAATGTTCACATATTTCCTGGAATACGACGAAAACTAACAAAGATAAAACATACTGTTAAATGGGTTTAAATTATTAATTAAAAACTCAAAGTATTGGTATGATTGTGGCAATGAACAAAATATATCACACATGTACGTTATACAAACTCACACATAGATACATACTGGTTGGTATTGCTAGGGTTCAATATATCATGAACTGTAAGAAAAGTTAAAATTTTGACGATAAACTGTAGTTTTGAATCGTGAATATAATTTGGTTAAATTACCTTTGATAACAGTGGAGTTAAAATATTAGAGTAAATGTCATACTATTTGTTTCTATTTGCACATATTTCTGTAATTCAAAGGGCGTGCAACGTCAGTGGCACGCACACACGCTGACATAAACAAATATGTTTAACTTGATTTTACTAGTAGCTTCGCTAAACTTCTATTTGTAATATGATGCCTGGAATGAGGACAGTAATGAATTAAATTAATTAAGGTTACACCCGCGCAGCTTTAAAATATTAATTAGAATATATATTTACTCCCTAAAACTAATTATTTAACCATAAGCGCTCCACATGCAGAATGGAGGGTTTTTTCAATTTTTAACAATTATTACATACTTGTTAAAATATACAGCTCAGTGAATAATTAAGTAATATATAGCATTTTTTACACAAAGAATTTAAATATAATAACGTTTTTTGGTTAACAGGCTACAAGAAGGTGATCCTGAAACAGACAATTACCCTTTATTACATCGAAATTAATTACTAAAATATGCTAGTAAAAATAACAAGTAACTTCGAGTACTGAGCATTATTGGAAACAACTCCTTTTTATTGTCACATCAACCGACGTGGTTATTAGTGACCACGTTCACTTTACAATTACTCTTTTATTTATAACAATAATATAAGCAATATAATAATAAAGAGGGGGAAAGCAAACTAGTAGAGAAACATCACACATTATTGAATATGTTCGTCTTTTAAATAATTTATTAAGGGGTTTATAAATTGTGGTTCATTGAGGCATTCCTTGTAGTCATTCGGGATTCCATATTCTCTATTTTTAAGCATGGACGCACGTTCATTTATTACGTGTCGGGTGGTGTATGAAGAATTACATTTGTCACAGATGATTGGGTTGGTCATTAAATGTCCAAGAATTTGAACTAGTCTGTTTAAATTGTATTGATGGGGTTGTATTTCGTAGATACCCTTCCTTATTTCGTGGAGTTTAGTCTGTTTATTTAGCCATTCACTGTTCCAATTATCCTTGATTTTATCTTTATGATCTTTATCACGTTCTTGTGGGACACTGGCAGGTTAGTTGAGTTAAGACTGGCCTGTTGCAACCCTCCATGCTAACCTTTCTTGTTCAAGCCTTTACTTTCCCTATAACTAGCACATCCTACATCCTCTATAATCTGCTTAGCTGATTCAACCCTTCGCCTCCCTCTTCTGTTGTTACCCCATACACTTACGGTTTTAAGTATTCAAAACTTTCATTGGATGTGTGAATTGTGTATATATGAATACAAAAATATATATGCAAATTATCTGACGGTAAATTAATAATTCTATTCGTAAACGTCAAAGTCAAACAGTGGGACCGCTAGTCTAGCGTTACAATATGAGGAACGCCTAACGGAGGGTTAAATTTTCGCCCATGAGAATTTGTGCTGATCTCTCAGTTCTCACAGTCTAGCTGGGAACATTCCTTACACGTCTAACAAGTGATTGGAGAAGCTCATCACAGCTAGTCCACAGTCACCAGATGTATAGCGCTCTTAGACTTTATGAATCAATCCGTATTCAATAACACATGATTGCCAGGTGTATGGAATATGATACTATGCTATGTTAGAACATTAAACCCTTACATAATAAGTTCTCTGAATCTCATTTATACAATATTCAATTACATCGTCCAGATTACATATTAAATATTCAAACTCCTTGTTTTACGTATCAAATTTTCATTAAAAGTTGTAAATAAACTTCGTTAACACCTGTGTAAACACAATAATTATTAAAAACGTTTGAATTATTATGGAAGAATAGCGACAAAGATTTTATTTGGGAAATAAGCATATGTAATATTTATCAATAAATTCAGATAATAATAATAAATTTACAGCAATATAATGAAGTTGGTTTTTTGGATTATGTACTAGTTTGTCCGTTCATCCTTCATGACTCAACTACGAATCTTACCCAAGTTGCATTAAAAATTATTATAATTGAACTGTTGTCGTTTTTAACAAAATCCCAACATTTGTTCTTAAACGTAAGAATTAGTATTGCGGGTTGCCTATCCTGAACATTTCACACGACGCAGCAGTGTAGGGGATCGTTTCCGACCTGCGGTTCACTGGTGAAAAATGTTTATTTTGATATGTACTATCGTCCCTCAATAGTTGTAATATGAATTTATAATCAATGTGTGTATATGAATCTACTCATAAATAATTATGTTCGAGTTGCTGTGCTATTCAGACTGGTCTGATGCAACCCTCCATGCTATCTTATCTTGCGGAAGCCTTTTCATAACCACATAGCTACCACATCCAACGACCTTTATTCTTCTTATCGTATTCCATCCTTGACTTCCCTGTCCTGGTCCAACTCCACACACTTCCCTCTTATTTTAACTTTACTAGAGCCTAATTAATGAATTCCTTCTTTTCGTAAACGGCCTCCATATTATACGCTCTTCCCTTCTGCTTACAACTTCCTGGTTAGTTACTCTGTCCTCCCATCTAATTTTCAGTATTCTCCCTTAGCACCACATTGCAAAGGCCTCTAATCTTTTCCTTTATGCAACTCCTACTATCCATTTATCGTACCTATATAACGTTAACACTCATAAGAAAATCTTTTGCAATGATTTACTAATATTCACACTTAAATTACCCGCAAGTAAACTCCTATTTTTTACGAAAGTCTCCTTGCCTGTGATATCCTATTCTTTATATCTACTTTACTTCTACCATCACTAGTTATTATGCTTCGCAAGCAGCAAAATTCCTTGACCTCCTTCAAAGTATACCTCCCCAATCTAACGCCCTATGCCAATCCACTGTTCCTCGTACTACATTCAATTACCTTGGTTTTCGTCGAATTAATCCACATACTGTACTCTTCCTCCTGGAACACGTTCATGCCAATTTTCTGACTCCCTAATCCTACAATATCATCAGCAAAGCGTAGGGTTTTTATTTCGTTTCCTTGCAGTATGATTCATTTTCCATGTTCCGTTTTAACTTTCTTCATCACCTGCTCAATATACAAGTTGAACAGCATGGGGAAGAGGCAGCATCCTTGTGCTACTCCTTTCTTGATTTCTGCTTTCGTTTCTTGTCCTTCAATTTTAACTATGCTGATTGCCTTCTGTAGCGGTTATGGGTAAGTTTTCTTTCTTGATATTTTATTCCCGTACTCATCGAAATCCTTAATAGAGTGTTTCAGTTCACACTCATGGTATAGTTTTTATAATAGTATAATAATTACATCTTTTCAACAATTTGTAAGGTGATAATATAAAATGATCAAATATACTAAAATAGTAGATATTTCTTAGTCAAAGGAACAATAATGTTGTAACACTTTTGAATAAATATTTAAGTGACAATAATTATTTGCAGAACTCCTTATAGGTCATAATAACTGTGAAAACTGTCAAAGTTTTTATATTTACAGAAAATTCGTGGCCTATGACAAAGTTATATCTAACCTTAAAATATATTTCCATAATAAATTCATAATCTTTTACAAACACATATCAAAAAATAATTTCATTAATTCAAGTTGTGCCATAGAGTTTAAAGCAAATATGCTAACAGTGCGTGAGTAAAGTCTCTGTTAATTAGCAAAGTACTGTAACGGTGAGCAAAACTTTTAGTTGTATCCGAGTGAGTTGTAGGTAGCTGCGAAAGCCCCTCTTCCCTGCCTTACTCCTGCACACAACTCCCACAATTAATAGAGCGCTCTCCCGGAGAATTAGCAGGATCCGTCTCGTGGGAACGCCTGGCAATCAGATAAGTACGCCTCGTCTTAGTTGTGGCCGTGAATCATGGCGGCCGCCGCGCGGGCGGGAAACTACTACCAGGATTATGTCTTCCTTGTCTCCCTCTCCTTCTCCCTCTCCCTCTATAGGTCAACAAGTGGCCACTAACTAACATCCGTATTCACTAACAATTCATTTCAGAGTTATACTTACTTTCCGAAGACTGCGCGGTATCACTAAAATTACTTTAAATTAACAATATAGTTTGTTTCAAGAAATAAGGCAGTAAAAGTTTATAAATAAAGAGAAAAAGGAAATTTAGGATAAATTACCCATGAAAGATCTATAAATTTTCAATTCTAAAGGGCCAACTCTCATCAATTTACTGTTTTTGTAATATATCCAAAACGTTTTCATGAGTCCCTTTTTATAAAAGCTAAGAACAGTATTTCATCATTTACCAAGATGCATAATTTTGAATCAACGTATTTAATCAAACAGAAACAGAATAAATGTTTTTATTTTCAATGGGAAACTTTCGATTATTTTGTCATTTTCAACCGTAAGACAAGATTATGATCACTAACTCTTATGACAATAAAACAATTATATAAATAAATACATATATAAAAATATATAGACATACCCAATTAAAATTATGTGTATAAAGAAGACTATCAACGTTGTCAATAAAATAAATTCCATCATTGTACAGTTGTGTCCAAGTAAATAAAATCAAATTACATCCATCTTCATATGATTGATATACAAATAATTAAATTTAATATATAAAGAACTTATGGGCTAATAGACATATGTACAAAAAAACTTTAAAATGTATGAAATAATTTATTTAAAAATTCAGCATAATCCCCTCCAATATCGGAACTTTTGTTCCTACAGTTAATTATGAGATCAGTATTTAAATTTCTAAAGAATTAATTTTAATTTGTCCTTAGTTTTTGTCATTAGATTGTCAACGTGATTAATTAGTTTCAGTGTGAAAATGAATACTGTAATATTATTTTTAATTTTAGTATCCATTATTTTATGTTAGTTGGTAATTTATGTTAGACTATTGAGTGTTTTTACTCTGTTCAACTGCAGGTGTGTAATCCATTTGTAAGGTTTAGTTGTAATGTAAGAGAAATAGAGATTATTGTTGTCTATGTGGACTTTAAAAATATTTTTCTTTGATGGTGGTTTAAGTATACGTTTCGTTTCTATACTAATTATATCTCTTTTACTATTAAGGTTTTTTTGACAGTATAAATACTATTATTATTGTTATTATTTAGAGTGTCATGAGGTTTTTTATTATTCTTTTTTTATTCATATAAAAACTTTTATCGGACAGATTATCAGTTTGGACAATAATGATTAAAATAATATAAAAATAAAATAGAGTATATAATTTACATGATAACGTGAAGGTAGGTTAGCAGAATTGGTTCGATTTATTTACTTTAGTGAGTTCCTGAGAGGCATAAGGTGTGGGTGGGTGAGGGTAGACAGGCGGTGAATGATTATTGGAGGATGTGGTCTGCGGGCATGATGGTAAGGTGGGTTAGGTGATCAAGGGGAAGGATGAGGTCAATTAAAAGTTTTCTTTTTAGCCGACGGAAGCATTGAGACAGAAGATGGATTGTCGTGATCATGATGTTTATTTACATTTTTAAACAATACTTCATTTATGTTATGATAAGGGAAAAAAGTTACATAATATTGTTTTCATTCAGTTTAATTTCCGTAATAAATTCACTTTCGGTTAGTATTACATATTTGTAAATTAAGTTATTTAAGACATTTCTTATCATATGATAAGGGTGGTTAGAAATGAAGTTGAAGGTTATAAGTCTTCTTATATAGCATTTAGTTCTTATATTATTAATACACTTAATTATAGTCATATCTAAAAAGTTAATTTGATTATTAATTTCCGTTTCAACGGGAAATTTAATTTTAAGCTGAATAATATTCAGCTGTTGTAATAGAACATGTTGTTCGTTTTTAAATAAAATAAAACTGGTCATCTATATATTTACATATGATGTTAGGTAATATTTTAGGACAAGTAAGAGTTTGATTTATCTGAACGATTATAACGCCAAAACCTCATACCCAAAACCTCTGTCTCTCAGGATTCAAAATATCCCCTAAAAACAATTCCTAACCTCCTGATGGTCTTTAATTTTGCTATTTTGATGAAAACTTAGGAATACTAAAAACTCAAACTATTGACCTTACTCTCACCGAATATCCCAAAAATTAGACTAGCCTCAAATATACCAACCTCTTTTCCCCGAAAAGCTTAGAATATATAATAACTGCGTGTATATATATATATGTATGTTGTTTTTTTTGCGAGGGCAGGTGAAAATCTTCTAAAGACACTATCTCAGGGTCCGCACTGGATAGTAGTGTGGGATTCTACCCACTAAAAACACCTCCCTTTCCAACGATGACTGTGTGTATCTTCCTGTGGGACCGTCGTTAGACATTACTTCACAGGAAGCAGTCGTAGCGTCAAGCTCTCTCTGTCTCCTTTAAACACTATTATTTCTCTCTTTTTCGTAATTTCTTAATCTTTGAATTACTGTAGAGGCATATGCGCTTACTTTATTCCAGGTATTAGGTGAGAGCAGCATATTGGGTACCAAATTATCTGGTGTTATTGAGGTTCCAATATCACTTTCTAATGTTGTCTCCCATATGAAAATCTCGAGCAACTGAAAAACACGTGTTCTGGTGTCTCATTAACTCCACATTCAGGGCATGCAGGTGAATTATCTATGGCAAACCTGTAGAAGTTTGCCCTGAATCAGCCGTGACCGGTCAAGAGTTGAGTAAGATAATAATTCACTTCTCCGTGTTTCTGATCAATCCAGTCTTTAATTGATCTTATTAACCTATCGGTCCATCGGCCTTTATTGGACTCATCCCAACGGCGTTGCCATTCTTCATATGTTTTGTGCCTCTCAACTCTCTTCCAGACCTCTGTTTGTTTGTAGCCAGAATGTCTACCTGAGGCATTGCTGCCACCACACAGACTATCGTCCTGTAGGCACAGGTAACGCTTACTGCACATAGCCTGTGGACGGAACTAACCTTTCTCCTGTTTGATTTTACTGTCAAAGCAGTACACCATATCGAAGCACCATACAAGATCACTGATCGCACAACATTCGCGAAAAGAAGTCGCCGGTATTGTCTTGGACCTGCAACATTTGGCATAATTCGTGACAGTGCAGATACTGTCCCGGATACTTTACGTCTTACATAATCAAGGTGGTGTTTAAAAGACATCCTATCATCTATCATTATACCAAGATATCTGATAGACGATTTCGAATAGATTTCGCAGTTTCCGACCGTAAGGGTGATGGATATATATATATATATATATATATATATATATGTGTGTGTGTGTGTGTGTGTGTTACCATACTTCAAGGGTCCACAAAAGAATACAAACTTCTTGTAATTAAAGCAGCTCTAAGTGAACTCAAGAAAACTCGAAGTGTGCCACCTTCCCTACCGAATTAATCCGTAATATGAATAGCAAGTAACTCATCACGCGCGTTATCATATCCAAAATTACATCCTCAGGAAAAAAGGGACATATGTATGGATCCCCTCCCACGTTGGTATCGCAGGGAAAGAAGCAGCTAAATCTGCACTATCCAGCATAAACTCAACATGAACGGGATCCTGGAGAATGAGTTCAATATGAGGATTAATAGAGGGAAAACAAATGTGATTGAGTGTAGTTTGGGAAACAGTGGAATAACAAAGGGTGTTAGATTGGGAAGGAATATTTTTATGGAAGTTAAGGAATTCTGCTACTTGGGAAGCGTAATAACTAGGGATGGCAGGAGTATAGTAGACATAAAGAGTATGATAACATGGGAATAGGAGTTCCGAAAAGCAAGAGAATAGAAGCCTTTGAAATATTGTGCAATAGGAGAATGCTGAAAATCAGATGAGTGGATAGAATCACTAACGATGAAGTTCTACACAAAATAGGGGAAATGCGGACAATAAGGAGGACGAGGACCAAAAAATGGGATAGATTATTAGGCCGTGTTTTAAGATATGAGAGTCTTGTATAATTAGCATTAGAAGGAAGTGTGTAGAGTTAGAACAGGAGAGGGGAGTCAAGTATGGAACATATTGCTTATTTCTTTTAAAGGTGATGTTATAATCTGAGAGCACAAGAACGTTACTCGATTGTTTGTATTTGTGTTGCGAAACTGTTGGATTTTACAATTTCTTTAGCCTCTTTGAGGAAGTTTTGGAATACGATGATAATTATGAAGTGCAAGTGCGAATTTAATAGGAGATTTATGTCATGTTTAAATTATAATGACAGATTTGTTCCTTTTCTGTGTACCTCACTTATCGTTTTGGACTTTGCGGCCGCCTAAATTATTTTAAAAGTAACTTACTCTTTGCCGACCCCTGCTTTGTACAGTCAAACTTTTCAATTTTATAAGAATAATCTTTCACAAACTCCGCAGTAAACCGAATCATGACACCTTACATTAATGAAAATATTTATTGTCGCGATATAACAAGTTTGGACCTAGTATAGTTTTGCTGGCCCTAATCCAAACTTACTTTGCTTAGTAAAAATTAAAAAATTAAAAAAATTATTAAAATATTTTTGCAATAAATTTGAAATAAAATTTCATGAAGCTTTTACTTAAAACTGGTAAAAAAAGTTGTAATTTACTAGTGTAGAGTTCAAAGCAGTACTGACTAAAATTTGTCCCACACTGTGTCATATTCAGGAATTAGAATTTTTATGATTTGTTCTATATTAGAGTATGAATACGGATTCGTTTAATGTCGATAATATAGCAATTGTATCCCTGATTGTGGTTTATAATCGCCCACCCCCATCCCTGTGTGTGGAGCCCCGGGCATTTCTAGAGTTTCCCAAAGCAGAACGCTCAATTGGAAACTTTTCCCCTGAAGATGACTGCAAACTCTGGGGAATATAGTTAATTAAATTTTTCAATTCGACTGCTCAAGTAATAAATTAGACAGTCGTTGATATTGAGTGTATATTCTTGAGCACAGGAAAAATGTGTTAAGTAGGAATCTGTGAAGGTACGTGAGACTGAATTTATTACATGAAATTTGTGCGATATATTGTGACGGACCTGTGATCACACCTGCGTCAAACGTTTTTTGGGGAAAATTTCCTTTTCTTTTTTGATCCAAGAATATAGTTTCTTCATTAATAAATTACATCTCTAGTTTTCTGAAACTAACCACTATTTTAAATAGTTCGCTTGCGAATTCTTTTCTAAAGAGACAGAAATATTCTATTAATTTTTACGATTTTTTCACGTTTATCGCATTTTTTATCCTGAATATTTCGCTTACTTTTCATTATAATTATCCTTTTCAGTGCATCCAATTGTCGCGATAAACTGATGGCCAGAGTTACAGACAACTTGATCAACGGCATCTTTATATTTTTCACATTGTTGATTTCTCTATGTCAATAATGATTTTCATTCGTTTTCTACTCAGTTGATCTGTAATTATTGAGAATCTAATTTAACCCATAAACCTATAAAAATTTCAAATCGTCGTGTTAAGTACTTAGGAAAAAGTTATATATTATACATTATTCACGCCTTAACATACACGGAATAATATACTGAGAGTGTTATTTACTATATTAAGGTAAATTTAGGGCTATCTTAAGGCACTGGGACTATTTTTAGCTTCCTATGATAAAAAAACTGCATTGGTTTGCAACTTCGGGAACTTTTAGATTTTGTTGAGGTACCGTGTTGTTTTAACGTTCTAGGATCATTCAGGATTAACTCTTATTAAATTAAGGTTAACCCCAACTAACATAACAGTAACATAAGTTACTGTGTGCCAATCAAGTTTTGATGGTTCATATAAAGCGTTAGTCTCAATTCCAGTTAAATAACGTGTTGATCAATAGGTTAGTATCGAATTCATTCATTTTATGAACTAATATAAATAGAGATGGGTTGCTCGAAGTGAGTCGTTTGAAACGAGGAGCGGTTTTCCGCTCGCTCTGAACTACGGAGTGACTCTGTTTTTGTCTCCCGCTCCGAGGAGTTGGACGGGATACAACGCCGACTGAGCTTAGCTCCCGCTCTCGAATACAAGACGTGGCAGCGCTATGACTCTGAGCTGGAGCTTCCACACCGACTCTGGGACGCAGTTCGCTTGAGAACGACACCGTTTTGACTCTTTCTCGTTATGAGGCGTGAGGAGCAATGTGAAAAAAAATGCTTTGCTCTTTAAAAAGCTATCAAAATGTTTCAGTGATGACTTATTAACATTACTATTGCTGCATTAAATTTTATTTCACTCGTTTCTTTCTTGCGGATTTAATTGAAATAATACTTGAGATACTATATTGAAAATCCACTCGTCGATCATTATAATCATCGACGTACATCAGTACATTATTAATAGTGTCAAATCAATGCAATAATAAACTAAACGCATTAATTACGAATATCAACCATCAGTTTCATTATTATTTTGCGTATTACATGTAAGCGCCTTATATTTGAAATATAATGCACACATATACACACACAGATATATACTTCACACACTGTGTTTATTCGGGTGACACAAATTCAGGACGGAGGTGGAAAAGATAATTTGAACAAATTTCGGTGAACGCCTCTTCGCAAGGAGGAGAACATGGAGCGGATCCGACCCATCTCTAAATATAAATGTATTACTAAATTTCTGAGTTTGAACCATGTATTTGTATATAAAAAATTGTAACATAGAACCCATATTTAATCTATTGTAATGTTATTAAAGATCGAAGGTTTTCCCGGCATATATTCTGAATAAACAATTCTTGGGTTTCCACCCGGGTTAAATGGAGTTTAAGCCACGACGTTTCGATGGCGTACTCTGCCATCGTTCTCAAGTTCACTTGAGAACGATGGCAGAGTATTGTAATGTTGTTTGTAATATGCCTGATGAAGTCTTAAAAGGGAGACGAAACGTCGTATTTATATTAATTAAATAGTAATGGAGTTACAACCTGACATATTAGCCGTATTTTTATTTGCAATAAAAATGTGTAGTTAGTCTTTTGGAAAATATGTAATTTTCAACAATTTTATTGTAGTTGTGGTACAAAAATAAAGTTAATAAATATTTCAAGTTAAGAAAAACGTACAAATTGGTGAGAAATAATATAACAAACATTCCATCGTGGGCATTTGATACAATTTTAGGATAAAAAATATGTCTTCACTTATTTAAATATTTATATTTTAGATTTAAAAAACTCAAAATCCATTTCACATGATGAAGTTCTGAATTTTATGTTACTTAATTATTTCTTACAAATTTGGCCGTTTCATGAATTTACTCATGTATTGAATTGATATAAATAAATCAAATAGATATTTGATACATTATGTATTCAAACTGAGCGTACTCTACGTAAATTTTTTTATCAAGGAGCGTGAACCTTGCTTCTTTTATTAAAGTAGCTTCCTGTAATGTCCTTTCTTTTTACCCAAGCCTGTTTTTTTTCTAAAGAGCGGCTGCAGAGAGACATGCTAAGATTAGCAAGGACTAGGATCACAGAAGAAGCCCAGGCTGAATATGAATATTCAGCGGCTCTGGAGGTAGCTACATCCCCGTGTTGGCAAACACTTGTGCTGTTCGAGGGTGTGAGTGGCTTGATATAACCACACCCTGCAAGCTAAAGACAATGTATGCGCTCAATAGCACCAAGCAAGCAATGTGCATTGTGAAAAACAAATAACGCGTTGTGATTCTATCAATTAGCTCAATTAAAGCTGACACCGAGCGGCGATGGGGTGCCTCAAGATTTCATATCTCGTTGGAGATATTACTTTAGTCAACTTACGTGGACGGGAGTAAATACTCCACTAAAACCTGGATGCTACTTTCAAACCCGAATTCTTGTAAAATGAAACTGAACCTAAAAAATTATATTTAACTATAAAAATTGATTTAACTGTTTTGGTTAATTTAACGCTGGTCCATTAGTTTCTACATGTTTATGTCTCAAATCTAAGGCTTACCTATTCATCTATATACTATTTTATATGACATTATTAATATTTCTCTCAAAATAAGGTATAACAAAATAAATGTATTTGCCAATAAGTCACAAATTTAGTATTTATTATATTCTTAAGTTCATTGATTTACAGTGAAAGTACGTATATTTAATACACTGACTACGTTGTGCCGTTGACATGGGTGAAAGTATAAACAATGTCTTACCGGAACGCATTTTGTTGAGTGCTAAAAAATTCAAAATTATGTAAACGCAATTATATTGTAAATAATGTCAAATTTGTAAATAATCACAAAAATATAAAAATAGCAGAAAATCACATACTTAATCATACAATACGTAAATTAATTAATAATTTAATTATAAGTCATATAATTGTAATAGTTTCCACAGATTCAAGTAGTAATTATCATAGTTGCATTCCCTTCAATGAAATGTCGTGTTGTCTTCCTTTTCCTAGCCAAATTTTTACAAACGACGTAGAGTCAAATTCTTTTATAGGGGGAGAAGTCGTGGATATAAACATGAAATCTTATTGTTATTTGCAAGCTGAGTTCAGTACAGTTGAGGAGAATTAGCTAGTCGTGTGTCAAGACGATGCACAGGGGACGACTCTGGGGTAGACATCAGATCACTCTGGTTTTTATTGAGACAAGTTGGCAGTGCAAAAGCTATTGTAAAAATATTGGCGTTAGGAAATATATTGCTGTCAGTTCACGATATGTTGTACGTCAAGAAACTCATCATTAAAATGTAATACACAATAAGTATAGCGTGTGTTAAAAATACGACTTCGCAATCTCTATATCCCGTTCGAGTGATGACAATTAATGTTCTTAACAATGATAGTAGCGTTTTGCGAGGCCTGTTGGAGGAGTAGTACCACCACAAACAACAATACTCCCCTTCGCCTTCTCCTTTCCCTACTGCGCATGCAAACATGCCATGTAGAATCTCACGAACCGTACATACTATGTTCATACAGCTGAATTCTATTTCGCAGTCACAATTGCTTGCCGCCAATGGGACAACTGCTAGATGAATTCTCTGGCATGACTCTCCCTGCATATTGCTTGTATTCTATGAATACTTCTTCATTGTGGGCGCTAAGAAGATTTACTAAATCTAAAATTCGGTTTCTTGAAAACAAGAATATTTATAGTTATTTATGGACGTATTTCCTAATATACCTTTGTATTTCTTGGCATTTTGTTCTGCAGTGCTCCCTTGTGCCAAATTGCTGTGAAGATTTTGTAGCTGAGATTATCTACAATTCCCTGTATGAACTGGTTCCTATTCATTTCGTATTTACTTGGATGTTTCAATTTAACGTCTTTCTTGCTGATTATTTTGTACCGAAACAGCGTTCCGTCTCTAAATCTTTTACCGGAGCGTTGATACGGTGTGTTCCGTCTTACTATCACACCTGGTGATTGATTTAAAGTATTTGGATAAAACTTATACTTGCATGAAGTATGGCCCATGCGATTTACAAATAATAATAATAATAATGAATAAGTATAATCAAACTTAACAGAAATACGTTAATAAACAATAAAATTACATTACTCTCCGTCCTCCATCTATGACATCATCAGGTACTCCATTTCCAATTTTTTCTATTAATATCAGACAAACGTTGATGTCATAAACGCAGACTATAAAATCAAATATATTTTTATTATTAAGTTAATTTCTCATGTAATGTTTAAACATTTATTTTTTATCAGCTTTGATCCGTATTTTATTATTTGAATATCTTACTCTTATTAGAATTCAAATAGTTCTATTTTAACTTCTGATTTAAATTCTATAAATTTTTTGAAATAGGACCTCCTTCTCATTAATGTAAACATAATTCCTGAATTTTTCCCCAAGTCGGGACCAAACGTCTAGATTCAATTTACTATACATACTTTCATTGCAAACATATGTATCGAACTTAACAATATAATAAATATCCATTTTATGATGCGTATGAAATATTTCAAGAAGAAATAAAAAAACTTACGTTTTGCCGACGATATTGTAATATTAGGGGAGTCAGTAGAAGCCTTGGAAACCATAATAAATGGCATGAACGTAGTCCTGGAGAAAGAGTTCAATATGATTGATAGAGGGAAAACCAAGGTAATGGTCTGTAGTTTTGGAAACAGTGGAAGAACAAGGGGTGTTACATTGGGAAGGGATATTTTGACGGAAGTTAAGGGACTAGGGATGGTAGAAGTATAGTAGGCATAAAGAGTAGGACAGCACGGGAAGGATTGCTTGGAGACTCTGGACGCAAACTGTCTAGTATCTAGAGAGAACTCTTCTGTTCCATAATTCTCGACGCGGACTCGTCTCGTCTATTTTTCATCACAACACAATATCTTAGTTCCTTCTGGAGCGCCAATCATAGTCTATAATTTCAAGGAGTAAGACAAGGATGCCATGCTGTTTAACTTATATATAGAACAGGCGACGAATAAAGTTAAAACGGAATATGGAAAAGGAATCATGCTGCAAGAAGAAGAAATAAAATCCTTACGCTTTGCCGACGATATTGTAATATTAGGAGATTAAGAAGAAGACTTTGAAACCATAATATATGGCATGAACGTAGTCCTGCAAAAAGAGTTCAATATGAGGATTAATAGAGGGAAAACCAAGCTAATGGAGTGTAGTATAGGAAACAGTGGAATAACTAAGGGTGTTAGATTGGGAAGGGATATTTTGACGGAAGTTAAGGAATTCTGACACTTGGGAAGCGTAATAACTAGTGATGGAAGAAGTATAGTAGACATAAAGAGTAGGATAGCACAGGCACGGAACGCTTTCGCGAAAAAGAGGAATTTACTTACGGGTAATATAAGTGTGAATATTAGGAAATCGTCGCTATAAATGTTCGTATGGCGTATGCCGTTATATGGGTGGGAAACATGGAAAATAGGAGTTGCGAAAAGCAAGAGAATAGAAGACTTTGAAATGTGGTGCTGTAGGCGAATTATGAAAATCAGAAGGGTGAATAGAGTCACAAACGAGGAAGTTATAAACAAAATAGGGGGTAAGTTAACAATATGGAGGACGTTGACTAAGAGAAGGGATAGATTAATTGGCCACGTTTTAAGACACGAGGGTCTTGTAAAATTAGAATTAGAGGGAAGTGTGTGAGGTACGAACAGAAGAGGAAAGCCATGGATGGAATACGCTAAGCAGATTAGGGAGGATGTCGGTTGTGCTAGTTATAAGGAAACGAAAATGCTTGTACAAGGTAGGTTAGCATGGAGGGTTGCATCAGACCAGTCTTAGGACTGAATACCACAACAAACGATGCGTATGTATAATGTATTTCAAGACAGTGAATTTGATTTGTAAACGGTATTTTTAAAATTTTTTCAGATATCTAATTCGAAAATTAATGTACCTCTTACTTTGTCTTAAACAAAGCATTTGAATTCAGAATTAACTTGTATTTGACATTCATTTCTGTGTAAAAATCCATAACGGATAATAATTGAAAACAATTTTACATGCAAATTTAGTTTTCTAATTTCAAATATTTGAAAAAAAATCAGTTATAAAAATTTGACAAATATTGTTATATTTTTCTCAATTTATATCAGGACCAAATACACATACACGTTTATTGAATTTAGGTCATTAGTTTTGGTTTATGTGGAGTACATGAAATAGGTGTTCATACAATTTCTAATATTGTTCGATGGATCATTAGAAAAATAATCACATAAAATTATGTTCATTTAACGTACCTGTAATATTTGTTCCGCAAAATTCCTTAAACGCCTGAAATGCTTCTTTCATTATAACCGCGTCTCCGCCATTTTTCTGAGGCCAGTGTCATTATTTATTATAGATGAGATCACGTATTGAGTGGATCACGTCCCAACGATTTAATATATTCTGGCCATATTACAGTGGTGAATTGTGGATTAAGATCGGATATATATCCTCTTTAAATGCCACTCACGAAGTATTCCGAACATTCTGAAGTTTCCCATGTGAAATCTGCTACTGCAAATTTCGTCTGTCATATTGGATTTTGCGTACCCTTTTTCTATTGAAGTAGGACGCATTAATATTAATTGTATTTAACGTGAATTTTTAATGGGTGTATATTTAACCACATATTTTAAACAGACTTATTTATTTCATTTCACATTGTTAATGGCTAATACGAAAATCAGCAATTTCGTTGCACTTGTTAGGTTTGTCACATGCATAATAGCTGAGGGAAATGAAAAATACTCACTTTAAGCAAGAATCTCATACAGGGCAAGTACAAAAATATACATTTATTTACATGACGGATGGCGCACTATAGAATACAAACTTTTATTAGTCCAATCTATTTCTCGTTTATTTTTTGTTATGAGTTTATGTGTGTAATTTATCATCTGGGCGGTTAAACCAGATATTTAAAAAAATGAGATAGTACTTCTATTTTGCATATGAAACTAATCTGACTTAAATTAATATGGATTTATCGGATACGGCAATTTATTGGGTAAGTATACTTGATTTTTTATGGAAAAAGGTGTAAATCGCAAATCTGAATTCTTGTTTCCCTCAATGCTGATTAAAAATATGCATGAGCCGTTTTGCATCTGCAAATATTTTTCTGCGTGAAACAAGAAATAAGTATTATTTTAAAATATTTATAAAAATGTCGAAAGTAAAAAATGTAAAGAAATGTTTACTGTGTGTTGGAGGATGAATACGTGACGTTTTGATATGGAATATTCACATTTTTTGGTATCTCGATACCCAAAACAGTTTGCTTAACATTGAACACGAATATTTTTTTGATCTTAGTAGAGCACTAATAAATTCAATTTGCAGTGTATTTAGTGAAAACGAGCACGCATTTTGTATTCGAGAATGGTTTTCATATTTGGGGCCGTGTCGTAACAGATCTGTTGTTGAAAATTCCAGAAAGAGAAGCAGCAAAACCAAAAAGTGGGCACATCTTGCAAGAAAAATCAATAAAAGGCAAATTTACAAAAATTCTGGCAGAATTTGGCTGGATAGAGGTGACTGCACGAAACTGCATAAACTGTCGAATCTTACACGAGAAATGTTGCAAAAAGAGAAGAAATGCTATGGTTGAAGGTTAACTGTAGGCATAGTAAAAGAATTTAGAAGAATAGAATGGCAAAGTCTCTATAGGACCCGGGAATCGAACACGGGATCTCTCGCTTACAAGTCGACTTCGACGACAAGCGCGTGGCCACGGAGAGATGCTGGAACTAGCCGAGAATCTTCAAAGAGAAACGGTTCCATTCACAACCAACAGTCAAGGCACGTCTCTATTCCATCCCTTTATAGGAGGGTCACTCACAATAAATATCTTTTCTTGACAGTAATTTGACGGTCTACACAGAGCTTCAGTCCAATCATCATCACTGAACCGTTTTCTGTCAAAGACATCTACTGCTTTTACATCCTTTGCTATGTAAAAAAAGAGGCTGATAATGAATAGTTGATTGCTTTCTAAACTACCTAACAACAAATGTTGAGTGTATTGGCACAGTTTTCAAAATTTACTTATGGAAGAAAATTGACAAAAATAATGACAAATGGCAAGAAAAAGATTATTGGTGAAGTTAATTTTTAAGAGACAATATTTTTTATAAATTTACATCCTTAAAAAACACATTTGCTAATTTTTTTGGGTTACCATAGTGTACTATGTATTACACTGTCATGATCTAAATATAAACTTATTCCTTGCCTCCCGTGATGAATTTCCACCTTGTATGGGAAAATGTTTCATATTTGAATTTTATTGTGACGGAGCAGTTTATATGTGTATGTGTTCTCATAATATTTCCTCATAAAAAATGGGTACAATAGAAGCTGTAAGCACTGTGTTGTAGACATTCTGTGGCGTAGTCTGAATTGTTGAGATGAAATATCTAATTAATATCATCTTGTAATGATTGTATTTGTAATCGTGTTATTATTTTATTTAATTACCTCAAGTTTTTAATGTTGAGTATCTTGTATTATTAATGAATTTTTTGTTCACTCTGCGATATAGTGTATTAAACAATTATCGATCATTCAAAATTACTGGAAAAAATTTATATCAGCATCCAAAATTCCTTAACTCCCTCCCCCTCTCTTTCTTTCTTGACTTTTTTTTCTTCCCTTTTCTGACGCCACATGAACCAATTTCCTTTTATTATTGTTCTGTTATACCTCTTATTTGTATTAAATTTGTTTTCAATTGTACATATTGTGTGAATTAAATTAAATTTAAAATCTGTAGATTAAAAATTCTATTCATAAAGTAAAAATTGTTAACCATTATTTTATTTGACTTGTAATTAATTTCTATATTTAAATTTTAATCATAAAGAAATAAAATATTTTTTTAAATCCCTAGTAATTGGAGTGGTGTAATGCATTTAAGCGCACATTTTTTGTTTGATTCATCGTAATCTTCTCTATTTATTTTTTATTTTCTCTGACATTCAATGCGGTTTCACAGCGTCGAACATACGCCTTATGAAAGCGTCGCAAGACACAGGTAAGGAATATCCTGAATAAGCTTCCAGCTAAGAATAGCCCTCAGATAGGCAAATTCCGCATGACGCCAGTTTACCTGCAAGGCGGGAAAATGTGACCACCAACCAATCAGTTAATGAGTAACAGATTTGGTTCGTGGTTCTAAGACCAGTTTCCACCAATTATGTGAAATGTACAAGAAAGGGAGAGAGGAGGACAGCGAGGACAGAAATATTGGGAAAGCCAGGAGGCCCCTTTATGGTTGGAACTGACGAATGTTCGTGGCAGGATAACAATTAGGAATGGAGGAGATTGGTGGACAAGTGGCGGATGAACCTGTGGCAGGAATTAATATGTTGTGTTTTATATTCCGAAGCCTTAGGATTCTAAATTAAATGTTTGTTTTACGTCTAAATTCTTGGAGATTTCAAGTTTCATACCGAAACACGGGTTACTTCAGACTGACCCTCTTGCTGGAACGGTTGGAAAATGTGTTAATATATTTCATTGTTTGTTGAACAATGATTACTATATGATTTTAATTCAATTCTTTGTTTTAATATTTACGTGACGCTATAGAATAACACAACTCATTACAATAAAATTTATTTTAAACGTTCATTTCACGTACGGAACATTTAAGAAAATGTGATAGCCCTTATAATTTAAGTAGATTTATAATAATATAATGTATATGATATTAAAAAATAAAACTTTAAAGAAAATGAATACGTTTAATTCTGAAACTCATGTAAAAATTCTCAAAAATGCATAGTATCGTATGATATCCTGTGTATTGAATATGTTTCCTGAATTAATAGACAATAATATGAATCGTGGCGAAACATAGTGTACCTACAACTATTAAAACACAATTGTTCTTCTAATGACATAAATGTAACGAAAATATCACTGCGCTGTTAACAGCAACGCCTACTGTACGGACTTATAACCCCTGAACGTATTAAAATAATTGAATTGTAATGGAATGTTTTCAGGAATGATTTAACTGATAGTAATTCCATACGTAAGTCAATGGAATGTGAGACAGTAAAATTTTCGTTTGTGCTGATATTCGGATAATTCTCGGGTCAATAGAGTATGTGGTATTGGAGGGGAATGTAAGTTGGACATGCTACCGGTTTTACGCGTCAACAAACGCGCAAATTCACGCATTGGCATATCCGCAATGTGAGTAGAACAACGTGTACCGACCCCGAACCACGGCATCGTCAGCACGAATTTAAACACGGTGCTAGAGCTACTAACTTGCAACTCCCCAATGCTGTAAAACAGAAAGGAAAGTGGATCCAGCATAGGTTTAAGGTAAAATAAACATGAAACGAAGGTAATGGGAAAACAATTTTAGTCTTCTAAGGAACGTTTTGGTATATTGGAAGCCGCAAAAAATATCATTAGTTGCATTTTTTCATACTAAATACGGTTTGTTTTTATTAGTACATCTGCATGTTTTATACAAGCCATTGATCCCAATACGCATTAAATAAGTATGGAAAATGTGAATAGATTTTTGATGGTATACCGTTGTTCACCAAAAAATTAACTTCTAGTTGGTATTTTTAAGTAAACAATATAGCTGTAACAAACTGAAACATTGCACAAAAAGTTCAGTGATATGACATAGTCAGACTTCACGGGAATCATAGGAAAACTTGTTGGAAATTTTTTTTTGGAATCGTAATCAAAGAAAGACATGAAATCATAGTGCAGTTGAAATGAATGAAATTAACGACCAAATTTTACATACAAAGTGTTTATTTATATATTTTTAATTTATTTATTGAAATAGCAATCAGAATAATAGGTTCTATAAGCTATTTTTGATGTGTTGGGGTCCTCTCCTCTCCAGTGATCAGACTCCTGTTAACCCACCTTTGATGCCAATTGGCCAGCATTGTTTTAAGCTTCTGCGGCGATTCACGACATTTAGGACGTAAGGTATTAAATATTGACGAAATGAAATTACGTCAAGTGGTAAAAAATTCAACCTTGACTGAGTGGCATCATTTTCTTTCATCAAAATGCAATACCTGAAGACCCAAATGTGGTGACGAAACGTCGTTTAATCTCAATAAAAACTCTGTCTGTAAAAACTGGTCGTTAATTTATATCATTTAATTATTTGAATATTAGACGACAATTTATTTACTAATGTTCAGATTATTTATGAAATGTTCAAAGAACTTAATAATAGTTTTTAAAGTCTAGTTATGAGTTAATATCTTCATTCGTCGTCATAAACATGTTTGATTTCTCAAACATTATACTTATACTTATTTATACTTGTAAAATTACAAACCTTTGAAATAAAGAGCCGTAAGAAGGCAATGATCGAGTTAACTATACACTGCGCCATTTCATGATTAGCTAAGAGCCTTTGCGAAAGCATCTTTAATGAAAAGCTGATTTCTGTTTAAATTGAAAGCTATTTTTTGCTGCACTAAGATGTTTAGTTAAATATCACAACACATGATCACACAATTGAGAAACGTTGTAATATTGACGGATTGTACTGCCCAGAATGTATACATTTCCTATTAATTTTTGTATTTGAAATTCTGTAATTGTTTACGCAAACACTTCATGGGACGACTTTGCCCATTGCGGAATCAATGTTCTTCTTTTAGACGCATAATTTATGTATACACAGAGGCGAATGTAGTCGAAAGTGAGAGAAATTATTATATCCGTAATGTGATTGAAATAAGTCCACCACGTTAATCGGGTCTTAAGGGAGTCATTACAAACAGTTTTCTTTTTACTGCTCAATTTTATAAAATAAAAATGAGAAAATAAATTAGAAAAACGCGCCTTCTGTCAACAGAGAGACAATTTATGTTAACTTCTACTTCTTCTGGTTGGATCATTATTTTTGCCACTTCCCCTATTCAGTGACTAAAACGTACATGATACTAATATTTCCTGAAGAGTTGGTATAGGAGTGAGGCCGTCTGTTGTATCAACACGATGATCGTGAACTTTGAGTAAAGTTAAATGGAAATTTCTTGAGCAACGGCTCTAATATTTCAAAAAACGAAGCGTCCCTGAAAAACGTGCCTAGAGACGGAAATATTTTTGTGACCCATTTTGGTTTATCCTCCCCCTTTTTATTTTATGTACTTAATATTGTTACAGCCCGTATAATCTACTAATTTCATAATGTGAACCCAAGTTTCTTTATTTTATGAAATACTAAAGAAAGAGAAGAACAGAGGTATCATAACTTATTATTGAGATTAAAAAATAAATAGACACAGAAAAAATATATGAAGATAATAGTATTAAAGTAGTTAAAAATATAGATAAAATGCATGTCTTATTGCATTCCTTTAGGCTAATTACTTTAAAATATATAATTCTCACAATTAGTAGTAATTGCAGGGAATTCTAACTGTGAGGCTAGTTGGTTTGCCGATTAAAAAAGCGAGCTGTTTTTGTTGAATTGGAATTGTCAGGTATCCACAACTTGAACATGACTGTTTACTGAAAAATAATTTAAAAATAGTATATTTCAATTCCTAAGTAGTATATAAATACCCTGACACGTAAAATATTTTGCTCAGTTCTGTGTAAATATAAAAACACGGTGTGTTTCAGTTGACCGACGTACACTGGTATTTTAAAAATATAAAAAAACTAGTAGTGATGCTGACAATTGAAAAAATATTGACTACAGCATTGAGAGGCAATCACAAACAAGATGTGACTACGCATGTGGTTGCTAATTTCATTATACAATTAAATATGTGCTGTATATGGCAAAATTTAAGTTCTCACGAGAAGTTTCTCAAATTAGATATTAATTTTGCACTGCTAAGGTATTAAAATATGTATTAGGCTCTTTGACTGATAAACTAGGCTTGCCCTAAACTATTTCTGAATAGCTCCAAATACGACGACTTAAAAATAATGAAGCTTAGCAAAATATAATTTAGAAAAGTCAGGATAGTTTAACTTAAATATAAACTATACAGATGCTAATAATACTGTTAGGCGTCCATTGGTGAAATTATACGACGTCTGTGTTAAAGCTTTGGTTTTGAGTTCTTCACGTACTTTGAGTGGTGCGTCGCGCGCTCTTAGCTCTTGTTGCTTTTCAATCAACTGATGAAAGCAACAAGTTTTGCAGAAACTTGTGGCATTTATTCTACAACTTATATTTGCCTTTAATTTGGCTACTTCTTTGTATAACAAATATTGTTCATTTGTTTTAAAGATTATCAAATTAGTTGTAATTTATTTTAACAATTATATTATATTCTAGGTAACGTCTAATTATAGGATTTACCTTTCATTCATTGTATTTTTTTGTTTCGTATTTTATTTCCTTAAGTATATGAATTAATTTATTTAACTTCACATTTAATCAAGTAATACTTAATATATTGTATTTTGAGGAATAATGGAATAATGAAAGCAATAAATCAAGTCACACCGTATGAGAAACATAGGGATATAAATTATTTAACAATCGCTTATTTAATAAGCTACATTACATTAGAATAATATTTTTAAATGAACTGAATATTAGCAAAATCAAGATGATCGCGTTATTTTGTGTAAAATGATTTTTGCAGGCGTTTGGATACGAATGATTGCGATTTCCACACTGACCGCCTGAACGCTGCTGACAAGGTTAGACTCATGGCTGTAGGACAATGCAGAGTAACGGTACTGCTAGAGGCTAGCGACAGCAAGCCTAGAGTCACTACGACTCTAGAGATGAGATGAGCAGCGTCGTTTATTAACATCTACCGAAAAGCTACAAGACTCGTACGTCCTAATTGACGAGGTCCTTACGGGGACGGTGTTAGCTGATGTCATCCCATGGCCGACGAAATCATCTCGCTGCAATAAATGCCAATGGGCCCCAGGATCTGTCAATTATACGCGCAGCCGCCAGAACTAGACAATAATGGTAATTAGCATTGCTTCATGCCCAGGCCAGTTGTAAAATTCTTTAAATGGTTTCGTAAATAATTAAACTCACGGGAAACCTGAGATTCCGTGGCTAGGGAAACACTTGGTTTTGCTTGTATAGAGCTAGTAACTGTAAATTTGTTAATATTAGTATTAGTAAATAGCATTCAATTGGTTCTTTCAAAATAAAACCCTTAAAAATGACGGAACCCGTCATGAATATAGTTAAATTATAAATAATAAAAATATATACCCCCCTCATCGAAATGATTTATTGTTGGATTGGAAAAGGGGGTTAGTACAGTTTTTTGGTTTACTCACTTGATTTTTATGCCGTATTATTTGATGGAGTCATTATAATGCGTGTATAATTAATTTTTCTGTTTAGAGACTCTAATTAGCAATATGAGCGGTAACTCGTTTTTCATCTCAATGAGAATATTCCTGTGAAGCGTAACACGGTTTCTAATTTCCAGCAGCCTCCAGCTTCAATTTGTTGTTATTTCATTTAATCTAATAGATGAACTCTGCTTGTGTAGTTCACACTCACAGGTGATATATTGATAGTTGATTAAAAAGAAATTACAATTATGAAAGCTTGTTTCCATTTTTCAATTAGCGTGCAAAAAGTCCGATAAAGGCCGTGAGTGAGATTAGTAGCCACCTCTCTGAAGTTGCAAGTTAAGTTTTGCGAGGCCGACTATAAAGCCGTCCAACGCGTGTGAAATGTCTGATGGAGAGACCGTCGCAGTTCACGAAGGCGGCAATAATTAATTCGAACTCTTGTGTGATAGTTAATCCGGAACGCGAGTAATCCTGCAATAGTAAAGTTCTCCGAGCTGTGCGTTGTAGTGGGAGCAGTAGCAGTTTGTGCGATGATCAATGTTTCAGAGCCGTTCCGCTGTGACGTCACAGGAAAGTGCTCCAAGGCATTTTGTGCTCTCTGCCCGAACGCTGAAAATAAACCATTCCCGACATAAATGCCTTCTACAAAGGCTGCCTAATTTTAAGTATCAAACAAAATAGTGTTTAATAACTACTTTCACGTTTTAAGTTTTCTTAAACTTGAACTAATTTTACCACCTGTCCAGTTTATTATGACTGTATATATTCCTGAAATTTGATCTCCAACGCTTAAAATATTATTTAACATTATTGCATGACCATATCGTGACAGACAAAATAATTATATTTTACTAAACTTAACAGAATTTAAAATAAAGAATTAAAATTGATATGTCTGTAAGGATATAAGTTCTGCATACGAGATTAAACTTATTTAACAATTTCAAATAACGCGGAACAATCTCACAAACAAATATTTTTGGGGTAGGATAGTGTAATGAGTGCACGCGGAAATCGCAATTTTATTTCGCCACATGGTGAAGATTTTCCACATTGGAGACACTCAGCACAATTAAACACCAAGGTCCCATAGGCGTCGGGATAACGAAGGCGCCTAAATCACAATTTGAGGACTTAAAAATATGGTACCTGAGTCTAGTTCCTTGACCCCGTGAATTTTCGAAGGCGCGTCCCTCTACAGAAATTAGGGAGAGAAACCACGAACCAAGCGGGACTTTAATTGAAGTCTGAGGGTCAGGTGATCCCCATGCATCTCGTGTAAAGTGAATTAGCGAGATGACCTGCGAGAATGGATGGGAGAAATTTGGTTCGTCGTGCATGGATATTTGAAGAAGGAAGAAGTCTAGAGGGTGCGTGATGTTTTATCCAAGGTACGGCAGTCGTGGAGGAGAAATTTGGTCAGTTGGTCATGGAGAATTGAACAAGTAGGGTGTCAGGAGAGTGCGTGACAATTGAGCCACGACACTAGAGAAATTAGTCAGTCAGGAACTATCTTTGAAGTAATCAGGCGGAGAGAAAACGAGAAATCTTGCTGGCATAATAGAAGGAAGGATGCCCCTACAACGAGACAAACTGCAGGCAGGTGGAGTCCTGTCTAAGTAATTTCCCAGAGCCCAGGAACGAGCTCCAGAGGTGACCAGAATTCGTAGAAGACGGACCCCAAGATACGGGCGTGGGCAAAGTACGAAGCTGTTTGTGACTCACAATATCAAAAAGTGCGTGATGACGATTTTGTTGCTGCAAGATAAGCCCAAAAAAAATTTATCCTTAAGTAGATGGAGCCTTACTAAATAAAGTTGAGCTAGCTGTGGAAAATTTTTTAATTGGATTGTAATTAATTTTGTTTAATTTTTTTTTCTCAGAATAAATTTAATTAGGTTTTTATTTAATCAAACCCAATGATTTATTTTGACTTAAATTAAAATTCAACCCCTCAGAACATTGTAACACCTCTAGCAACCCCCAGGTGGATGTCGGTGGCAGAGTATTATTATTTTTAAATACAAAAAGACATATATTAGCGTTTCAAGCATAGTTTTCTGGACCACTGCCGAAAATGGTGTAACTTTAGATAGAAATCCCTATCATAAAGGGAAAGGAACATTCCTTGGGGTTGGAAGTGATTGGGGTTTGGAGAAAGTGACTAGAAACGACTGATATTGGTAACGAATCCACGGTTTCTAAGGCTTCAGAGTTTAATGCAGGCACCACTGTGAAGATTATATATATTATATTTTCAACAGGGCTGCATAACGTTTCAAAACCCAGGCCTACATGTAATGGTGAAACAAAACTACGTGCGGAATTTGGCGGAACGGAAGTGGCGTCAGGGACGTTGTAGGTTACAGAAAGGGGTAATAAAACCCCGGCACAATGGCGCGACTTATCTTTTCCCACGTCTTGGAGATTTGGCGACATCGGGTGGTGAGTGAAGATGGTGTCTTTCCCCTAAAGCGTCAGTGGAGTGGAAGAATGACTCCTCCCAGAGAGGACAGATAATAGTTTTGTTGGACAATATCGGGCCCCGCCACCGATGGAATATGAAATCAAGATGTGGGGACATGCATTAAAACCCCAAGAAAACTGGATTTTTATTAATTATGATTTGGACTTTAAGAGTGGTCATTATGATTCTGAAAGGACTTGAAAAATATTTCCGGGGCACCAGAATACTAACAAAGAGGAATCGGCCTGACCGACTCCAGTGGGAAGTTACAGGCCTAAGCAGATTTTCTGTACTGCCAATTCTCATTACGATGTGAGTTTGTGCCCTGCTTCTTAGTATAAAATCATGTAATTTGTTTATAATGATCTTGTGTGTATAAATATTGTAAATATATTGTGTTAGTCGTTATAAAAAGTCGGCTATGTAAATTAAAAATTTATATAATTATTTTGTGTTGCACTTAATGTGTTTAATTTAATGTTATTCACATTGTTATAATAATAATAAAATAGTTTATACGCCGCATCTCTGACATGGAATTTTAATCAGCTTCTAAATATTATCCAATAAAGACAATTCTCTTTAAATCAAATATATTTAATTTTTAAACTATTTTGTTATACCTTGTCTGGTTTCCTACATAATTAAGCTATAAATTAGTGTGTTGTATATGGGAGACTAATAATGTAACAGTTACGTTTTGTATTGTTATTGCTGTTGTTGTGCGTGAAATGAAAATGAAAGATTTAAACTAATTGAAATAATAATTACGCAAAGGATAAGAAAAATTGTACTTGCGTTAAAAACTTTGCTCGATTGCTCTGGATTTCCCTATCTACACAACCTTTATTTTGAACAGGCTCTAACACTATATTTAAAGAAATTATTAAACTTCTCCTTGTCTGAGGACACAGGATAACTGATTGAAACAATAGTATGGAACACAAGAAAACGGAGGTGAAACCGATATGTCGACAAAGTGTTTCTTTATGCATTAAATACTGGCCTGGGTCGACAGCGTTGAGTATTCACCGAATGGCAGCTTCTTTTACAGCGTTTCATTCTCCGTGTACTTGCCCAAACTGACTGACTACTAAATATTAATCAGTGTCAGTGTTCTGGTGCTTTGCCCTAGCCAACAACGGTCATGTGATTATTTTAGCCAATCGCTGCTCTCATATTCAAGGTTTCACTCCAGTACCACGGATCGCAGAAAACAACTAAAAATAATTTGGGTTTTCACTCATTGGAAATTCCATTACTTTTTCCTCTCCTTTGCTGACATCTTGGTGCAACATAAATCGCCATTAATGCCATGAATGGTGAATATAAAATATTAAATTTTCATAAATTAATTGCAATTAAGCATGCAGGAAGGCATACAGTACGTATGTACTTATAAATTTTCTTTATTTTCTTGCTGTTGAAGAAAGTGTTATATCATGGTGACGGACAAATGGTCTCGAGGTTAGTAGGAAAGAATAAAACGGCGGACCATAAGGGCTAGGCGGACGTGATACGCGAGTGTAATGTCAATAAAAACGCGACACGCGTCCATCAAGTAGTCTTTTGCGAGTATCGTTGAATTAACATTTGAAACGTTCACATTTTCAGTTCTATTTGACAAAGAAACATTGCTTCATTTTGGTTCGCTCCACAGGGGACCTGATTTTAATAGTGTATTAAATTCTTTGTAAATACTAGTGCTCAACAGTTTTCATTTATTAATTTTTTTCAGTATAAAAAATTGCAATTAAATTCAATATATTTAATTATTATGTTTTAAACCCAACATGACAATAGAATAATTATATTAAAATTTTAAAATTTGATGCCAAAGATTGGGTATTAATTATTCCATAATTAAATAATAAGTAAATCCTAATTATTACAGTGTATTACCTACAAGTAATTTCACCGAAACTATTTTTGTTATTTTGCTGATTTATAGTGTTCACTTACCTTTATTTCTTAGAGAAACTGTCCCAGCCTAAAAATACATCTATAAGAAATTAAATAATTGACAAAACAGATTTATAAATACAAAGTTATGTATAAAATTGAATGCTTTGTCTGTGAATGTTGTTATATTGGTCAGACGAAGTTTAATCCTCAAATAAAATTTAAGGAACATTTTGAAAACATTAAGCAACTAATAAATAAACAAATTGTGTTACTTAACATGTATATTTAAAACAACAGGATTGATTGGAGTAATGTTAAAATTTCAGATGTAGGAAAAATTATTATTCTTGATTGAAGAGTAATATTCTGTAAATTATATAGGATTTTTTATTTAATTTATTTAATGAAATTACTTTCGCTTTAGGATACCATATAATAAATTTATTGATAAAAAACAATCACTTAAGAGGGGCCCTGCGCGCTATTACAAACAAATAAATTATTAAAGGGTATGAAGGTTTAGTTACGTATTGGGGTAACCACGTGCAGCAGATTTTCGTTCACTTGACGAACATGTTTTTATCTTTTTCGTGTCTTGGTGAAATTCCTAGGTGACCGGAACTTCTTGCTCCTCCGGGTTGAATTGTAAAGTTTTCCTCTGCCGGTGGAAAGTGGGATGGGTCTTGTACTGCCGGCGATTGAGAAAATCCCAGTCTTTCTTCCTTGTTATCAACACTTTCTCACTAAGAAGCAACAATTCACACCTTACTTTCCACCTCTCCTATGCAACATCCGTTTCACTCTCTAGCTTTCTCCTCCCTTCCACGTCATGATCAACTCTCATCCCTTCCACCTCGCCTTCTCAACGTCTTGAACAAATCTTATTATTTTTCGGCTTCTCGCGTCCCAGAAACTTTTATATCCCTTCTCAAAGGAAAAACGCTATCCCACATGATGTTTGTTCCGCTAACAGTCCAGCGTGGGAAATTTTCAATGACACAAGCAACAGAGTCCTTCGGAAATTTGAAGGGTGAATGTTCCTTAACATGCTTAGTATTATAAATCAGCAGATAGGCACGAATCCCACCCGGCAGCCTGGCGCCGGGAAATTCCACTTCTACGCGCCTGTCGCCAGTTAGAATGTTTTTTAAATCCGGCGAAATTCTAAAGGTTTTAACCAATTAGGTAGAGTTCCTACTGCGCTACAGTGTTTCACGTTAGATAAATTTACATTCTTTAAAGGCAAAAACAGATACGCGAATTTCAATATATTAATCATTATAAGTACGATTTACATGTGTATTCTTGAAACATTGACATATAATTCTTGTAGTTCACAAAAAGTCGGTTTTAACAATCCAACTTTTGCTACCTGTTTCTTTGTCGTTTCCCTCATTTTGGCAACGGATGCTGCAAGCAACACGAAAGTGTAATAAGATTTTAATTGTAAGTAAAACATAAAAATGCTTATTAATTTCAAGTATATTCATGTAATTACAGAAAAAATTATAGAATGAACTGAAGACGACGATAAAGTAGGGGACAAAACGTTTTAAAATTTGTATTTTTTATTAAAACTCTTGGCCTTTCTTTATGTATTTTTATAATTGAAAGTAGCTCACAATAGCTCTTACTACTATAAAAGGAGAATCATATCATTAACCGGCTACAAGGAAACAAATTGAATTTGTATTTAAATTTTTGTATGATCAAAGGCACCCAGCAAAATTAAATTATTGAATTTGCGTTTAATACTGGTAATTACTACTAGGCAAGTCTGTCTGTGGGAGGCGACCGACGACTAGATCTGCAGGCCAGTCACGCACTCTGGGGGAGACGAGACGCCGCGCCGCGCCGCGCCGCGCTCGACTCTACTCATCATTTCTCCTGAGTGGAAAGCGTCTGTCAAGTAGTTCGCAGCTACGAGTATTTCTCTGTGTGTGTATTCAGACTCCGACGTCGAAGAAATGTACGTCAGTCCGGAAATTTAAGCAACAATTGACGCGTTATTTCATCTTTTCATAACTTGTTAAGATGGCAGCCTCAAGTCTTGCGAAATGTTTTGTTATATTACGGATTAATGATTTAATGATATGGAATGAAAGTTTCAGGACCAAATTAATTCCTTTCATTACAAGCGTCTATAATTACTACATTCATGGTCTTTTTCTATTGTTTTTAAGATATGAGTTAAAGCGATTCCGTTGTAAGTATTCTTATACGATTCTAATACAGTAATAACAATTGTTATAAATGTGATCCTACTCATGACCTAATTCTTTTAGTGCCATAAATGGAAATTTCTATGATAATATCCTCATTGAAGAAATGATATTTGAGACCACGAGCATATTGATGTGATATTGAAATAAACGGAGCGAATAATTATTATTAATATTAAAGTGATTCTGTATGAAATGAGCAGAATAAATTTTTAATTCGTTTTAAGAGGTTTTGAAGTGGTTAGATTATTTTAAGAAATTTACTTCAAGAATAGGAGTAAAAAATAGTCGCTGAATATTAAAATTACTAGGATAAGAAGAAAAGAGGAAGATAAAAAGGTAGATGAAAGGGAGAGAAGTTACTTAATGTCATGACCATGTAATAAGTGAATATGGCAATCCCCATTTTATTTCGCCACTGGGTGAACAATTCCCAATATTTGAGACAGCAGTCCAAGTAAACCCCAAGGTTACATCGGGTTTTAGAACGTTCCAAAAACATCGTTTGGAGACTTAAACCTCTGACACCTCAGTTCAGTTCTCTAATCCCGAGAATTTTTGAAGGCCAGAAATTAGGAAGAGAAACCGCGGGCCAAAGTGAATTTTTATTAGAGGGTGAGGGTCAGGTGATCTGCCATGCATCTCGTGGTAGGGTGAATTAGCAAGAATGACCTGCGATGATGGATAAGAAAAATTTGGGGCAGTCGGACAGGGAGATGTGAAGAAGGAAGAAGTCTAGAGGGTGCGTGGTGTTTGATCCACGACACGCAGTCGTGGAGGAGAAATTTATGCAGTTGGGCATGCAGAATTGAACAAGTATGATGTCAGGAGAGTGTGTGACAGTTGAGCCACAACACTGGAGAAAATAGTCAATCTGGAACGACTTTTTAATAAATCTGGCAGAGAGAAGAACGAGGAATTGTGCTGGTGTAATAGAAGTAAGGATGTCCGTACAACGAGGCGAACTGCAAGCAGGTGGAATCCTGTCCACGTAATTTCCCAGAACACGGGAACGGGCTTCAGATGCGACCAGAATTCGTGTGCAAAGGACGAAGCTATTTGCGGCCCACAATATGAAAAAGTGAGTGATGACGATTTTGTTGCTGTACGATAAGCCCATAATAAATTACCCTTAAGTAGATTCTTGCTAAAGGCAATTGAGCTAGCCGTGGTACCTTTTTAAATTTGAACCTAAGTTTAGGATTGTTGTTTTCTGTAGTTTTGCTGTAAATAAATTAAATTTGTTTTTATTTCATCTAACCGAATAATTTATTTTGAATTTAATTTAAAATCCAACCTGTCCCCCCCTCCCAGTTCATTATAACCACTTAAACCCAACAGTTACAGACGATTATAATGTCGTCAGAGAAACAAATGTGACTGCCGGTAATGCCGTGAAACATTTGGGAAATATAAAATAATTACTTAACCTAGAAAATATTGAATTAATTACCTTATCGAATACCATATATGCTTATCATGCCAATTTTCAAAAGAGCAAATCATATCTCCGCATTAATATTGTAAATAGCATTGTTAGAGATTTATAAAAAATATTATTTATTGTACTGAAATATTTAGCTTTGTTTTATAACTTACATAACATACTTCTTGAATCATCGGTTGGGCAACACATGACGTCATATGATGCCATCTTCTTCCCCGCCCAAATTTCGTACCTAAGTTTACTCGAATCTATTCCTCGACATCTGTCGTCAGGAGCAGACACCACCAATTTTTTTATTATTTATTTATTTTCGTTTAGTAATCTGTTTACAACAACAATAATCAAATATTAGATGTGAAACTCGACGGTTTACTGTACTGTAGTTACGTTTGCAGTCTTACTTGTGATAATTAATTTATTTGATAAATCTATGAGGTACGTCGAGCGGTGAAAGTCTGCGTAGCCATTGAATGTTTTCACTATTGTCTAATAGATTCTGGATTAACTCATTAGAATGACGTTCAATGTTACTTAACTACTTTTCACTATACTTCGTGATCATAGTCTTAACCGCATCAACTTTAAGGTCACTCAAAATGTCTGCGATTCTTACAAAATATAGTGCAAGACACATAGCACGTAGCGCTTTACACTGAAATGTTTCTAAAATTTGGATGTTGGAATATGCAGCTGTACCACACAACTGTATACCGTGAGTCCAGATGTTATAGATGAGGAGCTTGTTGTCTAGGGAAAATTTAGATTTTCGACCAAGCAGCCAGTAGCATTTCCGGAGTTTCAAATCAAGTTATTTACGCTTTTTCCAAATGCGTGAATTCCCCGTTAGACCCTTATCTAGGTGTAATCCAAAGCATTTAAATTTTGTTACTTGGGTTAAAGGATTGTTATTAATAAAGACTGCTGACGAAGTTCCCATACATATTGTGAACTTCATCTGAAACGATTTTGTTTCATTTAATTTTACTCTCCATTTCATTGTCCATTTAAGTACTTCATCAATATACTGCTGTATGAGTTTTACTGAATCATCGGGATCGCTATGTTTCACCATAAAAAACTTAACGTCAGCAAAAGATGTTGTAAAGGTGTCCAAATTGTTTGGGAAGTGTGCTGTGAAATGTCGTATAAGATGGGGCCAAGTACACTGCCCTGTGGGACGCCTGATTTGATTGGGTGTACTTCCGTCTGCCCGAGTTTTACCTGAAAGTAACGTTCCTCATGATAAGACTTAATGATATTAAAAACGGATGAGGTAGAAATTCTTTGAGTTTGTACCAAACTCTATTAAAAGCTGTGCAGTATTGGTTTTCTTCAAAGGTTTGATTAATTGTGTGTACAACGCTATGAGCTTGTTGAATAGTTGAACGTTTAGTACTTAAGTCAAACTGATCATTTGGGACAATATTGTGTTCTTCCAGGACTAACTTTTCAACCAATGTGCTTGAGATAGGCAACAAACTAATTGGCCTACAGTAACTAACTTCATTGGGAACACCACAATATATTGTCATTTTCCCTAAAATACTGAAGTTAGCAATAGATAAGTGTTCGACAATTTTCAAAACAACTGTATGTCTACATAACGTACCTAAGCACTTAACTGTTGTTATTATTGACTCTAAAACTACGCATTCATTATCGACAAGGTAACAGCAACACCAGGAATGTAGGCAATGTTTACTCTGGAATTACCATCGCCCAACACAAAATACCTTGCGGCTTAAAGCGAAACTTGCATTCAGAATAGGCTTGTGCAATATATTTCCCTACTATTAAACCCCTTTCCCAAAGATTACAAACAATTATACGTGAATTATTAACGAGACTGGATCCCACTGTGTATATATTGTTAATCTTCTAATTTCAGCTAATTTGCATATAATTAAGCTCTTTTATAGCATTAAACCCGTTCGTTAATCTAACAGAATGTTCGACATTCTGTTTGATCTATTTAATTTTTTATAGCATTAAGAATAATAACTTTTGTATTTTTATCGAACCACATTCTCTGGAGATTATTGGTACCACTCTTTACCATTTTTTGTTGTAATAGACAATTATAATTGAATCAGAATATATAAAATTTACAAACAGTGATTCTATTTCAAGTTTTTTTTTGTGGTATTCAGTGGTCGGATGCAACCCTCCATATTAACCTATCATGCGCAAGCCTTTTCATTTCATTATAACTAGCACAACAAACATTCTCATTAATCTGATTAGCGTATTCCATCCTTGGCCTACCTCTTCTCTACTCCCTTTAATACTAATTCTACAACACCCTCGTGTCTGAAAACGTGGCCTATTAATATACCCCTTCTCTTAGTCAACGTCCTCCATATTGTCCACTTTTCCCCTATTCTGTTTAGAAATTCTTCGTTTGTGATTCTATCCACCCATCTGATTTTCAGTATTCGCCTATAGCACAACACTTCAAAGGCTTCTATTCTTTCCCTTTCCCCAACTCCTATCGTCCACGTTTCGTACCCATATAACGCCACGCTCTATACGAACATTTTAGTAACGATTTCCTAATATTCACCCTTATATCACCCGCAAGTAAATTCTTCTTTTTCGCGAAAGCCTTCCTTGCCTGTGCTATCTTCCTCTTTATGTCTACTATACTTCTACCATCTCTAGTTATTACGCTTCCGAAGTAGCAGAATTCCTTACCTTTCGTCAAAATATCTCTTCCTAATCTAACACTCTTTGTTATTCCACTGTTTCTCATACTACACTCGATTACCTTGGTTTTCCCACTATTAATCCTCATATTGAACTCTTTCTCCAGGACTACGTTCATTCCATTTATTATGGTTTCCAAGTTTTCTTCTGACTCCCCTAATACTATAATATCGTTGGCAAAGACTAAGGTTTTTATTTATTCTCCTTACAGTATTATTCCTTATCCATATTCCGTTTTAACTTTCTTCATAGCCTCTTCTATAAATAAGTAAAACAGCATGTGCGACAGACTGCATTCTTTCTTGATTACGGCTTTCTTTTCTTGATCTTCTATTCTAATTACTGCTGCCTGTCTTCTGTAGAGGTTGAAATATAAATATCTAAGTGTCCGGGAATTCTTTTACATTACTTTTATTTTCTTTATGGGTTAAGAAGCGACATAAGGGTGATCCTGAAACAGACAACTCCCCATTAATAGCATAGGAAGGGAATTGAAAAGGAGGTAGAGCAATGTAGCCAAGGGTTGACTAGGGCTCCGGGCAATAATTTTAGGATCCTACCCGATGTTTCAGCTAAAGAGTTGCAGGGAAAACCGTAGAAAACCTGCATCTGGTAGGTCGGGCATGAGATACTATTCTCACTCTTGTATTATCCACTACAGTATTTAAAGACAGTAATCTGGTAAAACCACGAGGGAGAGCGTTTTATTATTGAAATTCTTCCTTATAACGACCCCTACTTTATGACGTCATAACTACTACCATGATTCCGTCTCTTGAGTCAGGAAATATGCTAATACCTTAAATGAACACTTACACAAAGAAGAATACACAGAAAGAGTCAATCATATTTATAAGGAGAAGATTCATACCTCTATCTGTTCGGGCCGATTACCGGGAAATAATGTATACCAAATTTAGTGCATATGTTTCCGTTTATTAGATATACTTAACTACTTGTATGAACACTAACAGAATATTTGGTAAGTTTTCCCTTTATTTTCCTTTATATTCACATTTTGTACGACTTTTGAGACAAAGAGAGGGTATCCCGTACCTTATAAAGTTGACGTGATGAACAAAAACTGTCGTTATTACTTTTTTATTCAGATGCCAAAAGTTAGTCAAGAATATTTCACACATCTGAGAGAACAAAATTGACGTCCCCCAGTGAAATATAACTAAGGTTTTTAGCATTTCATAAATTAGATGAAATTCGTGTGTAACAACCTGCTAGTGTCCCACAATAACGTAATAAAGACAACAAAAGCCAAAATCAAGGATTGTTGGAACGATGAATTGATAAATAAACAGACTAAACTCCACGAAATAAGTAACAGCATCTGCGAAATACAACCATATCAGTACAATTTAAACAGACGAGTTCAAACAGTTTTCACCCGTCTAAAAATTGGCCATTCTAGACTCTCTCGTGCACATTTAATGATCAAATCCAACCGAATAACCTGCGATAAATGTAACTCTTCATACACCACCCGACACCTAATAAATGAATGTGTGTACATGCTGCAAAAAAGAAGAGAATATGGGATCCTGGACGACTACAAGTAATGCTTCAATGACCCAAGATTTATTAACCCCATATTAAATTATTTAAAAGACTTGAACTTATTCAATAATATGTAATGTATCTCTAATAGTTTGTTTTGTACCCCTCTTTATCATTATAAATTATCATATTGTTTATTATTATTATAAATACAGGAGTAATTGTAAAGTGAAAGTGGTCGCTAATAACTACGACAATAAACAAAAAAATTTTAGGTTTACCGTGCGGTAGCTCTAACCATCTGAGTAAGTCCAGATCCGATGCCACATTCTTCCACTCTTCTAAACCTAAGTTCTGCTAACTTACAATTTACTAATCACATTCTTCACAACCTGAGCTAGTAAATCAGTGAAGAATGGACATTCTGTAAATTCAACAAAGGTGCATAAATATCAGTTCCAAGAGAGAAGAATTTCTACATCTGAAACTCAGCCACAGGCCGTGAAAGTTATTTTATAAGTCACATGATCGATTCCCGGGACCCGTCGACATTTTTTCATTCTTATTTTCTAAATTTACTTTCACGGCTTTTGGGTGAGCTTCACTTGAAGCAATTCTTCTCTCTTGGTTATTAGGTAATAGGAAATATAATTTTCTAATGCGGTTCGTATTAATAAATCAGTGTATAAATTAGATTTGTTAATACGTTTATTGTATTGTATTTATTAAATCTACAAATGGGCAGATGTGATGAGGACTATGATCCAGAAGGGGAAATGGGAGGAAACTGATTGATAGTGGCATCGAAACCTGACGATTAAGAAATTACTCTTAAGCTTTTGATAGCATGGCAATTATAGGCTTCGTGCAAAGCTTCCAACAATCACACGCCAACCGTTACGAAAATATTTTCCTGAGGTATGGTGAAAGAGCGAACAGTGGCCGACATGTCGATCAGCTAATGGGCGATGTTTTCTAGCTATTCACACCTAAAGCGTCAACTACTTTCACTCACGTCAACCGGTAAATCATCAAAATATTATGCCGTGGGCATTGTTGAGGCACAATGACCCTGCGGGGTTTCCCCCGACCACAGCTAATTACCATTGTTGCCACGTCAGAGACTTTGCACAAAGGGGGAATCTTGTTTATTAGCAACCCACACCACCGCCACGGGCAACTCTTTGTGCTGGCCGAGCTGCGCTCGTTAAGTTCTGTCAACGGATTACGCCGCACACAAACATGCCGGTTGGATTAGGTCAGCGGGCTAGTGATGCGTCTTACAGGTAATTTGCTTTAGCGACCATTCCTAAATTGCGGTTCAGTATTACGCCCGCTGCTTCATTAAACCAATCTTTCCGTGATTTATCCTGTTTTCAAATAAAATCGACAATTAAATTAATTGGTACATTATTGTGAAATTTAAATTTCTACGGCTGGCGGAATATTTTAAAAGGTGTAGCAACTAAGAGGCGTTATTCAGGTCTTCCCGTGTAATTTAGATTTTTTTCCCCATCAATCTTCCAAAGAGGTATTAGGTTACTGAACGTAGTGTTCTCGGGATTCCATCCGATATCGACGTCTGTTTCTCACAACGTGAAGTATTTCACCTGAAGAAGATGGCGGTGCCAGTCATCGAAACTTTATGGAAAACAAACTTCGATGATACACGGATGTAATCCCGAGACCGCTATATGCAGGTAATTGGATACGTCATTATAAGCTTATACAATCACATTAAATTAAAATTCATGTCTCTATATTCTATTTAATTCATAAAACTCACAAATTACTGTAAAAATACACGCTACTATTTTATACGTAAATATTAACAAGTCATCGTGAAAGAAAATAACAAATAACGTGATCTGCAGCAGTATTTCTTGAGCCGGTTCACCTCACGCAAGTAACAAGATAGATATCAGTATAATTTACTGAAAAGACAGAATTCTCATATTTTAATTTACTAATACGGTATTCCAGCATTCTATTCGTATATTATTCTGTAATATACACAACGGCATAATTAATCAATACCCCGGTAAAATGTAATTTATTAACAAATTATTGGACAAAACGTAAGAAATTAACTTTTAACATATTGGGTGATTTGTTGTTTATTAAATATATGAACAACAGATAATTGGATTATTGTTATTTTCTTTTATTTAACAATCACCACTTAACAACACTCTGCACAAGCAGTTTACAACACTGACGTCACCAAAGTTTTCCCAAATCATAACTATACATTACATAATAAGAAATGTGACCTTAATTCCGAAAAACTTAAATCCAGTTACAATTACATTAAATTTAGAAGTACCGGAATTTTCGGCGCGGTTTAGCGTAATTTCTAACGGAATGGCTTTCCCGGTTCTTATTATTTATTTTAACATACGTTAAATTTCACGATTTTATACATTATATGTTCAGATTTTTAAGAAGTGTTTACCTACATAAAAAGTTCTACTCATTAAAATTATAAATAAATTCTGAGTTTCTGTATTTGGGCGATGCTTTTGGGTTTGTAGTGGGAAAAAAATGTCAAAAACAATCCTAAACAATTTAGTTATTATTTCCTCCCCTAATTTTCCTCTCGCTTGGGTTGCCATATAGCTTCTACTAGTTTTTAGTTTATATTGAAGAATAAAATAAAGACAACAGTTTAAAATAAAGGAAAATAATGACTTTCAGTTAAAACAATCTCAAATATAACTTTTTCACTCCATTTGCTTTCTGTAAGTCTGTTTCATTATGAAGTACATAATCATTTATTTAGCTACAGTTGAAATTATATTTTCAAGGTACGGTAGAATACATTCAGCTACATTCATATTTTTCATTTATCTTGGCCCACTGAAAGACTACTTTACTACGCACGCACGAGTCGTATTTACGATGACCGAGAATGCTTAAATTGTATGCGTACTAGAAGAATTTGAAAACTAGGACTGGACACTTAGTCGGTGACAATCCCGATTAATCGGATCACCTGGCAAACCATAGAATAGGGCAAAGTACCTAGGTTTCAGAACAAATGCTTACATATTTCATTCCAACTCGCACGGCTCACTTTTGTGCTTTGATTTTTTGCCATGTGTGACTGTTTGTTGATCCCTAACACATTTTCGAGTGAAAACGAGGGTAGTATATTATTTTTTCTCACTCATGCTTGAGTACTCTTACGTACAGCAGATTGTACAGTGGTTTGGGAAACTTAGTGCGATGGTCTCATTTTAATATATCATCTACTTACACATCAAGAAAAGGCGCGTATTTTGATAAATTATCGTCAGTAATAGGGTTAATTTACTCTAAGAAAACAATAAATTTAGAAGTTTAATGTCAATCCCAAAATTTTCCTTTTATTTTTCCGATTCAGTAACCGTAATGACCAAATTGGTATCACTCTCCAAGGAACTGATTTTATGTAATGTAAATAACTAGATAAATAGTTTATATATATTATGCATTGTAATGAGCCCATAATAGAGCCCCGTGGAACGCCACGTGTCAGCCGCATATTATAGACAACACCAATTACTATTTTGCTGCATCAAATGGTTTCCAAATAGTTTAGGTATTTTTTATTTGAAGACTTTGCACTCGTACATTAATTCTGGGTCTGTGTCCAAATTCAAGAATCGAAACTGTTATAATTCCCGCCACGTACCTTTGATGAGCTAAAATAGGAATTGAAAGGATTTATCTTGATAGGACATTAATAGTTCTTTGCTAGGATGGGAAAGAGTTGATCCTTGAGTCACCAGTGAATACAATGATTATAGGAGTTGCTCAGTCAACAACGCTACGTATACAAAAGGAAGAGTTTATTCTCAATTGCAGCTCTTTGACAACGAAGCTAAATGGAAGGAGGAAGACTGTGTGTGTCTGCTACTTGCCTCAAGTGAGAGGTGACTTGATCCAGTACTTCGCATGGGCAGGAAGCTGTCGCTGGAAGACACAAAAAACAGTTTTATGTTACTAAGCGTCTAGCGCTTTCTTCTTGATCATTAAAAATGACCAAAATTAAACTTTCCCACAAATTTTTGAGTTAGTAGAAGAAAAATCAAATTTTTAAAGGGTTTTTATCCTCAGTGGAAAGGTCCAAATGGACATGAACGTAAGGTACTACCAGAGATACTGACAGATAATTTACGACATTGAGTAGTAATTTGAGAACTGATGTTTTTCAAACAAACCGTGCTAAGGGTTTAGATTTAAATTAGACTTATTATTCAATCCATTAGTCCTCGGTCGAGGAAATAGGATACGTCAAAAATAATGTTACAAGAAATATACAAAATTTTACAATATAAAATTTAAGGACAAAAAGAGAAAAGATAACAATATTAATTTTCAATTCTCAGTCGACGGAAGAGGCAGCTGCATGAAAATATGAAACAGAAAATGAGCCGACATTTAAATTCTAGTAGAGTATAGTTTTAAAATAATATGAAAATTTGATAGGACACCAGCAAACTATTTAAGTCTTCCTATTTACGAACTCTTTGAGTGAATAATACGCTCCATTCGTAACAGATATTTCCTACTCTTTATCAATAATTTTTGAACCTTTAAAGCTTTTATTGCCGACCTCCTGTGGTGTAGTGGCTAGCGTTGCTCCCGGGTTCGAATCCTGGCATGGGCTTGGTCGTTTGTGTCGTCATGGTCGCGAAAACCGGGATTAAGACTGTTGGAGGATTGATACGCTGACCACGTGTCACTCCAAATTCGGAATGTGTCATGCAAGATGACAGTCCGCAGTCGACTCGGTAGACCCAGGCTATCAATGGGCTGTAGAGCCAAGGAGGAAGGAAGGAAAGCTTTTATTTCCCCCGGAAGAGTATTGTATAGATTTATACCGTAATAGTAAATGCTTGTTCCAAAAGGCATAGACGATGTTTTTCGCCATGGAGTTGAGAGGGATTTCTTGTGTTGTATAAATGGCTTGAACCGTCTCTCGTAAAAAACCGGGCTTTGACCATTAAGGTGCTAGGGCTATATAAAAGTACCGTTCTAATCTTATTTTTATTTAGTGTCATTATTTAACGTACTAGTATATTTCTTGATTCGTGAACTGTGAGTCATCATGTCGGTCATATTAATATTCAGTTGGCATAGATAAGGTAGTAGGAATAAAAAGGTAAATGTTTATTAACTGACACTGTAGATGATGGTTAAACCGCATGTTGACGAAGAGAATACTGTCAAATTAAAAACTTTGCTGAGGTAATATAAGTAAATACAACGCTAGAACTTGTATAATTTAAAAGAATAGTAGTTCGTTTCATATCGTTAAACGCGCAGTTCTGTATAAAAATCTTAGAATCAAACTCGAATATATCTATTATTTATAATATCATAGATGCGATTTAGTTAATTAAATTCTTTTAGTACGTGTTTTAATGAAAAGTACTGTAATTGAGGAAAAGCTGCAGATGAAATACTGCGCGTTCCGTTGTGGAGAGTCCAGCTGTTCAGTTTGAACTCGTTACGAGGTGAGGCAGCACGTTTGCACCGCGATGTATCTGAGCAGTGCTCTGGGGCACTAACGGCAGGAAACACAATTACAAACCACATATGGCTTCTAATACCACCGCACGCTGTTATAGCCATAATGCACTGCCCTCGGGTTTGGCCAGCTTTCTCTGGACCCAGGCGTTCCTCTGACCAAATCACGCAAATACATTTGTCTAATCCACTTACCAGATACAAATTAGAGCTGTGATTCATAAACGTTCAAACAGAATGTGCCATCAGAAAAAATCTTATTTAAATAACCCGTGAACAGTAACGGAACAACAGATTTAATTATGCTACAGTAACATTATTTATCAAATGTTTAGCTTATATATAGAACAGGCGATGAAGAAAGTTAAAACGGAATATGGAAAAGGAATAATACTGCAAGGAGAAGAAATAAAAACCCTAAGCTTTGCCGACGAAATTGTAGCATTAGGCAAGTCGGAAGACTTGGAAACCATAATAAATGGCATGAACGGAGTCCTGGAGAAAGAGTTCAAAGTTTGTTTACACAGCGTTTCGACAGCAAGCTCCGCCATCGTCATCAGATGGCGAAACGTTGTGTAAACAAACTTTGACCCGAGTTGAAACCCGAGAGCTGTATTTGAAAAAAAGAAGATTCCTATATTACTTTCACAATTACACTGAGGTACAGATGTTATGTTTTATAAGCAACCGAATATTCTAGAGACAACCAAGGTAATGGAAGTGTAGTTTGGGCGACAGTGGAATAACAAATGGTGTTAGATGGGGAAGGGATATTTTGAAGGAAGTTAAGGAATTCTGCTTTTTGGGAAGCATAATAACTAGAGATTGTAGAAGTATAGTAAACATAAGGAGTAGGATAGCACAGACAAGGAAGGCTTCCTCGAAAAGGAGGAAATTACATACGGGTAATATAAGTGTTAATATTAGGAAATCGTTCCTAAAATTATTCTTATGGAGCGTGGCGTTATACGGGTGCGAACGATAGGAGTTGCGGAAAGGAAAAGAATAGAAGCCTTTGAAATGTGGTGTTATAGGAGAATGCTGAAAATCAGATGGGTGGATAAAATCACTAACAAGGAAGTTCCAAACAGAATAAGGGAAGACCAAAAAATATGGAGAACGTTGACCAAGAGAAGAGACAGAATTTTTGTGTTATAGAAGAATGCTGAAAATCGTATGGATGGATCGAGTAGCTAACGAGAAAGTTTTAAGCTGAATAATAGAAGAGAGAACAACATGGACGTCTTTGATCAAGAGAAGGGATAAATTAATAAACCACGTTCTGATACATGAGGGTCTTGTAAAATTAGTATTAGAGGGAAGTGCGTGGGGTAAGAGCAGAAGAGGGAGGCTACGAATGGAATACGGTAAGTAGATTAGGGATGATGTAGGATGTCTAAGTTATGCGAAAATGAAATTGCTTGCGCAAGATAGGTCGGTAAAAAGGGTTGCATCAGACGAGTTTTAGGACAGAGTACAACAACAAAACATTTTATTCTGCCAATTCCGGTAGCGTCAGATAAGTAAAGCTATACTAGATTCATAAAATAACTATGAATAAATGCGTATAGGAAAACGAAGAAACGCTTGTTTCATATTCACATTTAACTTTGGTATTGTAAGGGTTTCAAGGTAAAAACCAAAGAACATTGAGAATTTCATGAAATAAATTTTACTGAAAGATTTGTGGCATTTTGGATAATATATTTTTTAAACATTAATTCGGCTATCTAATCCATTCTGTTATTATAAATAAATAAAAAGGATTTTTTTTAGAAAGGAGGTGATTTTAAAACGTTGTTTATAAAATGTACTGTAATGTATACAGGACGATCAAACACACATGTCAGAAATAATCTTAAGTCAAATTTACTTTCAATGCATTCTAAAATCGACAGTGTTGTAATTAGAGTAGGGTTAAGATTTTAAATATATAATTAATACGTAATTAATTAACAAAAATATGGTTTAATACGTTTGAAAACAGTTCAAATAGTTGAGTTTGTTGCAAAGGACGCTGAATCTATTTATCTGTTCATGAATTGTGGGCAGCGTCACACGTATTTCGATTCAACATTTGACTCACCTGTCTGAAGTTGAATTTTTAGGAAATCATTATCCTCGCAGGTGTTCCAGGAATATACATATGTTGTCGTTTTCTTCTTCCTTTCTAACTTCCTGTCTGGCGGCACAGGTCGAGGGCTTTGACAAGGACCCAGAATGTAGTATACAGATTTACTTCTGAATGTCTGGAACCTTCTTTGATGACCCGACGAACAACTGAAAACTAATTCTCGGCAACTGGCTCCAAAGATACATCTGCCATTTACTTTCTCTGAGTTCAGAAACACACCACACAACTCTGCGTTCTCTTCCACGTATTTTGCTTTCCATATCGTTGAGGTTGCACAGATTCTGCAGTCTGATTCGTACAAAATTTACCAATGGTCAGTTAAAAATAAAATTCAAATAAATGAAACGAAGAGTAAGCAAGTAGTTTTTCCAAAAAAGAAAAATGTCCCAGCCAGTAGATATAAAATTGGGAACGAAGTTGTAACTGAGTCAAATAACTGTAAATATCTTGGGATCATGATTAGTAAACATTTAAATTGGGGTAGTGAGGTGAGCGAGATAAAGGGTGGAGGGCCCTTCTGCTGCTTCACTCTGTAAACGGGGTCTTGAGGAAGCACGATTTCTGCTTACAAAACGCTGGTCAAGCCATGTTTAGAATCTGGGGTAATGTGCTGGGATCCATATCGAAGTGAACACACTCTAGCGTTGGAAAAAATACAAAAACGGGCTGAAAAATGTTTGGGGGTCGATTCGGGAACAATCCTCACGAGAATTTAGAAGGTCTCAGTAATAGAAGGAAACATACCAGGTTTTGCGCAATATATAAAGCTTATAAGGGTGAACCACAGGGCCTGGAAATAAATAACAAACCATCTTACGGCGCCGAATTATATTTCTTAAAATGACCACTCGTTCAAAATTAAAGAAAAAGGGCAACGCACAGACGTAGGAAAATTTTCATTTGTAAATAGGTCAATACGCGATTGGAATTACTTGCTTGCAGAAATACTGACGACTTTTCCGGGTAGCGTAAATCAGTTTAGGAATAGGCTATGAAAACTTAAGTGAGTAGTATTTTTTAGAATCAGTGAAGTGAAAATAGTGAAGTGCAGTGAAGTGATTTCTGTGTGACTCCTTTCTTTTATTTTTCAGATCAAAATCTACACTTCAAAATTCTTCCTAAGTGTGAATTGTGTTTTCTTTTTGTAATTGTATTTGTGTTTTCTTTATATATAGCTGCCACCGGGAAAATGCCCAATAGCAGCAAAGTAAGTAAGTAATAATAATAGTATCCCTACTATGAGTGGAGGCCTAGACGCCTGTCCCCTTCTAGTACAATAAAATTCAAAATAATTCGCAGTGGTCAGGGAAAGTCGTCCTTAGGACTTTCTCCGGGGTGAACGCCCCGATCATCTAAATATATAACATCCCAAAGGATTCTAATCTATACGTCGTATAACAGGAAAGTTATCAATTATAAGATTGAAATTACTGCTAAATGCTGTGCAGATGCAATTCATTCATTTTTCAGTGAATTCAGAAGAAGCTTCCGGTTCTTATATTTTTATTATTATAAAATTTAATGATTATTAAAATCTAAGCAATATCAGAGTCCAAAACTCCATCCCAAAAAATACAATAACAATTTACAGTTAATTGTAGCTGTAATAAGTTTATGAGTCGAAGTTCAAATTTTCGTTTTAACTGTCATAATTATATGTAAATCATATTTGTGTCTAGAATATTCGGTTTCTTATAGAACATAACATCTGTACCTCAGTGTAATTGTGAAAGTAATATAGGAATCTTTTTTTTAAAATACAGCTCTCAGGTCAAAGTTTGTTTACATAGCCTTTCAACCTGACGACGATGGCGGAACTTGCTGTCGAAACGTTGTGTAAACAAACTTTGACTCGAGTTGAAACCCGAGAATTGTATTTCAAACAAACTCACCGGGAAAGCCTTCGCGCTTTAATAGACATCATTGTTTTTATAATTATTTCTACATAGTTTCTATAAAATATTATGCGATATTTCATTACAAATGTTAAGAAATTTGATTACATTTTACACTGTATGGCTATCATAAATTCAGCCAATGTGATTATTCAGGTTTCAACTCTGCTGTATATTCACGTCAGAATCTTAGATATTTCAATTTCAAGAACGTCCGTTCTGGCGTTAGAGCCCGGTCTCTAGCGTTAATTGAATGATTGATTAACTGTATGCCAGAGTAACTATTGATTAACTTACTATTTACCTTTCTCCTCCCGCTACACGTTTCTATTCTATCATGATTTTTTACTTTTCTACAAATTGTGAGTGGGCTATTCTCTTTTATTTTCCTTTATTTATTCCCTACTCTCCCACTGTTGTATTATTACCTTGTTTAATATTCCATATATTCCATCTTTTTGGTTCCGGCCAACCACTACTAGCATTTGGTTATTTCTTTTCCGAGTTGCTAAAGAGAATTAAAGTGGTTCAATCCATCTTGGAGATATTTGGTGCTATGTATTTACGCTCACCTGAATCTGTATTGCTTTAGAGATCTCTATTTATAGCTAGCGGCAATTCAGACATTTTGGTATCTCGATTTTCCGCTCGCCTTTTATGAACCGGAATCCGATGTAAAATTCAGTATGACAGGTTTCAATGTAGTAATAAAATTTTATATAGTATATAAATTATCTATATGACTCTAAATCATACATTAGAACGCGCCATTGTATTGTGTTTGAATGTACTACTTGGGCAACAGCCCGTTAAATTACATGAAAGTTACAGCAGTCAGTGAACAAATATAAATAACAATATGTATGGAAAGGAAAACACAGAATTACATTAACAAATACTTACATTATGCAATTTAGAGTTTTCTGATATTAAATTGTACAGGTCTACCAGACTATTGTCAAGTGTTTTTTACATTCTAGGAAGAAGCAATATATTTGTTATCGACGAGAAATTTTCCCACGTTCGCTGGTGTATTTTATTTTATACCTATGGTCTGTGGTGGAAATAAACCTTTCAATTTTATAATTACTTTATTTTGGCAACATTTTATCTAGTACCCGCACTATCTAAAAAAATATTGAATATGATTAATTTTGATATTAAGTATACGATCAAAAAACATATAAGTAAACTATTTACAACAACTCTGTTTATTATTACATTATTATAAAGAAATGAAATAAAATATTTACACAAATTTACAATATTTACTCATTAAATTTTCTCCCAATAGCCGTATGAACTGATATAATTTGAGCGCCGTAGTTTGGAAAATTACACCAAAATACATTTAGAAAATTAAGTAATTCCACGCCGTTAAATTTAAAACACATTAAAAAATATACGAAAAACATTCATTTATTTACCCCAGAATTAAAAAGTGTTTCAAAACCTCGGTAAATACCACGTCAACGTGAGAACTTTGGGTATATTGGATGGTTGACCACTTACTGTGATTTGACTTGGGTGATCCGTTTCGGATGCTCGGTTTCGGTGGTGGATGGCTATGAAATAAGAAGCCGGCGCTGTCGTCCTCTGATGGTCTCTGCTCTACCGTTGGTGTTCCTCCAGCTCTCCCAGACTAGTGGAGTCGACAGTTAATTGCCCATGCGCAAACTCCAGGAATTATAGTAGAGGTAGACTGAAGGATTCCACCTCGAATCTCCGTACAGACAAAATGCTATTGTCCAGGTGCGTGTTTCGGGACTCTCGACGCACTGTTCACTCTCCAGACAGAGCTCACATCCCAATTTCTGACTCACTGTCACCTCTCTTCTCTGATTCTCAACGGAAACGTTTTACTCTCCAAAGAGAACTCCACTCTCGTCTGGTTGTCAGCGCAGACTGACCCTCCCCTCTTTTCCAGCACCACACCATTTCTTCAATCCATCTGGAGCACCAATCACAGTTTGTTATTAAAAGGAAACACGTCCCCCAAGAGTCAGCGAATTTAATAACTTTTTTCCATTTGGTCCTTTCGAGGGAATAAATAATGTATTCGGGAGCATGTAGTTCCATGCACATCTCTTTCTACTCGTAGATTTAGCATGTCCGGCGCTGAAAGTATCCTTGTACCAACTCTGGACGCAGGTCAAACATTATCCCAAATATGACGTTTTATTGCCCTCTTGGTGAAAATAGAATAAAAGGCGTATCTTTCCGTGCGACCAGCGATATGCTAATAGGAATCTAACTATCCTTAAAATATAATTGCTTCTACATTAATATCTAGCACATTACACATGCGATTTAGATAAATAGAAGCACTTAATTTTAAAAAAATTATCTTAAATATAATCGTATTTATAAGAGAGCTATCACTGCTGCAAAAAATATATTGCTAATTCGGAAAATAAAATAAAAACGTCATCGAACGTTATCAGAGAGACCTCTGGTAATTGTAAAGAGAGTTACGATATACAGCTTATAAAGAATGAACAACCTATATCAAGTAAAGAAGCAGCATGTGAATTTAACTCGTATATTATTAACGTTTCTCGTGATATGTTAGAAAAGCAAGGTATAGAGAAACGTAACACGCCCAACTCCAGCGAAATGCTATTCAACTACAGAAACCCGGTTACTAAGTTCCTCTTTCTACTCCCGGCCAATAAAAATGAGATTTTTAATATAATCAAAAATCTGAAAACTTGGAATGCTTGTGAAATATACGGAATTAGCAGTAATCTCATTAAATATTGCTACAATGAAATTGCAATTCCAATGCAGTTCATAATTAACTTGTGCTTGTCCTCTAGTACATATCCAGATGCTCTAAAGGACGCGAAAGTTATACCTTTACACAAGAAGGGTTCTACAACAGACGCCTTTAATTATCGCACTATTTCCCTCTTGCCGAAATTCTCAAAAATACTTGAGAAAACAATACATATCATCATTGGATATTTTATTACTGTGGTGTGCGTTTTCACTTAAATACATACTCAAGTGAAAAAAAATTTCCCATAACTTTTATTAATTTTGTATATATTTACATATATTTCAGTTATTAGGAAGCAGGCTAGGTTGATTTCCTGGCCAACGGCAAGCAAATAATGATCGCGTTTGCTTAATGTTAAATTAACATCCAATTGAGATGATATCGATAACCAGAAAGAGAAACGTAAATCAGTACCAATATAGGAGTGGCAGGTCAACTCTTAGACCTGAAAATTGGGACAAGGGCCTGAGTTTGGGTCTCGAGAAAACGTACCGTTGAAATATCAACACATGAAGAAGGGACAGACTTTTTTGGATCCGTTTTAATCTGTATGACCCTGTATATGCTAAAGATAGCTTACCACGGGAGAATTGCTCTGAAGGAAAATAAACCTTACTGCTGGTTACCCAGAGAGGTTACGAGGGTTGCCACTCCTCGCCCGCTAATGCGTGCGTCCTGTTCATTATATTGCTTCATATGAAGAATAAAGGGGACTTTCACCACCCTAAATAAAACCTTTAGTTAATTTGAATAAAATCTGGTTTCTGTCTTGTTTATATTTTCGATTATTTCTTTGAAATTTAAATTGTTTCAAGGCTGATATAAATGATCAGTAAATTTACTCACATCCTAAAATTCTTGAAGGTTCCAGTTTTCGGTAGTCCAGAAAGGTGTCATGCCAAAATTCACATTCCTATACAACGTGATAAGGTGTTTCCTCTTCCTGTTTGCAGAAAGAACATGTAGAAGTTTCTATTAAATTTAACTGTTTTAATTTATAATTTATTTTTAATTTATAATTGTATGTGCCCAGAGAGAAACCTAACTACTTCTTTTGTTGGAGTTATGAAGCTACGTTGTAATCGTGATTCAGCCGTGGGTATTAAATTCTTTGAACAAAGGCATTTTTCAATTTTGTCCCATCTGGTTTGCCATTCTTTCAACAGCCAATCTTTACATGTATCTTTGGATTTTACAGTTTTTTTTAGTAATTTGGTGGTCTATATTTGGAGTATTACGTTTTAAGCGGTACAGTGCTGCTACAGTCAAGTCTACTGGAATAATGTCAGTAATGATCTGAATAGAGGCATCTTGTATGCACGAAAACAGCGAATTAATATTTTTATTTGCGCAATTAATAAAGTTCTTTTTTTTACATGAGTATGAAGAAGTCGATGTCCTAGAGCAGGGATTCCATATAAGCATATTGGAGAAGCCATACATCAATTACATCATTGGAGTACATTACATCAGTATGTTGACTTGGAGAAAATTCAGCTTCCAATGACTGGTTATTGGACGTCGAGGATCACAACCGGACCACAACACGGCGAGGAAGAGATGTCGTACCATCACCAGCTCCTGCGATGTAGATTCCCTGTACAGACCCTGGCTTATATGAGTGATTGTAAAATTTCGATGCCAAGTTTTGTTTGTACCCACCTATACCCTTAGTAGATACTCTTGCTATCCGGTGAGTTTAAATGATGTATGTAAATTAATGTTTTATTTTATTACAAATTCAAATTGATCAAATTTAATTTAATACAATAGTTTCTTTCTTGATTTGAATTTCAATTTTTATCACTAATAATTAGTAACCCCTATCACCACATTACAAATTTAAACTTATTTTTACATTGCAGAATAGATTCATTAGTGGAAAATCTATCGACACTGCTTCATATGACTTCGTTCACAATATTCATGGCGCACTTAAAGTCACTTAAAGTGACTGGTATTTTTGCTGACCTCTCGATTTAGTAGGTCATAATATTCTACTCAGGAAATTAGATTTCTATGGAATCATAGCAGTTCCCCATTCGTACTTGCAAAACCGGCGCCAGAAAGTTGCGATTGAAAACTCGGATGGAAATGAGTATCTGTCACAATGGGAAATAATTACTTGCGGTGTCCCTCAGGGCTCAATTTTGGGACCTTTACTTTTCATCAGATACATTAACGATTTATCTAATTATTTAGATCCCTTAAAATCAGTCCACTACATTGAAGACACAAATTTGGTAATCACGGACAGTCACTTACTCGGAAACTTTGTGCGAGAAAGTTGATTCTGCGATATGCCGTCTGAATCTTTCGTTCACTGCAAACAAACATTTCACTTAACCTACAGAAAATCGAAATCGTTAACTTCATAAAAAACACAAACAGTTTATCTCATAATTTGGAAAAATTTTCATAGCACGGAACTTTTACTGCGTCTGTTGACAATAATTTGAAACAGAATAACCACATTATAATAAACTCTCGGGAAAATCTGGTTTACACTACGAGTGTTAGCTCGGGAAACCGACATAGCTACACAAAAAACGATGTGCCATGCATATTTTCATTCCGTCATGTGTTACGGTATTGCAAACTGGGGTCATTCGCATCACGCTCTTCAAATCTTTTAACTACAAAAGCGGCCGTACGAATAAAATCACGTGCGGAGTGGAATACCAGTTGCAAGCCTTTGTTTCCTAAACTTGGAATTCTAACATAGCCTTGTACGTATATTCTAGAAATTTTTTAAAATATTAATATGGCAACATGAATCTATATGCTCTAAACTGTTTAAGTCATTTATATAAAACAAGAAATCGCTCTCAACTCGTGTCGAAAAACATCGTCTAAGCCTTTTCGAAAAAAGCATTTACTATTCCGGTACAAATCTATAGAACACTCTTTCAGAGGAAATAAAACTTTAAATGTGCAAAAATTATTTATAAAGAGTTGTTAATTTCTGTTAATGAATGGAGCGTATTATTCACTCAAAGAGTTCGTAAATAGGAACGATTTGAATTTTACACTCATTAATTAGGTTATGGACGTCCAGAATCGGAAAGGAATTCGGTGAACATGAGACAAACGGGATCATGCCACTGTTCACAAGGCGTGTCAATTCACGACGTTTCTTGGTCCACAGGTTCTTCCAATCTAACGATTTGTGAATTACTTTAGTGGGGCTGCTTGAAATAAAGTTTACGTGAAGAAGGCTATTAGAATCGATGAACTTAAAATTCCATTTGTCAAGAAATTGAAGCTGTGTCGAGTGGAATGCCGGAGATTCGTACAGAGATTTGAGGAGACGATCATAATTTGCATCCGACAAGAATGGCGTGAATTTAATTACAATATTTTCCAAAAATAATGAATACTCATAGAATTCAAATATTAAATACAAGTATTACCGTTTAATGAAAAAAGTTTTTACATAAATAAAACAGCCACAAGTAGTGAAAATTATGCGTTTCTTCTGCTCCACCCTATATTTTAAAGATCCTTTTACAAACCAACTGTATCGTCAAATTACTTTATTTCCTTATAAATAATACCAGAAATGTCTGTTCTTCCGTAACTTATATGTGCCATAACCGTAAATGGTCCGATAAACGATCCCTGTAGCACATTTTATGTTATTTCAACAGACTCAGAGATTTTAGTATCCAAACTTGAACCTTGAATCCTGTGAAAAATTTCCGTGTCTAAAGAAGTAAAAATCTTCAACAGTCAGTTATCATTGCATCAATTCTCCTAAAACTGTCAATTTAGTCTGAAACATTTGGACATAGTAACTTTCCATGGAAACTCATTTTCCTCCCAGATCCACGTATATAATAGTTTAACTACGTGCTTCATATCACTGATGTTAAACTGACCGGCCTGAAGTTGGTAATTTCCGATCTCGAACCTGATTTATGTAACGAAACAACTATTGCATAAAGCTCTATGCATATCCAAAAATAAAACGTGTATCTCCACTAAGAATTAATGAAGTCAGCATCAAATATTTTCCTTATACGAAGATTATGGTCTTAATATGGGACTCTAAACTTTTCTTTAAACCGTACATAACATACCTCATCACGGTATGCAATAAAAGGCTACAAATAATGAGAATAATAGCAGCTAAGAACTAGGGGCGAATATAAACACACTGCAAGTAACCTATAGGACTATGATAAAATCAAAGATAGATTACGGTTGTCATATCTATGCATCGGTAAAGGGTGGAATATTAGGGAAGTTAAACACTATATAGAATGAAGCCATGAAAATAATAACTGGATCCCTCAGATCTCCACCCATAGACAGACTCATCTTGGAAGCCAACGGAACTCCGCTGCTGCTCAGAAGGAAATTCCTTCTGATATGCCACTCGATGAAGTTAATGGAGGCGGAGCTAGGATCTTAGTAGAGAAACCACAGTGGGCAGCCAGGTATCCGCTGAAAGACACAATCCTCTTCATACAGCTATGGATCAGTTGATAGTTGACCAGAATATAAGGTTATCAAAAATCCTTCACAACACAATCCCGAAATACCCACCACGGAAATTGAAAGGCTTGAGCATTTATGAAGAGTTTCAATAACTAAACAAGGAAGCCCACAAAGTAATCGACTGGAATAATAATATAAACATGCGATAAATCTAGGACACCCTTAAATTATTTCCAGGGATGCATAAAAAATTCAGGAGGGTGTCGCTAGCGGAGTGATTTCACAGGAGATGGAAATGGTGAAGAGCTTATCCAAAAACTAACATTACCATAGCTGAATTCTACAGATCTCAGCTTGCCAAAGAATAATTACGAATTTGTAGTGACACGCGGTCAGCGAATCGATCCTCCAACAGTCTTTTCCCCAGTCTTAGCGACTATGACGACACAAACATCCAAGCCCTTGCCAGAATTCGACCCGGGACCTCAGGATTGTGAGGCAGCAACGCTAGCCACTACACCACAGGAGGTCGACTTTCACTGGCTCTACGAAGGCGATTAATCTGCTTCAAAACAAATTTTTCGGTCAAGTATCACCAATGGCATAAGAGATAATATCATATTCTGCAAGAAGAAATACTGTAAGGTGACCCTTGAATGGATCCCGGCACATGTGGGTATCAGGATCCAGGACAGGGTGGACCAGGCAGCAAGGATCGAGGCGAGATGGAGGAACAATCCCAGTGATGGTCCAACAATTGCATGTTGCGAGGTATAAACATAAATTAATAAGTAACTGGAGGCAAGTCTATTCTGTGAGTGGAGGGATTTCACCAGCTAACAGTCAAATCTTCAGAAGTGTGCACCCCAAATAACTAAACAGAAGAGAACAGGTTGTAATATCAAGTTGACAAAGTTGACTCACGCATATCTTTTTTACAGATCTCCTCAACAAAAGTGAGGGACATGCAATGTATCATTTTCTTTGCAACACATCTTATTCGAATGTCAAATCCATGCAAACGACAGGAGGGAGACTATTCAGGCATTCGATAAAAAAGATTTCTACAAATCAACTATAGGGATAAAGAGTATTTTATTATCTCTGGAAAAAACCTATACTGTTAGAAGATATTTAATGTAAACTATTTTTATATATTTGGTATCTCTATGTTTATGTTCACGTGTTGATTTTTGTGGCCAATGTAGTGGATGAATTTTTATGTAAACCAATTGTTTTTATTAGTGTCTGGATACAATGTTATAATTGGTGTATAGTCGCCTATGACCCTAGGGTTGACGCGACTATAACTTTTATTAAAAAAACTATTGCATTTGTTATTCCGGTATGCCATAATTATTGATTATAATTTCAAACACACGTTACATTATCATCGTTTCTAAACGCAATTTCTTTATAAAATACGAGTAGGTGTGCTATGTGACGGAATTCCGTTAATGTATAAGGAATCTATATTCTATATTTGAGTAAAGTTTGACCTACGCGCATGCGCGGAGCTGTTGTGAACGCTGTCTCATTACTGTAACAACCACTCCTAGCTGCGCACGTCCTACAAATTAACAAAGTTTCACTGTAAACGTCGTAACCATCATTTCTGATGACGTACTGGGAAGGGGAGGTCTGGTGGAGATTTCTTGTAGTCTAGAAGTCGTGCAGTGGATTTAATTTTCGACCAAAGTTTTCTCAGCATCTGCTGCTAAGCTGAGAGCAATTTGTGGGGATAAGTGTGACGATCAAGGCACCCTCCTCGCCTTTGGGTGGTGTGAACATTCTTCAATATGAAATTATATGATCTGTTGTGTTTTCATCATCACGATTTAGTAATTGTTTTTAAAAACCTTCACAGAAACGTAACGGCACTTAACGCTGTGCTTCTATTTTTAAATTCTTTGTTGTCAGTAATTTTTTTACAATAAAAAATTGTAAATAACCGTCACAATATATTTTTCAGAGGAGCTAAAAATTTGTACGGTGGTTATTAGTACGCTTCTTGCGAAATATGAATAAAAAAATTAAATTTCAATAAATAAAAAGATGGTCAACAAGTCAGCATATAAATTTATCACTATTTATCTAAAAGTGACGTTCCGGTTCCTTTTTGAGACTTCCTCAGGCGTACTACAAACATAATATTACAAGAAATTAAATATGGGTTCTATGTTACAATATTTAAATTTATATATAAAAAACATGGTTCAAAACTTACAAAATTAGCAATTCATCATATTTACTACTTGACTCCTTTAGCCGAAAAGATTATTGAAAGTACATGTGAAGAATTACATGAATTGTACGTGAAGAATTTAGTGTCGGGCCTGGACCATCTCCAGCGACGGTTCCTGCTGAAATGATGTTGTAACAATGAGTTCTTTTGGCAGTAAAATTGTAAAAGTTGATAAGAATATTTAAAAGTTAAACTACTACAAAACAAAGAGTGTCGTACATTTTTTTTAATTATTCGTGTGATTCTTAACATTATTGCATGAGGGTTTCACCTGATATACATTTCACTCATAATTCTCAAGAATTAATAATTTTATTCGTCTAAAATTTCCACATTTTTCCAATTGAAATTGTGCATATAAATATGTATTTGTTAGGACACAACTATATACTTTTGAATGTATAGTTTGATGTTAATTTTGTGTTCTTTAATGCGAGTTTTGTCCGATATATAATGCATTACAATTTAAACAAATAGCATTATGTCTTTCCAGGAAGTTATATTTTTTAAATACTTATTTAAATGAAGTTACCAACATTCTGTTACTAATTTCAGCAAAAACATTTCAGACTTAGGTAGAATAAAATCAGGTATTCCAACAATAATTTATGTGTTAAAAATATTAATAGTAGAAAATGAATTTTATAATTTTTCCTTATATAGACACATACTACATAAACTAATTGACTTGTTTCATAATAACGGTGTAGATGTTTTTAATTAAATAAGTAATTTAAATTTCGTTCTAAATATTGAAGACAAAATTAAGTTTCTGGAAAGACATAATGTTACCTACAAAATTAATTGTTTAGATTGCAATGCATTGTATATCTGACAAACAAAAAGAGCTTTAAAAAAATCGCTTTAAAGAACATATAAACATCAAATTACAACCTGGCTATTTCTAAACGGGCCGTTATCGGAATTTTCCTTATGGGTGTAGAAATATATTTCAGTAAGCAAACATAATTTATATTAATTCGACAAATTAAATCAAATCAAATGACATGTGCGCTATAACTGATATCTGTAAATGAGAATATTGCTACCAATGTCCACTAAGCTTAAAGACGACCGATAGCAGAAAGTGGAAGGGGTGAGGTCGGGTTAATTATAAAATGACCAAAATAACTGGGATTGGTCTCGCAATCGGAGATTTTGAATTCACTGAGTTGGATAGAGAGCCATGAATTTCAAGCTTTAGTTCATCACCTGAGGAGAACAGCCTTCGGGATCGGTTAATGCGAAAATGACGGACATTGGGGTTGGATCTCGGTTTAGAGGTAAATGGTGGCTATAACTCTGTCAGTTAATTCTCCATTCAGCTGTTCCACATAATGATGCAAGGTGAAGGGGAAATTGTGAGCGCGGAATAGTATAAAATAATCTGTACTTTATATTGTTCACAAAAATGTTATTTAATCGTTTAACAAAATAATCCAAATAATAATCTTAAATCAAGAAGGAAGTGTATTAGTAGATTTTAAAAAGGTAGACATTTGATATTCTTTAAAAATTTAGAAATATTTCTGATGAAAAACTTGGGAATAAAAGAAAATGAGAAAAAATTGGACTGGGGTCGGGGGAGAGGCGCTAGGGTATCAAATATTTGTATGTTTATTAATAAAATTTAAGAGAAAACCATTATAAATAAAAAAGGTTAGGGACAATATTTATGTTGTGTTAATGGAACTTGGAATTATAAAGTAATGTAACTCTATTTACAAGATTATATGTATCATTTTCGAAACAATTTCATGTTTTCTTCGAGTGAATGATAAAGAAATAAACTGAATTGAATCTTTTGCGTTGTCTGCAGAATTTTAAAAGCAAAAATTTTAGAATTAAAAACGTATTGCATTTATGATTTTGCCTAAATTATCATACATAAAAATAAATTTTACCGTATTCTGACATGATTTCATTCGTCTTCGTGTTACTAGGTCTTAATATTTTTGTTATAAAACTTTGTTCTTACCTCTAACGATATTTTCTCTTTTATGTAGATTGTAAAAAAAAATTTTAATGAGAAAATAATTTTACTAACTATAGAAAAATTTAATTTGTCACGGGTCATGGATTTTGAGACCGTTTTTCCAATAAAATAGGGAAAATGGTCATATTTTATTATTTCTAACCTAAAAAAGGAAGTCGAAGATATATTACAAAATTAATGTTTCTCATTTTTCATTAACTATTAACTCTGATGAAAACGATTTGTAAGAAAGAAGTAACGTGTATGGCAAAGCATAGTGTGTGTATGCAACATTCAATACTGCATAAAACTGAATGAATTGCAAAATATATTTATTTTATACATTCTTAAAAATAATAAATTAGGAACTGAACTATATTTAGCGTGTTCAGCTAACAGGCTTTATAATATTATTGCTATACACTGTTAAAATAATGTCTCATTAAGAAGACTCAACTTACATAAATAATTATAATTTTTTTAATTCTCGTACAATTTCTATAACTACAAACTTTTAAAACTTATCAACAATTTTCTTGCTGTTGTTGTTGTGGTATGCAGTCCCAAAGACTTGTCTGATACAACTCTCCATGCAAAAATATCTTGCGAAATTTTTTCATATCCGCATAACTACCAGTTCCCACATCCTCCTTAATCTGCTTAGCGTATTCGAACCTTGCCTCCCTATTCTATTTTTACCCCGCACACTTCCCTCTAATGCTAATTTATAAGAACCTCACGTCGTGTCCTATTAATCTACTACCTCCATTTAGTCAACGTTGAGGGTTCACGCTCGCAATATTAATGTAACAAATCCAATTAATATAATAAATATAACTTCTTGGCTAATATATATGTATATTTTCAACCTTGATAATGTGAGAAAGAAATCTCAATTCAGATTAGCACCCGTTTAACTCCCTATCACCAAGTTCCTAAGTAAGATCGAAATTAGATAAAGCAGAATGTAATCTTATTACTGTGCCTATTACTCTTTTCCAAATCCAAATTGTATCACGTAAGATGACAATCTGGCAGTAGAATCCTGTAAAAACTTAATGATTAACGAAAATGAAAACAAGACATTACGAAAATGAAAATTATATGTAATTTCACGGTCAAATTATTTTCACACAATGTAAGATATCCTCCATATTGTTTGTCTTACCCTATTCTATTTAGACTTCCTCGTTAGTGATTCTATCCGCCCATCTGAAAGTCAGCATTTTCCTATAGCATCACATTTCATAGGCTATTATTCATTTTCTTTTTGTCCACGTTCCGAACCCATGTAACACCACACTTCTTACGAAAATTACTAACAATTTTTTTTCCTAATATTCACACTTGTATTAACCATAAGTAAATATCTATTTTTTCTCTTTATGTCTACAACCTTCGTTATTCCACTGTTTCCCATACTATAATCCATCACCTTGGTTTTTACTTGTAACGGAGAAGTACATCTGCTCGATCATGGCGGCGCGGAATCAAAGTAAGGTGGCAGCGGTTGACGTAGGGGTTATAAAACCTAGGCGCGGCGTCTCAGCTCGGGAGTTTCCCAAAATTTTGTGAGAATCGGCACCGAGTGGCGTGTTTTCCCCAAGTGTAAGCATGGGTATTATTGGAGGATATCCATCCCAGCCACCGTGGTGACAGAAACTAAAGAAGTGGGGAGGAAGTTTTAAAGAGGTAGACAGAGACATTTTTTTGTAACAGATTGGTGGAGAGATTTGTGGTGGAGATTGATATGAGAGAAAGTGCAGATTGTGAGAGAGTGGTGAGATGAGAATTGGTCAGATGGTGCGAGAGCGGTGAGATGGAATTTTGGGATAGATTTTGGAGGAGATTTTTCGAGCGCGGTGACGATCTGGAACATGCACTAAGCCGATTAGGTAAACTAGTGCATCTGTGACTCTTTGTAATTCTCTGTTTGCTGCCAGGTCCGAGTGGATTAGTGTAAAATATTTTCTGTTCTATGAGAAGTCCCATTAATGCGACCCTGAGATTGGTCTTAAAATTGTTAGAATTGTTTACGTTTAATATAAATCATTTTTGTAAATATATATGTATTTTTTATTGTAAATAAGTGCCGGCGTAAATGTTGAACCATTAAAAACTGTAATTATTATTGTAAATATGTTCTGTTTTATTAAAGTAAATTGTTTTTAATATAAAATATAATTATTTATTTAATCATTCAATTAACATACCACTAATATATTCATTACACACTCTATTAGTCCTCATATTGAACTCATTATCTATAAGCACGTTCAGGCCATTTAAAACTACGATATCGTCTGCAATGGATTGAGTTTTTATTTCTTCTCCTTGTAATATGATTCCTTTTCCATATTCCGTTTTATCTTTCTGCATCGCCTGTTCTATATATAAGTTAAAGAGCACGGGTAAATAGACTGCATCCTTGTCTTACTACTTTCTTGATTTCAGCTTAATTTTCTTGATCTTCAATTCTAATTACTGCTGACTGCCTTCTGTAGAATTATTTATAGGGCTTCTTTCTCGATATTTTATTCCTGTGCTCTTCAAAATCCTTAATAGCGGGTTCCTGTTTACTTTATCGAACGATTTTTATAAATCTACAAATTCCATAAACGTTGTCCTATTTTTTCTTATCCTGTCTTCTAATCTGATCTTCTCCTAACTCGTATTCTATTTGACGTTCCATATATACTATATACTATTTTCGTTAATATTTTGCAGGCATGAGGTACTAAACTAATTGTCCTGTGCTGTTCGTATTTATCAGTCCCAGTCGTCTTCGGTAAGGGTATAATTATGATTTTACTAAAGTTTCCGTTAATCTTTCTGTTTCGTACATTACTCGAAGTATCCTGAACAGCCCTGATATTGCTTCGTCGTCGGATGATCTTATCAACATCGTTGGGATGTTATCAACTCCTGGCTCTGTACCATTGCTAAGGTCTGCCAGCGCCCTATTAAACTCCGACATGTAAATTTTGTCCCCCAACTCTTCATAATCCACCTCCTCTCTTTCTTATATTACAAACTGATCTAGGTTTCCCTTCTTATGCATCTCTTTTAGATATTCATTGCATATTTCTGCCTTTTCTTCTTTATCCAAGAATAGGCTTCCCACCCGCTTTATAATTTCCCCATAAGCTGCGTCTATTTTCCCTTTCACCATGAAATCTTGAACCACTTTGCATTACTCTTGTAGTCAAGCCTCTTTGGTTGCTTTGCACTTCTTATCTATCTCATTATTCAAGTGTCTACTGCTCTTTACCATTTTCATCTCTCGCGTTTTTATATTTACATCTTTCATCAATCATTCTTATTATTTCTTGTGTTATCCGTGCTTTCCTATTGGTCTTAGTCATTCTTCCAATTTTCTTCTGCTGCTCTAGTCATTTCTACCTTCAACAATGCCAATTTCTCTTCTATATTGTTTTTTCACCTTTCTCTATTAATCTACTCTTGATATCTTCTTTGAAACTCTGAAGTACCTCTTGTTAAAGTTTCTCTAATTCCCATAATTTTTTAATTCCTTTCGCGAGTATCTTTACTTTCAGCCTTCATTTCATAATCAGCTGATTATGGTCGGAGTTTATATCTGCTCCTTGGTATGATTTGCAGTCCAGCACCTGATTCCTATATCTTTGTTTAACCATTATATATTCTAATTGGTACCTGCCCGTGTCTCCTGCCTTCTTCCACGTGTTGAGTCTTTTTCCATATTCAGAAAGACAACAGTTTTAAAATATTGAAAACAATTGAACAAACAATTTGGTAAATAGATCGGTAATATTAATATATTATTGGTCAATTTAAATTTCAATCATATATTAAAATAAATAAAATAATGCCAGATTATAATTTTTTGAATTTAACCTTTAAAGATAATATCAAAAACGTGTTGTAAAAAATTCAATTAAAATAGGATATTATAAGATGCATTTGGAACAAATTCTTCCGTCACTTTAAAAATTAATACATTTGTATTGCTGGTTACCACGTCTAGTAACCTGCCTGACAGGTACATGGTAGACATTTTAATTTTGATATGGGTTTGAACCTAAATTAAAAATAAACAAGTATATTTCGAAATTTGTTAAAGTGTGGCCCAAAATAGATCTTAAATAAGCTGCTTCTTAAAAAAATGTAATTGAGCAATATATTAATTAATGATGGCAACATGCATGACGCTTGTTTGAGATAGCTTAAACTGAAGACGATGGTCCATAGTGGCTCTATGGACTTCCATATCCTGCTTTCCCGCCTTTTCCAAATGTATTTAAAGTGGCAAGGTTCTTGCTAACATGCCCCATATTTAAGAACAACTTTTAAATGCCAATTTTTGGAAAATTTTTGATAAATGTAGTGGAGATTATACAATGATATCCCGTAAAGATAGTTTAGACCATCACCGTGACCCGGACAATTCGAAAATTTAATTTTTTTCTTTATCGCCTACCTATTGAGACATTGTATTTTCTTTATATTTTGCGACAATGACTATTCATACCTTTTTATAAAATCTTTAAACCCTTTCTTTCTAACACTTTTATAGAGTGATGAATATAAGAGATGTAAAAGTTATCCTAAAGTTCAGGGACACGAAAACTAGAAAACTTTATTGAGAATGGTTCATATATATCACAGCTCTTTCTTGATTATCAGGGTGAGATGAAAGAAAATTGATTGCTCTACTTGAGCATGCACGTTTCATAAATCTATCGGTGAGAAAGGAAGAATTTTGAAAATGTACAAAGACGCAAATTAAATTAAGAGAACGGTTTACTTATATTTTAGGATAAATTTGTAAACTGAGACGATTATAAATGATAACGAAAGAAACTTTACAGAACTGAAGTATACAAAAAATGATATCCATGTATATAATATAGCATAAAATATAAATTCAGTAATAGTTTCAATTTGATATACCACCAATTTGTTAAAACTATTGTTAAAACCTTTACTTTTGTATCGATTTTTGTTATTTGAGACGAATACATCTCTGATTATCTAATTAGACGTCGAAACGTATCAATTTTTGTAGAAAATTTGCTTGTAGTTACAAATAAAGTCGTGCTTTATGAGAATAACCAACTAGCCTTGAATAGAAATTCTGAAATAAACTGCATTGAAATTTAAGGAAACCGGTAGTAGAAGCAAGACGTGAAATTAGTTTCCACACCAATAAGTTTTAGAGTATCCGGGGTTTCAGGGAACTATGCCAGACACGACACTAATAACGGAGGACACTGCAGTTCAAAGCTTTAGATGAAGTTCGAACTGAAGTTAAGCAGATCGAGAATACGGTTTCAGTATTGTTTCAAAGAGCAAAACTCCACTAACAATATTTTTACACGCTTCAGCATTAGTCTGATAAGTCTTCCTGTGATTTACATTCCTAACTTTTGATATTGTCTAATACAATTATTAGCTTCAAGTAATATCGCAGTAATTCATAAGTTTTTGGTATTGCAGAACAACTCTGTATTAAATATATCCGATTTGCATAATAAAAAAATAACGTTTTAGTTACAGTGCCTTGAAGTAAATTTTAATGTTGAGAAAAGGCCTGCTTTAATTTAATTTCCATGCGATTCTTAGCAAAACCAGGAATACTTGCCGCAACAATAATATCAAATGATATTTAGCAAGCAAATTTTTGCAGCCAAATAAACGACATTTTTTATGTTTCCCAACAAGATATCACTTCTATCAGCGATTAAATCTCATACATAGTGTTTGTCAGCGTTAAAATAAGCAAAATATTTAGCTGAACCGTAGAATTTAATAGTGCATGGAATGCATTTTACGTCCGATTGTATTGCATTAGTTACGGGTGAATAATTGAATACATTTAGGAATGTAACATATTTTGATGGTTGTCATGTTTACTTTCTGATGTTGAAACAGACCATTGAACCCACAACTGTACCTGGTTTTTCAAAAATAAATACAATTCCAAATAATAGTTTTCATGAGAGAAAAATTTCACAATTAGAAATAATTTAAGGACTTATTTTGAGACTTACTGAGAAGGCCAGAACAAATAATTACATATTATAATTAAATCATATGCTTCTTTGAGAATATGCAACTTCACTCAGGTTACCAAAAATATTATATACAATTTTACAAGAAGATGGAGGAACAAGTGAAGCAATATTGGCTCTGCGTCCAATTTTATAAGACAGAATAAGGAAAAATAGGCCTACATTCATGGCATTTGTAGATTTAGAAAACGCCATCAAGTATGTAAACTGAAACACACTTCCAAGGAATTTTACGAGGGCACGAATACAATACCGAAGAAGAGCTCTCTATAACCTCTACAGAAAGCAGTCAGCAGTAATTAGAATTTAAGGACAATAAAAGAAAGCAGAAATGAAGAAAGGAGTAATACAAGAATGTAGTCTGTCGTCCATGCTGTTTAACATACATATAGAACGGGCGATGAAGGAGGTTAAAACGGAATATAGATAAGGAATCATCCTGCAATGAGAATAAATAAAAACCTGTCGGCTTGCCGATGATATTGTAGTATTACGGGACTCAGAAGAAAATTTGGAAACAATAATACATGGCATGGATGTGGTCCAGAAGAAAGAGTTCAACATGAGAATTAAAAGATGGAAAACCAATATGAAGGAGTGTGGCCTGAAAAATAGTGGAAGGGGTATTTTGAAGGACGTTAAGGAATTTTGATAGTTGGGAAGCATAATAACTAGGAACGGTAAAAGTATAGTATACATAAAGAGTAGGACAGAAAGGCTGTCAGAAAAAAGAGAATTTTTCTTACGGTTAATATTAACAAATTATTATTACTGAAAACGTTTTATATGGAGTGTGACGTTATATGAGTCCAAAACGTGGACGATAGGAGTTGCAGAAAGGAAAAGAATAAAAGAATAGAAATTTTATGCTACAGAATAATACTGGAAATCAGACCTAACTAAGGAGGAAGTACTAAGCAAAATAGGAGAAGAGAGAAAAATATGAAGGTCTTTGACCAAGAGGAGGGATAAATTAACACGCTTCGTTTTGAGGCATAAGAGGGAAGTGCGTGGGGTTAAATCAGAAGAGGAGGGAAGGATGGAATACGCTTAGCAGTTAGAGAGGTAGTAGGATGTAGTAATGAAAAGGCTTGCATAGTGTTGTTTAGCATAGAGGGTTGAATCAGACCAGCCCAAGGACTGAGTACTACAATAATACAATTATTTTCTTCTAACAACTTTGTTGTTAACCAAATGAGGATTGTAACGAGCCGTTCCATTTGCTGAAGAATTTTCTTTCTCATATTTTATTTTAATATAACGGCTTCTAAAATATATTGATGCCCGGCGACGTTTATTGTTTAACGTGTTTTCATTTTGTTGGAGATATGTGGCAGGAACTTTGGTACAGACTCTTTGCTGCATATGCGATGCGACGTCTGTACCTCCACGACGCATTGTTGACCAACGGCCGATTGTAGAAAACTTCAAGGACATTATATATAATTTATTATTAAAAATGCGTTTCGTTTTAGCATTAATTTGCCAAGTAAATTAATAAATAATTTTTCAGCATTCTTGGGGTCATTAATTTTTGATCAGTGCATTCATCTCTCCCTAAAAAACGTTTTTCCGAGTGCCTCATTTACTCTGTGAACCGCGATGTCACGACCTTCTTTTTTTTTCTTGAAAAAAAAAGAAAGATAAGAGAGTCCGGCGTTGCACGTGAGACGATGTGGACCAAGAGCCGGAGACATCTTGGACCAACGGCGAAGAAACGCGGTTTACTATACTGCGGCCTTCTTCCTTAGTCCGTATTTGTAACGATTTTGACATAGTCTGCAAACTAACTATACGTAATTCAAGTGAATGTATTGTGCATGATCAGATTAACATTGCATTTTATATTTTGTGTCCTACAAAAGATAGATTCAAATATTATATTCGCACCTTGTTTAAATGCGTTTCTTTCTATATCTGTAAATACTCGTTTCTACTTTGTTCTCAACTGTTATGTTTGTGCATTAGAACTAAATATTTTATAGCGAGTGAGCTCTTTTGTTTTAGTTTTTGTAATATGTACTTAAAGATTTGCTACTTCCAGAACAAATCTTTGCACCATAAACAGCTGATCCTTGCTAAACGGCATGTTACTGAATCAGCTGCTTAATAAAGTTGTGTCTGTGTTCGCATTAACCGTTATATTATAAGAAAGTATCGTACGATATTGTGATTCATTCGTGTTTTAAATGGAGACATAATAATTTTGTAGTCGTCTTTTATGTGTAAAATTTACAAGCTCTGCAATCTTTACATTTTTTCATTTTCGTTTGTTATATCGAGGCTATATAATACATTGTAAATATTTACTATTATACGATAATACACATGCCAATTTACTATTATTTCATAAAAAATTGTATGTTTTCACCTGAAAAATTCCTTTCATTTCCTTTATTTTATCTCGCTTGGACTGATTGCTTACTTTTGAGGTGCACCTTGCAGGCTTGAATTGGCGATCCTGGGAGTCTATCGGCTGGTTAGTTTCGCATAAAATTACGAGAATCGTGAGAGATCCTGAGGACGTCATAGGATCTTTATCGATTAAATTAATAATAGTTACTCAGTAGATGAATACCCAATGAGTTTGTTGTATGTCATAGTTTAGAATCTATTTTCAATCTCAAGTTAATAGGGGTAAATAAAGTGATTAGGAATGTTACAGATGATGTAGAGAGTGTGGTTCATGAATAAATATACTTCTAGTAAAATAATAAAAAACCGGACCGTTGTGGTGGATTTAGGGGATGATTATTATTAATGAAAATATTGCAGCGTTAATAAAGAAATTGGTACAATTTTATTAAATAAATTGAAACGTAAATCTGGTACAATACCGTGTGTAGTTTCAGGAACTGGTGATGTTGATGACAGTGGTGTCAGGTTGTCTTCTTCTTCTCGACGTCGGTACTCCAATAATCAGCTATTGGAAGCTGAATTTACTCCTTCATACTCGGCATACTGATGTAGAGTAATGTAATAATGTAATGTACTGTAATCTCATCTAATGTAATGTAATGCCCTGTAATTGCAGTACGTAATGTTATCCTCTGTATACATGTATACAAAATTAATAAAAGCTATCACGGGGGAATTGTTTCTCTTGTAAATATATGTGTGGGGTGCTAAAGGACACCACAGGCTCATTGAGAATGATGCTAAGATGATAAAAAAAATTAGGACTAAAAGTAACATGTGCTTTATAAAAGCTGACAAGACAAAACAGGTAATGATTATGAAAAATGAGCAATATGATGACAAGATGAGAGTATTACTAGATCACAAGGATAGCTAAGGGAGAAAAGGGAGGATCCGGGAAAAGGTGTATATAAGGAAATGGAAACATGTGTAAAAAATTAATGAAATACAAATTTGTTGATTGTATAATGAAAAAACAGTTGATAGTTAATCATTTTGTGAGCCAAGAATACAAGGTTTAGTCAAGACAAAAAAAAAGCGACTAACAACTAATGTCATTATAGACTCCATATATAGTCCGGTGTATAAATTATCCATATTCTTTAATACAGAATTGGAAATAAATAGGTATGATGTAAAAAATTGGAGTGATGTGAAAAATGTATTGGGTAGAATTAAAAATTTGAGTAACGAATACGCACTGTGCAGTTATGCTTTCTTTACGAATGTCCCGGTAAAATTGTTATTTAAGTTAATATAAATTGGGATAGGATTGATATACTCTCGAGGATAAAAATTAAAACCATGTTTTTAGAAAGGGTGAAGTTATGTACTGAGGAAGGATATTTTAAATGCAAAGAGTGTTACAACTAACAAATTTATGGTATACCTCTGGGAGGGAGCCTATCGGGAGATTTGTATGTATATTAATGAATCGTGTTTGAGATGTGGCCCTATAAAAAGTAATTATAAAACCTATCCTCATAAATCGTGGCAATAATTAAGAAAGAGGAAATTAATGAACATTTGAATAATATACGCAAGAGACTAGTTTTTCCCCCCCAAAAAAAGTAATTTTTTTACCCATGACAGTCATAAGACAGGATAATATAAGTAAAACTATGTGGTACAAAAAGGGGATAGCTGCAGATATTATGTTAAATTATTATTCAAATCATTCATATAAATATGGTGTACTTTGTAATTTGTTTAAAAAATTGATAAAGACAACGGATGAATGGTATTTAAAGGATGAAGAAAAATGGTTTCAAAATGTGCAGAGAAAATTTTTATCCATTAAGAATGATAAAAGGAACTTGGAGAAAATGTAAGACAATTATGAATAGTGATATAATGGGAAATAATTGTAATGTAGTAAGTAAGGATACAGATCTGGTAATTGATCCAGTAAAAAATGGATTATATAAATATTTTAAAGTGGTAACTAAAGAGAAGAAGAGCGTGTAGAAGAAGATAAAACAAGTAAGAGTAATTTTGAATATAAAGTTATTACATAGTACTACATATATACGTGATATGATGGGAGAAATATGTAGAATTTTATGAAATAATTGGTTAGATAAAGCAGTTTTTGGCATTGGACCTATAAATAAGAATGATAAATTTATTGATAGTAAAACAGATAAGATATTAAACTTGAAAAACAAAGATGCAGTATAAAAGATAATGTTTAAAGGTTGTGGGAAATATTATATTGATTATATACGAATAGTACAGTTTCCACAAAAATAATTGAAAAGAGCATAACAAGAAAATTGAGCCGGGTCTCACAATTTAAATAAAAATAAGCATGATACAAATTGGGAAGATATTGAAATCATTCATAAGGAGGGACATTTATTTAAGAGAACACAATTGGAAGGAATGTTTATTTTTGAAAATTTGTAATATGTAATGAATAAAAGGTAAGAAGTGGCTATTGTAGGTACCATATATGCATGCAAATATATATTGTAACATGAAAAAGAGAAAGTAGGAATGTGTTTTGTAAATGTATTATATTATTTTTGTGAGATAAATTTTATCATAAATAATTAAATTATAAGTTATGTAGATCTGTTAATTGTAAACAAATTATATTGTTGTGAGGTATTGGAAGTGATACATTATGAATATTAATTGTGTTGCTAACCGTATGTATAGTACGTTATTCAGCAGATTGATGATTCTATGCACAGTCACGTGATGAGTTTGAGGCACCCGATACGAACAAAACAGTTGAATTGAATGGATATGAGGAGAACATAAATATAAAGTCTACATTGTTAATGTCATGTGTTGTACATGTGTTTTACGGGATAAATTAATGTTCAATGTTTTTATGTATAGATAATTATGTCAAAAACAGCCGAAAGTTTTTATGTTTGATGACAAGGAGAGTATAATAAAATACTTTATATTTAATTTCTGGGCTCCAGGTTTAAATTAATTATTAATAATAGTTTTAACTGTCAATTTTAGACTTAATAATAAGTACAACCACTAAATAGATAAAAATCATTATTATTATATAAATAAATGAATAGAACAGGCTAGTTAATAAAAAATAAATTTAAATAAATCAAAAAATAGAAATATTAATGAAAATTGCATAGCGTATTGTATATTTATATGAAAACTGCTCATGCAAAAATATAAAATTATTGACTGAAAAGTGTCATAAATAATCACTCATATAAGTTTTTTCATTAAATTTAATTAACCATAAAAAGTTATTTGCACCTAAAGAGGTTCAATATAACGATACATTTCATTATATTTCTCAATATGCTCTAAATTTTCAATTTATTAAAATATATTTCTGTCTTCGTTTGGTTATTTTATTAATTTATTTATTATTTCCACATTTATGGAGAACGACCCAACCGACAATATTATATAAGGGGAAGGGAAGCACTGAGAACCCGGACTCTTACAAGGACATAGCTTAACAGAACACAACCTACAATATTTTTTTTAGAGTTATAACTAAAAGACTAAAGACGGAAGTGGATAAATTCATCCCAGACTGCCAATTAGGCTATTGAGAAAAAAACCCTTACCGGATATGGAAGTCCTACAAGAAGAAGCAGAGCAGACTCTTAGATACAAGAAGAGCAAATGCCATGCTGTCTTCGACTATAGGAAAGCGTTCGACTTGGTCAGCCAGGATACCCTCATAAATAAGCTAAAAGAGATGCTGGGAGACACAGACCCCCTATCCAGAATGATTGAAGTAATTCTGGCACATAACTAAATTATCATCAACGACGACTCAGCTCTGTCCGAAAAAGTCAAACAGACAAATGGCGGACCCCAGGGTGACCCCACCTGCTGTTCAATGTCTAACAGCAGACACAATAGAGATTGTTAAGGACCTCCCCTCAGTGAAGCTAATAATGTATGCAGATGACATGGCTGTAGGGTTACACTGCAAGAATGATCTGCAAGCAGCACTCGAGCAGCGGGCCGCAAAAGTAGCTTCGAGATCGACAAAGAAAAAACAGTTTATATGGTTTTTGAAAAGGAGGAAAACAAGCTAAGGATGACAAACTTACCCTGCAAGGAGAAACGCTGAAGACCGTGAAGAAATTTCGATACCTAGGTGTAAACCTTCAACCGACCAACAGCAATGCCATTATTCCACACAGTAATAACACCGATAACCTCCTATGGAATAGAATTAATAAGGGAGAAGCTGACGAGCAGGGATCTTGAAAGGCTAGAAAACGTAAAGGCAAGATTCCTGAAGAGGTACCTAGGAGTCGGGAAGCATTCACCCTCAAGGATAGTCTACGTGTTGACCAAAGAAAGTTTCTGCATATTACGCGATTGTCACGTACCACATTAGATTAATTAAATTGTATTTTTTATTTATTATTTTTAATGTATGTAAGTATTTAGACCTAAGCAGGACGAAGTCGGGAACATGAATGAACGCGATAGGTTAATTAAATGACGAACTACAGTCATCTCCTCGGCCAGTAAAAGGAAACATTAAGGTTCGGTACAATATGATTGGACGAGGTAGCTTCAAGGCTAGGCTGCCGAAGACATGGGCGACAGATGGTATTTACCAGGAATCCATCTGGTCAGCCGTGGGAAAAAGAAAAATTGACCTGACGCCTGGACCTGTCACCTGATAAATAGGTCAAGTATTTATCCCGAGTCCCCGGAAGCCGGAACAATACAGGCAAGTGACTTCATAACAACAATTTGTTATGCAGTGACCAAAGTTATGAAGGACACTTGCCGAAATATAAGATATCAAAAGGAGGAAGTAGAAAGTGCACGCCCACCAGTAGAGATGTGGCCGGGGCGAGGAGATTAAAACCAGGGTGCACGGAGAGCAGTTTATCCTCCTGCAGGCTGAGACGACCTTGGGCAGTTTGAGAGGTGTATGTACGGGAGTCGAAGACCTTCGGCGTACGGTAAGAGTTGTTCGCTGATCCCATTGGACCAGTCGGCCAACTGCCTCTCAATACTAATTAAGGCACGGAGGCGGGTTTGTTGTGTTCCCACGGCAATCCAGTCTCCCGTCATCGGAAAGGCGCAGGAGTAGTACCCATTAGCCCGACCTACCTGATGCAGGTTTTCTAGGGTTTTTCCCTGCATCACCTTTAGGTGAAACACCGGGTAGGATCCTTACACTAAAGCCTGGGGGCCCTAGTTAACCCTGGGCTACCTTGCTCTACCTTCCACATCCCCCCTTTTCAAGTCTCTTCCTATGCTATTAAAGGGGAGTTGCCTGCTTCAGGATCACCCTCATGTAGCCTGTTACACAAAAAAGAGCAGTTTATATAAAAATTTTCCGACGCCTTTAGGAAACAACATTACAAAATTCAATAAGTTACGTCGGGCAAAAATTTAAGTTTACACGACTCTCTGCACTTCACATAGTAACTACTATTGGACTCGGGTGGAAACCAGAGAAACCTTTTTTCTTCTTCGGTGTTTAAGGACGTTGAATTTTTCTTAGTACTAGTGAAACATAAATGTATTGTTGGGCCTAAAAGTCATTTTATTCTGTCACCAAAATTATTTGTCCTGATATGCAAAGCTGTAGTTAAAGAAAACTCGGATCATTATTACGAAAAGTAGGCAAAACAGAATAATGAATTCTATCTGTGATTAGTTAATACGACTTTCTGTATTAAATTTCAATATAATAATGAAACGTTAACTAATGTTGTCTTCTAATTCAGAAATAAATATTTTATGTATTTTATAATAATAAAAATCAATAGCAATGTATATTATAATGAATTTTTAACATTTATTTATTATTAATGTACAATAATTTAATATTGCTGTAATTTTCATAGTTGGCCTTTCTTTGTAATAAACAAAATATGAATATTTACAAAAAAATAATACAACTAATTAATTCTCTTCCAACCAAAATTCTAAAACTCTATACTCAAGGTTGTGTGTTATGTGCTTTCTCAAAGAACGGAAATATTTCACAAAAAATCTACTCGGACTTGTCGGTATAGGAAATCAGGAAAAATGCTACAGGGGTAATTACCGGGTAAGCAATATGGTCCTTTCTCCGTCTTCTTTCGTTGATATTTCCTCTTAATGGGGTCGTCCTCGATTACGCCTCATAACCGCTCCTATTGTCCCTGATTCAGAACAATTTCCAGTCTTCGACTCGTCTCCTCAGACTATCTGTCAGATAATGTGATTATCTGCGCTGAAATCTTATAATCTGCCAATCTGATCAACCGCTCTTGTCTCCCAATCTCTCTTATCCCCTAATTCTCTTCTAATTCTCCCCACTTCTTTAATTAATATCCCGAAGGTTGGCAGGAATTGATGTTAACTGTTCATGAATACTATTCCCTGGCATAAGGTTTTTGGGGAAAGCCATGATTTTTTCCAGCCAAGGTCCCCACATTATAAAGTCTATGGGCCTAATCCCACTGGCGCCCAAAGGTAATATTTTTGTTGTCCCTCTTTAACATATAATGTCTCCTTTCTTTTGGCTCCTTAACCGTCGAAGTCCAAGTAGATGTGTTTTACCGTTACATTACTTTTGTTTTTACTTAAATATATTAATTTAATAGGCCTTGATACGGGGCAGCGCCAAATAATAACCTCTTTATAGTTATAAAAAATCAGTGTCGTGTTGTAGAAATTTGTAGCATACACTAAAATAAGAAGAATAAACACCATACCGATGGAATTAGGACGTGCTCGGTATGTTGGGAAATGTGACGCCAGCAACAGTAGCATGATAGCCGCGCCTTAAATATTTGCACCATACAGGAGCTATCGTTTCTATTTTACATATTTGTTTCTTAAAGTAATGAAGTTTACTTTTTAACTTTACCTCGTATTTAGACGATAAATGTCAACAGGATAAAGAATATTGTGGCGTTTTGAATGTGTTTTCTATGTTTCTATTTTCCTGGCTAACTTTGTAAGGTATCGTGAATACTACGAAGTGTACGTACGCCGTGAAATCGGTGGGAGAGAGAACCTGGACTTTGTTTATGGAGGAAGCTGTCACGCTGGGAATAAGAGTTCTACGGGACCTAAAGCCGAACATGAAAGCTGTTTGTTGATGAAATAAAGGCCGTTCCCGAAATACTGCAATCACGCTCTCGCACACTGCCTACTCGCGGTCCATTCAAGCCAAATGAATCGCGCAAATTGATGGGAATCAATATTCACAGTCACAAACGCTGACTACGAACATGGAAATGCATCTATAACAGTATGCAAATGGAAGTTAAACCATTTTTACGTTATACAGGAGAAAAAATCAACCCATTACTAATGGAGTGACGTTAAAAATGTTTTGCATCGTAGATTCCCTTTGAAAGTTGCTGCTTTTGTGATAAATATTTCTGTGAATTAAAATATGCGAAATCTGGATAACAAATTTACATTCATAAGCCCACGTTTCCTACAGGCATTGTTATATATTTTACGGGTATATTGGAATTTTTTATCTTACTACTAACAGTGACTGCGATTAGAATTTATTTACGGAGGAAAAATGTAATTTATGTTCAGTTTAATCAGTAAACACTAGTTAATGTCACTGCTAATTGAGGCTGAAAATGTTACATACATGTTGTCGAGTCTTTCGCATACTTAGTTGAGTTTTAATATTTTATGATATGTTAGAGTTGAATAATTAAGGAATTACATCCAAATGTCAAAATCGTAAATCTATAATAGTATGTAAAAGAACTGAAATAGGTAAATTCCAATGATAATATTTATCAACAAAACGTGTAGAAACTAAAGCCAATATTACAATTTATATTTATTTGGATCCAAGAGATGTCATAAAATTAAAGTCACTATAATAATATAAAAATACAAAAACAAACAATAATTACGTTTAACTTAAATTATTGAATTTTAATTAATTACTTAAAAGTACTTAAAATTAAAAGAAACACGTTACTTTTACTTAAAAATGTATTGTAATGACGAATTTATTGAAGCACAGGACTGAATACATGTTTGAAAACATAATCATACGTAATGAATATTTTATTTTACTGCCGAATAAAAAAATGATACAGAATAAGAAACGGCCAGGAGAAACATAAGAATTATAAGTAATGAAGAAGGTACAAACATATGTAAATTTTGTAATTACCATTGAATTTACATTCAAATATCTCATTATTGTGTATTTTAAGAGTTATACTATTAATTTCTTTTTAATCAATTGTGTTTGGAAATATTTAAATTAAAATCGACGACATTTATGATTCTATATACCGATAAATATGTTTTAAATTTTGATAAATACAACATTCACATTGCGCCCTTTAAAAGATTGAAAGTTACAATTTCCTGGAGAATTGTTCCATAACAACATAACAGTAAAGAGATGATATATGGAGGCAAAGGTATATTATAATTTTTGAATCCTTCTGGTTTGAAATTATTGCAACTTGTATTGTATTTGCTATGGTGTTATGTGATTCGTCATATTTACTATATTTTCGACACTGTCCCAGTGATTTTAAATTTAGTAACTTGACTTATTTAATTATTTTTCTTTAAAATTAACGTGTCCACGTCGATTTATTAATTTTAAATTGCATTAAATGTGATCATTTGATAGTTCATTCCTTAAAATAATGACTTAATTGCTAGTTTTCATTATTTTTTACTTTTTTACGTTTTATTAAACTTAAAATAAGGTAGAATATGATCAATAAATCCGTAGTTATGGTTGGAGGACAACAGCTCCGCTGACCACATGCTGCACAAAAAAACAACCGAATGTGACATAAAGGCAGTCACCTCGGTATACAAAGTCCTTCTTCTTGTAGCGTTAGATTTAAATAATTTCGTTTTGACCACGGCGTGGTTTATAATTTTCGGTGAATCTGGAAAAACGTCAAGCGTGACAAGCACACGTGCTTTCCATTGGACGCAGGGGAATAGAAAGTCACCGCGAAATTGATGATGTATTTTTGACAACAGCAAGTAGGGGGTCTACACAGTCTACTATAAGAGCAGCTAAAGGATCGTCTTTGGAGAGGCTCTTGGCAGCACATATGCTATGATAGACATCTCATTAACGTTTTTTGGCTTAAAGGGCGATATATACGGCAAGAGCAAATTAGCCGCTACTAGAGCGCGTCACCAACATCTACCACTTCCGTATCTAGATCTATATTCAGCTCTCGGATCCAGAGGTGCTAATGACAGACAGTCGTCGCGACGCCATCACCTCGAGCGTCGAGAGTGAACAGTCCGCAAGCCACGCATGGTAAGCGAGTGTTGCATGTGTCTTTGGCGGTGGATTGAAAAGTGAGATGCTCAGATAATTCTTCTAAGAAACAGTCAAATAATAAGTTCATTAAATGTTAAGCAATACATAATTGTAGATTGGCTGAAATTTGTTTATTTTTAAATAGAATAATAATTTTATAATTGATTTTTGCCAAGCAATATTTTGCCTTATTATTATATAAAACAATCTTGATGAATAATAACATTTTTAATTTAAAGTATTTCATTATTTTATTTGTTGTAAAGGGGGTGATAAAAGCTCCATAGAGAAAGAAAAAATTCTGTAAGTGAAAAATGTATTTGGATAAATTATGTGTGCAAAAATTGAACAAAATAGAACCAAGTATAATTTATGTGTTTATTTGTTTCTATATTATTCGGTAGAAACAGTAGAATGATTTGTGTTTAATCCCTCTTTACTATTTTGTATGATGGAATGTAACCACTTAATTATAAGTGCAAAAAATAATATAAAAAAACGAATCTATTCAAGTGTGAGGTGGAGTTTTTATAATTAGCATCTATATAAAAATTTGTAGATGAAATACTGCAAAATTCAAAATTATGTTTGTTTTCCATTTTCATTTTAATATGATGATTATTCTACAGAGTGTTTGCAAAATTTGTATACTGGCATACGAGAAATAGCATTTATTCTTTAATAAGTTATTTTATATAAACTTTTATTTTATTCGACAATTCCTGTATTATCTGAATATATACTCTTAAAGGAATATTGTGATTCGCCACAGAGGAACCTTCCATTTAATCGTAATAGCTAGCTGAATGCCAGTTAAACTATTTCATTAAAGGAAACTAATATTGAAGAGCAGTTCAGCAAGCGTGGCTTGTAATAAGCCTTTAGTTAGCATCACTTTTTGTGCCCGCGTGCTCTGTGTCAGTGAAACTTTAATTACTATTCCGACCCTTGTCCTCGTTTCTTTATCACTAACCACATCGTCGTTTTTGTGACAGTAATTGTACACCATTTACCTATAATGGAACTAATTTCGCGCCGATTACAAATATTTTACAAACAAGTGCATCGGTTAGCGAGCGCCGGCATGTTAATGGGAACTAACACTTCTATTCAGACAAGGCAATGGGCGCTCAATCACAATGCTCGAGAGTACAAACAAGCCATCAGCGGGCATTCCAGCCTCAGACCTGGACGCGGCCTCATTGTCATCCGGACAGATGGCTGTCATCCGTCAGACAACAACGGCATCTGCCACTTCCGGTCACTCCAAGTCGAGCACATCACATCAGCGACATCGAAACATTTTATACCAAACTTCACAGACACATGTCAAAAAATAAATGGTAAGACTCAATTTATGAAATGAGAGCAATTTCGAAATACAATGAACAAAAATCATAAAATGTCTACTAAATAATCCTTCATTCTTCGGCAATTTGAAGATAACAATAATTCTTCGGGGCACACAATAAATAACATGGAAAAGGAAAACAAATGTCTTTTATCTCCAACAGACTCCTTTAAAACTCATCATTAGCTTTGACAGAGGAGAACTTTAAGCAATTTTCGTTCTTAATGAAGACAATTGCCGGCCTTCTTTGGTAAACTTCCCCGCCTCACATCACTGAGGACCCGGGATTGGAAATCGTAATTGACATGGATATTTGTGTTCGTCATGGTGTGGAAAACTGGAGTTTGGACTGAAGGAGAGTCGATACGCTGACCATGTATCATTCCAAATTTGGAATATTTTAGGGAATATAAGAGTCAGCAACCGTCCTGGTAGGCAACAGGCCTCAAATAACAAGACTGCGACAATAGATAAATGAAAACAGAAAGCAAACAGGTTTTATTTATATTACAAACGAAATGGTTCAAGCTTTTTCTAATGCGTTGGTAGCACGATTGCTCTTAAAAATGATAATCTCATCTCTTAAAGGAAAATATAAATCTCTTTTCTTTTGTTTTTCGTTACTTTTACTCATTTTAATTTTCACCAATTGTGACTTCAATGTTTATATCGTTTCAGGTGAACAATTAAACATCAACCGCGTGTTAACGTTACACTTCTAATTTAATTTAAATCACGCAAAAAAATATAAAAATAAATGACATATTTGCGGAGCCAAAGATATTTCTCTTTAAACCAGGGAGATGCTAACATACCAGAGACATTATTTCGTGCAAAAGATACGATATCAAGAAAGAAAAGAAATCCGCGGTAGGGTGTTAATATGTCACGCTACACAACCACTTAGGTACTGCGTATAAACAGTTCAGAGGATGATTAACTACTCATGGCCGGTAATAAAATGAAGTGAAGTGAGGTAAAAATATATTTATAATTTAATAATTTCAATGTTTCAAATTTATTATTTTTTAAATAATTTAAAACAAATGAGGACAGGAAAAACATAGAGAGAACGTCACGTATTAGTAATAATTAATCTTAGTACATGTAATGGAAACATTTCTTCCTTTTCTATTTTATAATTTTGTTTGTTTGCATTTTGTGTTCCTTTTAGGTGTATTCTAACATTTGTAGTAAACCACATGTAGTGATTATTGGATATTAAGTAGTTGTTAAGATAGATATGTACCAGTCGTTAAGATATTAGTTAGTAAGTAATTATTAAAATGGATTCTTGATTTTAATATCTAGCCGACCGCATGGGATACACGTTGTTTTTTCCATAAGCGGGGAGCATATAAAATAAGGTGGGAACATCTGTCTGAAGAATTTTGTAGGCCAGCACAAAGAGGAGTGAACTTTTACTTATACCTGACTGTCCGTGTGGGCGCATACATTATTTCTCCCCGCCAAGGGTCAAAATGGCAATGATTGCCCAAATTCGCGGGAAATTGGGGGCGTGCTCTACTCAAAATTATAAGTGGTGATTGGTCGCCCAGAAGGAACGAGAACGAGAGGTGATCACGGAAAAGGTGGGGAACTGAACAGTTGGTCTGGAGAACGCGAGAGGAGCAGACAGTTGGTGTGGAGAACGCGAGAGAAGAAGACAGTCGTTGTGGAGACTGCGAGGAGGACGGTCGAGTCGAGTCTGAGCTGAAGAGTTGAACTGCAGAAAGGGAGAAAACGGCCGTCGAGCGAGATCTGAGAGGGAAGTTGAACAGGAAGTCCAAAGCCAGTAATCAACCTGTTTAACGTGGCGAGGCCGTCAGCATACAGACAACCAGCTGCCGAGTCCAGCGACGAAAAAGCAAAGGGGTCCTGGTTTTGTCTTCCTACACCACAGACGAACATCCGAGCTCTGGCACCCAGCAGCCATCGGCCATAGTAAGGAACCAAACAGACCAATCACAAATGTTCTGCCGTTGACGCGGTAATTTCTTTTTTTTTACTTTATAAATTCTGGGTACGGAAATTATTTATTTCCTTGTATAGTTTCAAAGGGGTTAATTTTAACGGCGCTGTATGCTTTATGTATTTAATTAGTGTAATTTTCCGAAACCACTACGGTCAACCTGTAAGTCATGTGGCTGGTCGTAGCAAGTAAAATGATAGGAAATTTTCAAATAGATAAAAATAGTATTATATGTAGTAACAAATTATTTTAATGTTGTAAAAGTCCTTTTTGTATATAATTCAAAAATACATATATGTTAAAATGGTTCAGATTTAAATATCATTAAAAATAGCCCTATAGGTAAAAGTAGTGTAAAATTTAATGTTTAATAGAGAACCAAATTTTTATCCCCTATCATCCATTTCCACAAGACTATTCCCAATTTTTAATTTATATGAAAGGGTAGTCAGATCAAATTCGTGAGGTGCATTTACCAAATAGTCTTACTTGTTTCAATGATTATATCAACCTTATGATACTTGCCTTTGTATTTATGATATTATTTTATTTCTCCGAAATTCATAATAAAGAGGTTTATCACACTTTGTTCTGCTTTTTACAGTTTCATACAATATTTATTATGAACATTCTCCCCCTTCCCAAAACCAGTGTGAGTCTTAAGTACAACTTATATTGTACGCAGAATGCCACGATTTAAGCCAATAAATATTAATTAAATCGTTTTATTTCTTGTTATTCCATACCTTCCTCCACTCTGAGACTGATCAATAACATTATTTGCGTTTGTAACGTTATAATTAAACGCAGTGACCTTCACAACCACACACAAATATCGTTAGTTTTTAAGAAACAGCCTTCTGGTTCCACCCTTCCCATTCTGAATATGGTTGAAATTATTGTCAAACAAAATCCGGAAAATTCACTTTAAAACTAATAGATCCAACCATATTGGTGCCTCCACCGATGATAAATGGGGTAGAAATTATTAACAAACAAAAACCAAAAAACCATTTTCAAACTAATTTACACAAAACGTTTTATGCGACGCAATGTCGGCCATTTTAGCATGTTTTAAAACGTCAGTCCTGCGTACTTTCGCCTATAAGCATGATACGTCGAGATAAATATTGACCATTCTTCATTACTGGTCCTGTAAGCGGGAACGCAACAAAGCAGTACATTCGTTTGTGCTTATCTAAACCTATTTTAGTTACTATTTAATTGAGGTAATTAAACAACACTTTACAACGCTTAAAGTTGGTACTAATAAAAATAATAAGTGGAACATTCTTGTATGTGTAATGTTTACAGTATGCACGAATATTAAACACACAGTAGTTAAAATAACTATATAGACAATTAAATATTACTAATAACTACATACGTAATTACATAATACACAAGACAATCTAACACACGCACATTTGGCTTAATCATGAATGCAAACAATGGACAAAACACTTTGCGGAATTAAAAGGCGAGTAATCTGACCTTTTGTAAAAACTCCAGGACGTACATGTAACACACAAAGACACGGTCAGAGAAAGCTTAGCTGAAAATACAGAAGATACAGAATAAAATGGTTTGAAGAGCAATACATTCTACTCTTTGACAGTGGAAATAATTTTAATTTCAAACAGAGAGCTTCAATGGAAGCTTAGTCAAAGGCCAAGAAACTGAATTTGGACGAAATTTTAATTCTGAGGGTAAAAATTACGAAACTCCTGTAATTAGTAAACGTGCCTTTCAGTAAAATATTCTAACACTGGTTTGCAAAACACTTGTAGTTGTTATCTTTCTTTACATTTGGAGGATCACTATTATATAAAACGGAAATAGTGTATTACAAACTTTACTAATATATGTAACCCTCAGCTATAGAAGTTTAGAGACTTTTATTTCAAAAAAACTCAAGAACGTTATTATGTAAGTAAATGGTGTTGAATGTCGTGGCTATACTTAAATTAATTATTATTTAATTGTTGGAGAAATTTTATGTTAAATGAAAATAAAAAACTATGAAATAAGTTAATCAAAATTTAACATTTATTCAACAGAAGGGTGGGTGAATAATGAGCGTTATGAAACAAACAAATTATTTAAATTAAAGTGGCAGATCACTCAAAATTTTGGTACCGTTTGATTTTTTAGTGACTTTCACCAACAGCCAACAGGTAGTGGATAAATAAATAACATAAAAAACAAGTAACACTCAGGAATCAAACCAAAAGAAAACATTTTTATTTAAATTAAAAGAAACTTTTTTGGTATAATAAAACAAAACATAAATATACAAAATAAACTCAACAATCGATATACAATAAAATCTTTAAATATCCATTGAATTAGTAATCGATTACAATATTATAAAACCCACCCCAGGACTATAAATAAAAGGAAGGGAAAGGAAAAGAAAGGAAGAAAGTGCAACGATGTGCACCGCTCGGCGTCCCGATTGCAAAAGAGAGAGCCTCCCCTTCCTGGCCACCCATACCATGACCCATACTAGGTCTTCGTAGCGCAGCGCTCTTTGCGGTGCTTGAAGAAACTGCACTGTGGTGATCCCAAGCAACTGTAGAGGGTTTTTTAATGTTTCCTGCACTCAGTGTCACTGTAAGTGGCAGAATTTATAACGAAACTCTTAAAATCCGGGTCACCTGCAGAGGGGAGGACCGTATAGAAGTTGTCTTTGGCAATTAAGACTGGCAATGTGAAAGTGTTTGAAATGTTAAATCTATACCGAAAATCTGGTGTCGGCTGTAACGCTCTGCTTATGGTTGAAATTGCGTCGGGACGGAACAGCTGAACCATTTTCCGCCTGCTGCGCCTCAATTGCTGGTCACGACTTGGGCCGGAATTGTCGAGACAACTGACTAATTCTTAACACATCCTCGATCGCGACTCAGAAATCAATAACTCAACTCTGATCTCACTTGTGGCTCGCAATGTAATAACCCTCTCCTCCCAAAATATCCTTTCATATCATTTACTGTTTCTGTCACGGTCTACCTCTGGTTTAAACTACGTCTGGATGGAATTAATCCACGACTATCTGCCTGTCTCACCCCCAGGTCAAGAGTTGGGTCAGAAATATCTACATTCTTCATATTTTTTGATCGTGACTCAGAACTCAGTAGCTCAAATTTGCTGTTACTCGTGGCCCGAAATATAATAATCCTCTCCTTTCAAAACTTTAGTCCACATCATCTCTTATTGCTTTAAATTTTCCTCTTCCTTTTTATAATAATCCATCTGGCTCAATTTCAAATACATTCCATTTGTTTGAGTGTTCAAACTGCAAACATCCAGAAGTGGGATACGAGAAACTGTTTTCGCACATGTTTTAGTTAGTTGCAGTAACAGTTTTACCAATTATAGTCTGGAAGGGGTGTATTAGTCTTACATTTAGATTCATGCCTGCATTTTCCGCGAAAAAGGCCCTGGTCCGTTTTGTCCGTAGGACAAACATCCGCTCACACAGAAGACCCCTTCGCAACACTAAATATTCTCCGCGTATTTTCAACTCACTCACTAGTAAAAGCAATGACGACTACCGACAAATTAGCAAGGAAAATATATTTCTATTAATCCTAAACTATATGCCAGTTCTTAGCCATAAATTAAATGAACGCTGTAGTAGAAGCATTATAACTATGTTCCTTATATAAGCCTTCATCAGTAAATTATAAAATTATTATGTTAACATTTGAAAAATGAAAACCTGTTAATTTATGGAATTTATTATTTTAATAAATTTATTCAAGAAACATTAATTCTATTAATTTAATCTTCATATTACGACTGCATTTAGCCATATAAAACAAATAGTAGATTATGAAAATAAACTGAAATGATATGGTTAATTTTTTCGTTTGATACAATTGTTACACCATCAAACAATATCCAGCTCAGTCGGACTAAATTGATGCTCGTATTTAGTGTTTAGGTATTTTGTTAGGACTTTTACATGTAATACCCGTCCGCCACGGTTATGGGCACCTGGAGAGAAAATAACATTCTTAAAAACTTAAATGAATTGAAACACGACTGTGGGGCTAACCTTTGGGAATGTCTCGTACTCTCTCAGCTTTGTCAAGGTTTCACATACCGAAGCACCCTCATCTATTTTAGGAGGTGAATGTATTGGGATCGTATATCTTGGACATACGGTAAGAGTTATCCACTGGTCCTATTGGACTACTCGGCCAATTGCCTCCTAAAACTAGGGAAGACACGGAGAAAGGAATGCTGCAATCCTATCGCAAACTGGTATTCTGTCTTTCGGAAGGGCGTGAGAAGAGTGCCCTATTGGGCCGACATACCTGCCGCTGGTTTTCTAGGGTTTCCCTTGCATCTCTTTTACATAAAGCACCTGGTAAGGTCCTTAAACTACATCCCTTGGCTACATTATCTAACTTTCACAACCATTCCTTTTAATTCCATTCTATGCTATTAAAGGGGAGTTGCCTGATTCAGGATCATCATCATTACATCCAAAAAACATCCTCAGCACAAATTTCATATGAAAATAATTATTGTTTATATTTTTAATGATTGAACCTTTCTACAGTCAAAACGAATTCCGATATTATTTATTCACGAATATATATCGGAAAGTGTTCATAAATTCTTCAAAAAGGGATTAAGAAATTCGTTATTTCTGACTTAACAAAAATGAAAATAAAAGTCAAGCCGAATAACTTCATTTTCTTTCCGCTCTATAAATTTTAACACAAAGATTCACAACTTCACAATGTTTCCTCCTTAACTTTCGTCGACCTCTTCCAGTAAATTACATTAAATGACTGGGATTTACAAGTTTATCATTATATGTAGAACCAGAAACTGTCTGTCGGTTCTGATTGATCACGAATATAGACACATTATCGTAAATGAGATTTCGTGTAAGCTTCTCATTCTTTCTATATATGCCAGTCTAAAAAGCATTACTGAACACAAGATATCCTAGAAATTACCACAAGACAAGCTAACTCTGATAACCAAACATTGTACATATTTTAATCACACCTTTAATTTTAAAAACACTAAGATAATTGATCATAAAAGATGGAATCTTGCCATAATCATGACAATTTTGCCGGGCGCCCAGTGTGCAACTTATCATTTAATGAAACATTAGTTGAAGAGTTCCACGTAACTTGTGAAGGAAACGTTGTGAAGTTGGTAATCTAATTATTAAGTAAATTATTGTTTGAGTTTATTCACCATTATATTTTAATGAGCTAAGATACAATGAATTAATACTAGACGATCTATAATCACCAAAGATTGGATAACTACCTCCATATTCTAAAATATCATACTAAAATGTAATAATAGAAAAGGAATTTCTTACGTGACTATTTTACTAACAACTGTGGCATTCTTGAAAATATTTGATTCCATCAGAAAAGAACTGTGGTATTTAAAACTATATAATTACTACTAAGATTGTCCAATTCCACGAGGCTCACTCAAAATACAAAATAATAATAATATTAGATTAGTTAATGGGTGCCTCATGAACGTTCTAAATAAACACGCATAAAACGACTAAATAATGATAAATATACTAGACAAAATATCAATAAATAATTATAACAAGAAAATAGCTTATGGCAAAAAACAAATTTTAACTTTAAGGTTATGTTTAAAATTTTTACTTAGCTGATACTCATTAAAATGTTAAGACAACATTCAAAACTCAAAAAGGCTGATTCAGCCAACTTTCTCAATTAAAAATTGACATTATGAATCGTTTATGTACTTTGGAACACTTTCTGTACAACTTTGAAAGAAATGATAATTTGATTATTACAAGACAGAATAAAATTTATTTATTGTAATGTCATTAATTAAAATTAGAAAAAGCTGTTTTATATTTTTTTCTCTTTCAGTCTTGACGCTCTCAATAAATTTTCAGGCAAGTCACAATCTGAAGCAAGCACAAATAGGTACCGAAACGTTGTAATTTGAATAAACTCTTTACTATTAGTAATAAAATTTTTATATAATTTGCACTTTATAAAACTAAATTAATTTATTTGTCAATGAAATGAGCTTTTACGTCGGTTAGGGAACTACATTTCAAAATACCATTTACAGTCTACATGGTAAATTCTTGTTGTTTATAAATCTGTAAATTGTATGCTTTTTTCAGAAATAAGTTTTATGTGCATAAAGCACAGAAAAGAGAAAAAACACTAGAAGGTCCATTAGATTTTCAATGCAACTAAATGATACTCTAAACCATGAAACTTCGTTCAAAATTGGACAAATGTCTTTATCAACTGTAATACGATTAATAAGCCGTTATAAAACTTTTTCTGTAACAGAAAGAGTCGTGCTGCAGAAAAGAAACTCTTATTTAAATTAGAAATTAATTTTCTTCTATTTTTTCGAGAGTTATGGAGTGATAGTTCTTTTTAATGTTCCTTTTTTTTAGCAGAGGTACGGTCCATTACGGAGAACGATTCAAGGAGGAAATAGCTTTGGTCTCTATGGCAACGGGGAACCGACCCAAGAGGATGTTTTAACGAAGCAGTAGGAATCTCGTCAAAGTGCAAGGTAAACGTAATTGAAGATGAAGCTAAATCCACTTTACAGCATCACCTTCAATTAATATCTAATCTTCTAAACGTGACGCGAATTCAAAGTGCTGGATCTCGCTGCAAAGTGGGATGAAGGATGAATGTATTTAATATGCAAATTAGCGGTCTTTATTTCATCTTTAGAAGGAAATTCGACGCCGCTAAAAATGGTTTGAAACCAGCCTTAATTGTCACGTCACAGTTAAATCACTACCAACAGAAACTACTGACAAGAATGTTCAGCTTACTTTTCCGAAAAGCTATCATACACCGATTTAGAAATTCAAGTTTCAGAAAGAAGCGTACGAATTTGAAGTATGTTAGGTGTAAATATTGCGTGGAATATTCTCAGAACGGCGAATAGAATTTGAAAGATTATCGAAAAGACTAAGAGAACATGAGACGTAAAAGTTTGATAATGGCGATGACAAATTAAAAATATGAAGTGAGAAAAAACTAATGTGCAGAAGATAAAAATATCTTTTTTTAAAATTCTACAAGTTGCAACAGACATGGACCAACACAGAAGGAGGAAAGCAGATATCTCAGACAGATTCTATTGAAAGCAACTTAAATAATTAAGTAAGTTAGAATAAATGGACAAAACGTGGTTGGAAATTTGAGAGTATCGTTGAACATGATAAATTTAAAAATCAAAGATTGTAATAATGATAGTTCCGGAAGGGAAATGTTGAGTTAAACTCTAAAATTCCGTTGAAAACTATTCCATGAAAAACCTCTAAGTATTCCTATAAATGAAGTGACCGTTTATAACTATGGGTGTTGACTACCGACTCAGTTCTGTTGAAAATTATCCGCAGAAGACGTTTCTCTTTATATGGTGTTAAATACAACAAATTATGTACCGTCGCACTTCTCTTTCATGCTGCTATACTCTACAATTAGAAAACTCAGGCAACAGAAACTCAACACAATAAATATTAGTCGAATAAGCCCATAATTTCATTTCAAATCTTTTTTAACTAGTGTTAATATTTAACTTAAACGGTTTACACTGTTAACAACTATTTCACCTCAGTACGTTCTGTGAATGAACAGGACATATTGATAAATTTAGATATTGTTTACTTATTCATATCTATGAATGTTGGATTATTTTTTAACCAGTTATACTATAATGTAAGTCACTTGGGTCCTTTGTTAACAATTAGTCAATACTTTTTTGTAAGTAGGTGGTGATATAATTATTGTAGCTATATTTATTTAATTTCTTATGTAACTGAGTTCCATGCAAAATAGGACTTCGACCAAGAGAAGGAATAGATTAATAGGCCACGTTTTCTTATAAAATTAGCATTAAAGGGAAGTTAGTGGGGTAAGAACAGAAGACGGGGGACCAAGGATTGAGGACTCTAAAGAAATTAGGGAAGACGTTGGATGTAGTAGTTATGTAGAATAGGAAGTACTTGCTTAGAAAAGGTTAGCAAGCAAGGTTGCAACAGATCAGTCACAGGACTGAATACGACGACAACAACAATGTAACTGAATGTTACACCAAAATTACTATAATTAATCTTATATCGTGGTATACTAATTTCTTCAACTGATGATGTCCAAAAATAGCCTATAGTGTAGACTGTTCAAAAAAATCGATTTGAGGTTATTTTTAATCAATGTTTTTACGTAACAATTTGAGTACGAGTGGGTCGTGTCTTTGAACGGAAACCAGGTAGTGAACGAAAGAAAATTGCCATCAGCCAGCTTCATTTAAGAATATTAACGATCATTACGAAAGTCACCTAGGCTGTATAAACCTATGACAAAATAAATCTTTGTTTCAAAGATTTTCTAATCATGTACGCCAAGTGTTCCACAGAAAAATGGTGTCATGAAGAACGTGAGAAATAATTGTAAAAATAAAATAAATACCTCTAGGTACTTTATTTTAAAAACTGAAGAATTGGGTGGTCTCGAATGAATTCGGAATTTTTAATGGGAAACAAAATTACATACGCTTATATTCTAAATTTTAATATCACTCTTTCCAGTATCTACCGTCAAAATCCCTTCCTATGTTGTTAAACGGAATTTGCGACCTCGTGTATTATTCTCATGTATATTGTCATTCCATAAAAAGTAGCGTAACCGTTTTAAAATATACAGAAATATCGTGTACTGCACCATTAGTCTTAAAGCTCCGCAATTTAAAACTTTCTCTTGGCTGTATTAAGTAGTATTATTATTTTTCCTCAATAATGTTGTATACTCATCTCGTACACACTTCATTTGTATTAATATTATGATCAATTCTCTCAATTGAAGACATGATTCAAATTCTACTCTTAAGGTAAAAATTGAGGTGAATTTAATAATGTTAATGAAATAATAGAATAGTGTTACGCGAACTTGAGATGTTAAAGTGAAAAGTATGGGATAACATAAAGCGAGAATACGTGAAACAATAGATTACAAAAGAGTAAATTATATTAAAGATAGGTTGTAATATTTTGAACAAATGCCACTTAATTTAACAATCGCCCCACGACAACTTATCCAAAAAGAAATAGATACTGATTCAAAGCAGGTAGCTCCGGGATCTTGGTCAGCGCTATCTGATTCGCAAGAGCCGATATCTGTAAGATCTCAGTTCATGCGATCTAATTCATGACCGAATGATTCAAACAGGAAGTAACTTTTTAATCATAGGATCGAAGTGAATCTATAGAGCTACCGCTATTTTTTCTGAATGAATGATCACTCAATCCGTAGAGGAAACTAGCTCTTTGAATCAGATCTCGATCAGATCGCCCATCTCTACAAGGAATGGAGTGACTGCAGCAGACGAAAGACTGCGGTTCCATAGTTTTCTGAGCAGGCTGATTGCCCGTTAGACCACAGAAATAATCAGTAAAATATTGAGTGCAAAATTTTCCTACGTTATCGTTGTTATGAAGCGTCAGGAATCCGCATTCAAAATATCTATGACCAGAATAATTTGAGCACGCAGTCTCCAGATAAAACGTGCCAAATAATTTTTTGATGTTGCAGCCTGTAGTTTAAAATTGGGAGTAAATGAATTTTTTTGTTAAGGATACAAATTACTAATGGTTTTATCAATTAATCTGGCCGGGTCCTATTTCTAAATAAATAATATGAATCAAAAATCAATTATTACTTATAAGATTCTAGTTGCTAGTATAGATATAGAAGAAAATTTTCTTCAAAGCGCAGTTAAATTGTTACGCGATGAAGTGGCATATTTATTTTAATACAATTATGTTTTAAAAGCAGTGCAGACACTTGAAGAATGAAATAGATATGAAGTGCAAATAAGCCAAAGAGGCTTGGCTACAAGAGAAATGAAAACAGTTAAAGGATTCATGGTGAAAGGGAAAATAAAAGCAGCTTGTAAAGAAATAAAAGAAACATTAGGCAAAAGGAAAAATAATAGCCAGAACATCAGGAGAGCGGATGGGAAGCCAATTCTGGATAAAGAAAAAAAGCAGAAAGATGGAAGGAATATCAAGAAGAGCTGTATCGCGGTGGAAATTTAGATCAATCAGTAATATAAGAAGAAAAAGGGGTGGATGATGAAGGTTTAGGGGACAAAATTTAAGGTCACTGTTTAACAGAACGCTGACAGACCTGAGCAATTGCAAAGCGCCAGGAATTGATAAGATCATCGGACGAAGAAGCAATATCATGGCTTTTCAAGATAGTTTGAGAAATCTACGAAACAGGAAGAATATCAGAGGATTTTAGTAAAAACATACTTATGCCCATACAGAAGAGGACTGGTGCTGATAGATTAGTATCTCGCGCACACAAAATATTAACGAAAACAGTATGTAGGAGGATGGAATGTCAAATAGAATGCCAGCCAGCTAGGAGAAGATCAGTTTGGTTGTAGGAGAAGAGAAGTAATATTGACTTGGCGAATAATTTTAGAAGACAGGATAAGAAAAACCTGCCTATGTTCATGGCATTTGTAGATTTAGAAAAAACCTTTGGAAATGTTCCCTGGAACACACTATTGAAGATTTTAAGAACACAGTGGGAAAAAGAATGTCAAGAAAGGAGGCTTATTCATAACCTCTACAGAAGACAGGCAGCAGTAATTAGAATGGCGGATCAAGAAAAGAAAGCCGTAATCGAGAATGAAACAAGACCATGCTGTTTAACTTATATATGTACAACAGGCGATGAAAAAACTTAAAACGGAATATGGGAAAGGAATCATACGGCAAGGATAAGAAATAAAAACCCTGCGCTTTGCCGATGATGTAGTATTAGAGGAGTCAGAAGAAGACTTGGAACACACAATATATGGCACGGACTGGGTCCTTGATAAAGAGCTCAATATGAGAATTAATAGAGGGAAAATCAAGGTAATGGAGAGTAGTATGGGGAACAGTGGTATAACAAAGTTTTTAATATTGAGAAAGGGATATTTCAAAGGATGTTAAGGAATTCTGGTACTTTGGAAGCGTAATAACAAAGGTTGCTAGAAGTATAGTAGACATAAAGAGTAGGATAGCACAGACAAGTAAGGCTATCGCGAAAAAGAGGAATTTACTTACGGGCAATATAAGTGAGAATATTAGGAAATCGTTGTTAAACTTTTTATTATGGGTGCGAAACGTGGACGATAGGAGTTGCGGAGAAGAAAAGGATAAGCCTTTGAAATGTGGTGCTGTAGGAGAATGCGGAAAATCAGATGGGTAGATAGAATCACTAACGAGGAATTTCAAACAGAATAGGGGAAGAGCGAACAATATGAAGGACGTTGACCGTGAGAAGGGATAGATTAATATGCCTCGTTTTAAAACATTATAGTCTTGTAAAATTAGCATTAGAGGGAAGTTTTCATGATAAGAACAGAAGAGGGAGGCTAAGGATGGAACACGCTAAGCAGAATAGTGAGGATGTGATAGTTATGCTGAAATGGAAAGGCTTGCGCAAGATATGTTAGAATGGAGGTCTTAGGACTGAATACCACAACACACAAGTTCTTAAAAAGTTTGTAACATTTATTTTTCTGAATTTGTGTCACCAACATCTATTATATTCACAACTGTCAAATAACTTACATATGATTATTTCACTTCCTACGATAAAGTTAAACTATTTCCTCTTAAAATATCACTGACTATATTGCCCTTCTTCAAAGGTTAACTGTCCCTTAAAAAATATTATTAATATTAGCAGTTTGTTACACAGTTTGAAATTACTAGAATGTTTAATATTTATGAATTCTGCTTTGATATACTTGTATACTGACACCGTGAACAAAATTTAACAGTGAAACTAAATATGTGAGGTAAATGTTCCCGCGGACAATACGTATGAATTATAAGCGGTGAAATTACCTTGTCACAAAAACAATACATTGAATTTAATTGCTAATAAAGTTTCACTGATGAATCCTTTGAAATATTTTGTGTAACGTTTTCCGCGAATGGTATATAAACGTCCCGTATTTAATAGCGACATTGTTCGGGAAAACATATAAATAATATACGTTTCACCATCTGGCCTACGTGAATAGGTTCATAATTTTCACAACTTTCATCTCCATCTCGACATGATTCAGTCAAAGTGGCGTTGGATTGGATTACTTTCTCTTCAGCGGACATGGGGGAGGGTGAAAAGGTGAAATGAAGTGTCAGTCGCTTCCGATTTATGAAGACGCCTTACTTGTTACTCCAGACGTGAGAAATTCTACTGCTGACAAAATGCATTACAGACCATCGAATAACACTGGAAATAGATTTGACAGATAATACCAGATTACCAATAAATTGAAGGAGACCTGAAAACAGGTTGTAGAACAATATACATATTACAGTAATGTGTTAAAATGATTTCATTTTAATTACTTTTGGGTTACTCCAGTTACAAATTTACGACTTATAGGAGTAAATATTACACATTTTAGATGACTGTGGAAAACAGCTGGAAGCTTCTCAGGCAAAATCAAATTTTAATAAACAGCATTGAAAACTGTTAAAAGTATCTCTTTCACAAAAGTTGGGTGAAAGATAAAATTATAAAATAACCTAAAAATCAGTCATATTATTTCGGAATATTTGAAAAAAGACTTTAAATATTTCACCTCCTGTATGAATGCAAAATATAATTTATAACTGAAATTATGTAGATGACATGCTCAGTGAGAGCAACAAATAATACAAGACATTAATATAAAATTGAATGAAAACATAATATACTTACCAATCGTCTAAAAATATTTTAACAGTATTTCGAAGAAATCTAAAGTTTTCAATTTTATAAATATATTTTAGCATTATAATATGTATTTGGTTTTTAATGTGATGCTTGCATTTCAAATCAATTTTGGCGCAGATATACTCAAAATTTATTCCCCTAAATAATATTTCGCTTAAGTCTTATGCAACAGTATTGCCCTAGTTGCTTATCTTCCTGTAAAAGAATAAAATTGCTCCATAGTATGTATAATGCTTCCGGAAGTTTTTAACTCATTTACCTACATAACTAGGATTTTGGAGTTTATTGCATTCCTGAATAACCTTTGAATGGTTCATGAACCTTTCCTCTATTCCTTAGTTTTTCCAATTTGCCACCTTCATTGCTTCTATTTTCATTGCCATGTCCTGGTACTTTGTTTAAAAATTTTGCTTCCCTTTCAGACTTTTCCAATGATTCTATTTTGATTTTTCCAATAATGACTCTAGAATGGTACTCCGAACTGCATTGTTGGTCTAGTAGTAGTAATAATTCTAAACACCCTTCAATATATATAGCCCATAGTTACGTTAATTTTTGTAATCGCATATTTCAGATATCATGAAACGTACCAGCTTATCAACAAAACGTCAAGTTTTTAATATTATAATGCAGAACTGGGGGACATGATTTACAATTTAAATTAGGACAAATTTATTTAGCTAGCATTTTAAAAAAATTAATTTATTAAAACAAGTACAATGATTACAAATTTAGGATGAATTAAAACGTAAGGCTATCTGAGATTTAAATTTTAGCAACTATTTATAGGTTATGAATATGCGGAAATTGTTGTGCTGCAGGGATTTGTCATACACCTTTTATTGCAATGGGACTTACACACCTGATTTTTGTTTTCGCAGGCAACTGCATCCTTTGTCACCACATATACCTGGTATCTCTTATTATTATTATTATGCCACCAACGGCTCCCTCCTCTACTTTCATTCTCTATGTTTGTCTTCAGAGATTGAAGACAAACTTCTCTCACGCATGATTTTCTGGTAACCAATTATTCTCACCTCTGATGCTACGGTCAGACTACCTTGTCGACTCTCGTGGTCCAACTCCCACAATATATAATCACATTATCTTCTTTCAAAGATCCATTTCCGACTGATTCTCTCCCCTTCGTCTGCTCTAACCCTCCCTCTTAAAATATCCAATCAGAATTGACTTCTCTACACCGTCTCCTGTCAACGTCATCCTCCCCACTGATTTCTCTCCACCACGTCTCAGCTAGACTCCGTTTTCATTTCTTCGCCGAGCCTTAATGCAAGCAGATTTAAACACATTACGTAACTAATATACAGCTAAATAGACCTAGATTACGACTATATATCATCAAGAAGTTCAAACGGAGGTATATTGTAGATCAACTTCTGTCAAAATGCTGTAAAAATTGCAAAGACAAAGATTCTAAAACAAGAGTTGCTTCACAAGTTGCAGTCAGAACGTGGGACAAGCCGGTGTCAGGACATCTTTCTTGACTAGTTACAGTGTTTCATACCTATTTAATAACCTCCAGAACTATCCAGTAAAATATGGGGTATCCCGTTCAACGCTACTATCCTTTTCCGCCACGTCTTCCCTTACTCCTCGATATAAGAAATAGTAAATTCAAAACAATTATACTTTGTAATAATTTGGAAAATATTTATAACGTGTTATAGACGATATAGCAACCCTCGACGGTAATATTTCAGGAATGGATTCCTCATTTTTTTTATGCGTGGGGTACTGTGGAATCCTGCATGGACACCCGTGTGGGGTCCGCACCCTTCGGTTAGTGTCAGACTCCTACTGACTAAACCACAAACCCGGTTCTTGGCATTGATCCATCCCGGGACCGCGTGAGCATTACATCAGGACGGTGCCACCGTTTCGCATGCTAAGCCTCTTTCTTTATCCCTCTTATTTATGTGCTAATTGCATATTTACGCTCTATTTACATTTTTACTCTCTATTAACAGAAGAAATAGTCATACAACATGGGTGTGGAAGTGCATAATCACCAAATTATTCGAATTACGACATATTTAGATTTTATTCGCAACACGTTCCCTCATGTACGCCTAGCTATGCCCCCGCGGAAATAACTGTATTTCTTTTTCCCTAAAAACGAAACTTCACGTACAGAATTTTGATGTAGCTGAATTCATTCAATGTATAAATTGTGCGTGTCATTTATTTATGATCGCTTCAGGGAAAACTTTATAACACGCAATTGGTTTTCAACGGGTCCCGCTTTCACACGTTTCGAGCAAATTCGATACTTCCAGACAGACAGAAAATTCATTTATATTTATTAGGATAAATTATATTTACTTTATTTGCTTTTAAAATGAGCAATGACTAAATACTAAAATTTACCTGACGCGACAAATAAATACTACTTATCCACTATCCAAAGAAGTTTATTATTTCACAGGCAGTTAGATCTCTGCCAACAATGGACTAATTATGGCGCTAATCCTGCTACAACAATGGAGTGAGAATACCCGCCGTCCCTCCATCCCTCCCTCCCCCCTCTCTCACACTCTCTCTCTCTCTCACACACACACAAGTTGTCAAAATTACGCTTATAATATCACAGTAAGTCCGATGAATAGTATAGGAATGCCTAATAGGACTTAGAACTCTCATTTGATTTTCACGCCGGCATCGCAGCAATTCAATGTGTTAATAAATATTTCATATTTTAATATAATATATAAAATGTTAAATATCATAAATGAACACTGCAAGGTATCAAAATGAAATATACACGAAAATGTAAGTTAAAGTTCCTCTTTCTATCCCTCAAATTTTCATTGACATCAGTTAAGCCGTTTCGGAGCATGAACAGATAGAGTGCAGGCAACTCACTTTTACTTTTTGGAGATTTAAATTCGAGTATGTCGAGAAAATTTTCCCGTATAATGGTTTATATTTATATGATATTAATATTTTATGTAATACGTTGAAATGACACAAGCACGAATATTTTCATAGAATTATCATAGAAATTAGTTAGACCGTTTCGGAGCACATTCGAGACAAACTTCTAGTCGGACAGGCAAACAGACGTACACTTCAATTTTATTTATTTGTAAAGATAACAAGGCATGAGGTCATCCACTAACACTCAAAGAAGTTCCTAAAACTCTGTACTGGCGCATTCCCGGTTTTAATTCTCTCAATATGAGATATCTTATCCTGAAATTTGCCATCCAGTTTCGTTATTTGTAGATATTTCTCGGGAAAAATAATAGGTATGGCACAGAAGTTTTCACAGCTTATTTTTTAACCCAAAATAAATTATTTCATTTGTTAAAGTTGCATAAAAAATTTTAGAAAAGTTTCTTAGAAAAGCATACCTTAAAGTTTTTATTTATCATTGGCATTATAAAATCTTTCGACTTCCCTTAAAGGTCAAACGTGTTATTTAATGAATGGAGGATGATAGAAATGGGAATGATGTTTCGATATTATAATAAGCATTAATTCCTTAAGTTACTTTGATTTAGTTACTAAATTAGGCAATTCTATCTGAATTTCCGAAAGGATAAGAAGATTGGTTCATGTTCTGAAGCCACTTAAACATAGTTTTTTCTTTATATCGTCGTATCCAACTTAACTATTAAATTATATCTTAATTAGAATTCAACAAGAAATATAAAATTTGTAGGTTTGAATTTTTCAAAATATATTTAATAACCATATTAAGAAGTATACAAGAGTGTGACATAATAATGGCATGTATATATTTACTGTAGAAATAAAACATTTACTTATGGTATATATTACGAAGAAACGCATTTCAAAATGATAAAAATTCTTCAAATTAAAGTTGAAAGAAACTTTTTAAAGTATTTTGACCTCAAATGATAAGGATGTCTTAATTATTTATTGTCTCAGCTACTTAGCTGCAGTAGATATTTAGAGGGCTATTATATCCGTTGCTGTGTTCCGACTCATAAATGCTACGTTCTCCCCGAAGCTATAAATGTTACATGTAACTGAATTCATTTTGCACTTGGCAGTAATATCGTGAATTACACCCTCTCATCAGCGCCGAAGACTTCCTAGTCAGATGTGAATACATTTACATAAGTTCGTCTGGTAGCTAGGCAGTTTACAGAAACTATGCAAATTTCTGTAGCGGAGTTATACTTCAGCAAGCTCTGTGTATTTTGATCAGTGTCGTCGTCACTTGCCCTCGTTGACAGGATTTCAAAATTACAATAATGTAGATTATTATAATTGCGTTTTACTTAACTCTTAAACTATATAGTTTGGAATTATTCGAGTAAACCACTTATTTTTGAAAATTAAGTCAAAGTTGTATGTAATAGTGACAATATGCAATTTATCTACTAATTATAGTTTTATATATATATATATATATATATATAAACACAAAAAATAAATCTTTCTTCTTAAACTATTTAAAATATTCTACTTAATTTTGTAGGTTAAAATTATGTAGTGGTGTTGTAAATATTACGTCTTAAGCATAACTTTTCATCAGGTGAATGTCAGAGAGAGAAATATATTTCACGTTCCGTGTCTGTTGACATAATAAGAAATCATAAATATTATTTTAATAAATTTACACAGTCTCATTGAAATATTTACATAGAGTACAGAACGATTTTGTTACAATTGATAAAGTACAAGTAAAAAAAATAACTTGTTAAATTACTTGGAATAACACCCGCTGTTATCATGCAGTTTAATATGCAGTTATAAAAATTAGTTATTTGATGCAACGGAGGTTAAACTTCTCGTAATTGTTGTTAAAAAAATCTATGAAGAAAGAATAAAATATATTGGGGTGTTTATTAAAATTTTACTAAGTAAAAACTTAATGACTTATGAGAATTGTTTATTTAAAGTTACACGTTTATAGTTGTAAATACCTAGGACGTGGAGGTTACTGATTAGTGTTCGACTATTACCAAGCACTGGACTTCGTTTGGTTAGACGTTCACTGAACTTCTGGCAATTTTAAAATATATAAAGAAAATTGAGGTATTTTTTCAGACTTATTCCATTTTTATATAAATGTTTATTGTGCATATTTCACATTTATCTAGAATAAATATCGTATGGCTAAGGTCAATTTATATCAGTTAAAATGATATCAATTTTTCCAGCTTCTTAAAGAGAATATTATCAGTATATGACCACATTATGCTGAAGCTAGGGTACGGCATTGGGTGACCACACACAAGCAGATATTATCGGCAGATAACTGGCAGATTGAAGAAATCTTAAGGTCGTTTACACGTTAGAATAGGTCTGCCGACATATGACTTACGATTCTCGTATGAGCAATACATTTGTCCTCTACATGTGTTTACCATTTAAGCGAACGCAAAGCATTGCGGGCAAGCAATGATTGTCTTACTTAGCGTGTGAGGTTTAAAGGACTTTGTTTTACCGGGAAATCTGTTACAATTGGTGCTTTTGAATAAATTCTTCAATTGCATTGTATCATATAATACCATTTTCACGTGATCACTGCCCATTTGTGATGGAAATTATATAAATGGTCCAGAAGTTGATATATTCTTGTTTTCGAAGATGTCTCACAAGTGGATTAGAAGCTTCCACAACATCGAGGAGGATGAGTAATAGATTAAATAATTCGAGTAAAAACATGGATCATTTCATTTGGAAATATGTGTAAATAATTGCATTAAAAATTTTTATAATTGTTCTGACTGTAACTTCAATTTTTAAACTTAATGTTTCCATTGTCACATAAATAGATATTTGTTAAATGTTATTGTTAAATAAATTTGTAAATGACACACGAATTTCTCCAGAAAAGCAAAGACCTTCCCAGTCGGCATAATCCTTTGATCCTCACCCCTTAAAGGAACGCGGAAAGATTATATTTACCTTGTCAGTCGTTCAATAACAAGCCTCGGAGAAAGTTCGTTCTTCAAGAACAAATTTGTCAATAAATCTTTGGCAATCTGTGATTATAACAACTTTTTGGATTATTTTTGTGTAAGTGCATCTTATATATATATATATATATATATATATATATATATATATATATATATTGTAACATGAAAAGTTACACTTAACAATGCAGGCCAGCTTGCGAGTTGCAATTGTTGAGGAACTGACGCAACTTGGGCCAACAATGCAGTCTGGCGAGACTTTGGGAGTCGTCATGGGGTAGTGGAAGGAGCAGGTTGTGTCGGCGGGACGACGAAAGAATGACCACGTCCTGCAGATATAATTTTTTCTCATGTTCTTATTGGAAATTAAAAACTATTAAAATCAATTTTGTTATTTTTTGTGAAAAATACCTGGCGCCCTAAAAGAATAAGAAATCCTCGAATACGGAGGAACGACGGAATCCGCTACAATATATATATATATATAGGTATATTTAGTTTCTTTATTTCGTTTCATTTTCTTCAATTGTAATTATTTTTTGTAGATTGTTTTCACACCTGAGGGGGTTCCAATCAAATGAACGAAATGTCGAGTTATAATTTAATAAATAAATAATTGCATTTAAAAAATACATTTATTTCAGGTTTACACAGTTACACAACGAACATAATCAGGGAGATAAATGTTTTATGAGAAAATAATTTAATCCCAATTAAAATGTTTTTAGTATGCAATATGTAAGATATATTTATATTTTGTCCGCATACTATATACCAAAGATTTTTATTCAGTTGAAAGCACTGGCTTTACTTCTAATTGAAAGGGTGGGAAGTTTCAGTTCTTTCATTTGACATACATTTTATATTCTGAGCTGAGGTTCGAATCACGTTTTTGGACATAATTAGTAAAGAACGGTTTCTAAGCCATTTTGTGTATGTGTTATGTTTCTTCCTTTGTATAGAACTGTTTCTAAGGGTTCACAGGGGGTATCTTTTCTCGACTACGTCGTTTGTGGCTCGTAGGAAAAGTGACATTTCTGATCCTTGTGGATACAATGCGAGTGCTGTCCGTTCACCCTTATAATGATTCCTTATTGTTGTACTGTAGCGCATTGAAGAAGCCCCGGGTTTGAATCCAGACATTGGGTTGAATGATTGAGATTGTCATGGTCAAGAAAATTGAAGTTAAGGCTGCAGGGGATTTTCTATGCTGACCGCGTGCCAACTCAAAAAAGATGAAACTTCGGTAGCCGTCTCAGTGGGTCAAGGAGAAAGAGTCTCGTTAACTGTGATGAATTCCTTTATTCACTATCTGTTGTAGTTTTGTTAATATGTAATGTATCCAGATCCAATTATTTGCCTGATCTACAAAGTTATTCTGGTATTTTGAAGATGGTTGACGGTTATGTTCTCAATAAATTCAAGATGTCATGCGTCTGACAGCACCTGCTGGAACCCAACCTGGTATTTAATTTATTTTATTTTCCTGCAAATTATTTAAATTTCGAACTAGATACTTTTTCGTGAGATTCATGTGGTACGTGTAACCGACATTCATCTATAGTTGACTATCGTTTCTATATTTCCCCGAGCATGAATTAGTATGACTTTGTTTTTCCCATTCGGTTTCAAATATATTTTATCTCCTATGGTGGTGAAACACTGGTCAAATAAATATTTTTATTGCTTGTAAATATACATTTCAGATGAGGTAAAGGTATGATGCGATCTCCAGGACGAATTTAATAGTGCTTGAACAAACACTTTGGGCGTCATTGAAAGGGTTTACTGACAACTACAAAAATAGTCAGACATCTCGGGGCCAGAATGGGAAATACGAGGAACTGGAATTTTTAAAAACAACTCTACGACAGACCACGGAAACGAATATCGAATCCTTCGTGTAAACTAGGGTGAATATTAAACGTCCCGATCGTGGTGTATAGACGAGAAGGATCAGGACTCTGTCAAAGGGAAGAACTGGAGGGAAACTAAATATCTGAACACTGGCTAGAGGAATAAGAGGAGCAACACTGGAGGCACGTTCTTCTAATAACGCGAGACCAGGAAAAAGAATAAATAGACTACCATATATAGAACCACTTCAAAACTGCACTAACACTGACCCATCGTGGAAAATTTGGCCCAAAAATCAGTCCCAAAAATCCTTTAAAGAATTATGGATAAAAACACACGAAAAGTTAAAACAGTCATGTATACAAAATGTAAGTAATTTAAAGCCAGAAAATCCCATTATGATACAACGACTTCAACACATTAAAACAGAATCCAAAAGTCAAGATAAGAGATCAAATCAACTTATTGAGAATAATAACTGGACGTACAAAAATGACATCTTTATAACAATAGACGCCCACCAGTGCAATGTTTCGATTACAGTTGAACACCTTATAAATTACTGTCCGAAATATTACAATGAGAGGAAGGAAACTTTTAAAGAAAATACATGTGCAAGTGGCACATGCCTAAGAAAAAATAATTGATTTCCAGGAGCAAACTAAATGTTATCCTAAATTGTAACTTATAATTGCAAATTAAGAAGTAAATTTAAATTTTACAACAGAATACGAAATTTTAAAGCTAAAATTGCCTATAGAAAATTTAAAGTCGAAAGTACAGACAAAATTTAAAATTGTGTAAGTCGCTAATGACTAGATTGTAGATGAGACTAATCTATACTAATAAATAAAATTTAAGTTTCTGTCTGTCTGGACATTTATCTTGAATAAGTTTTGAAACGACGTAACGGATTCCTATGGAAATTTGAGGAATTGAAACATAATTTAACTTAAAATTTCGAGTATGTTTCATTTCGATATATTTCAGGGTTCAGACGATATTAATATATAACTTTTTACGTGAGTGGTTTCGTGGCCCTTTCGCGAATCCAGATATTCGAAAGGAGAATGCGAGTTGCCTTTAATCTTGATCTACTTGGTATGAAACGACACAACAAATTTCATTGAAAATTCGAGGAATTGAAATAGTGTTTTGACTTAAAATTTAGTGCATGTTTCATTTCGATATCTTTCAAAGATCAAAAGATATTAATATTAATAATTATAAATTCATTTAATTATCGTGCGAAAGCCGCCGTGAAGCCAACTACGAGTTATAAGTATAATTAGGCGTTCCTGTTCCTCTTATCCGACTTACTGTGTTGTTTTAAGCGTATTTTTGAGACAGAGAGAGATGGGGGACGATCATTCTGACTCCATCTGTTGTTGCAGCAGTATTCGCGCCGTAATTAACTTATCATTGGCAGAGAGGTAACTCCCCGAGAAATAATTTCTTCGGAACGTGGAAACGATCTACACGTAAACTGTTTTCATTTGTCGCGTGAGGTAAATTTTATTATTCTGTAATTGCTCACTTTTAAAAGCAAATAAAATAAATATAAACTCTCCCAATAAATATAATTGAAGTTTCTGTGTCTCGAATAGGCCCCGAAACGTGTGACATGTTTAAAACCAACTGCATTGAAGCGATCGCAAATCATTCTACCGATCATAAAAGTTTGCTGTCCGATCTTTTAAAAAGGATACACTACTAAAATATGTAAAAATATTGTATATGTATGAAAAATAAATGTATATTTATATGCTTAGATACGAAAAATAAAATAGATACATAAATCATACTTTAGTTTATATATATATATATATTATATTTATTCAATAAATTCAACTTTATTGTGTACCTTTGTTTCGATTTTTAGGGCTAAATAAAAAGAGCAATTAGTCCATGAAAGAAGTTGCGGGAATAGAGACTAAACAATAATTACATATTAGAGGTTGTTTTATGAAAAGTCTCGACTCAGTACGAGCCTGGGCTGTGGACGCGAAATGTTTTGTAATAATTGTTAGAAAGGACGGGTCCGCTGCAGTCCGTGCAGGTAGCAGCAGTAGCAGTAGCAGCAGCAGCAGCAGCAATTGCGTAGTGAGCTCTGTGAGGCGTGCGGGCCCGCGGCCTAAGACATGTGTCCGTCTGCAGGCTATTAATTACGTGTGCACACGTGTGTGGCTATTAGGGCGGGCTACAATCTGACAGCGATCGAGTCGAGCCCTACCTGTCCCAGGGCCACTGCACCCTCGCTACCCCTCCCTGTTTGCATAAATTAATTAATTATGAGGAGTTGCGAGCCAGGGTTTGTCGACAGCAGGCCGGCCAACCTCATGAATATGCAAGGGCTCTCGTTACAATCAGGGCTGCCACGAACACCCTCTTGCAGGACTCCTCCACTGCTCTCACACTCTTCTTCTGCAATCAATATGTTTTTTTTCTTGTTTTACAAGGAGGAATGAAAGTCTAAGGATATCAACAGGAAATATATAGTTAATATTATACAATTCTCTCAGTAGGCTGTATCTCATTTTCTCATATTATTTACGTTTCAACATTTGTGCAAAATTTAGTTTAACGCAGAATTAATCTAAACTTTCAAAAATGTGTGTTGAAAGATAATCTCGGGAAGTTGTTTTCATCTTTCACATATATCGGTATCCTATATTACGTAATGAATGGTAGTCTCTGATGAAATAGAGTTCAATACAGAAATAACGTTTTATCACAATTATTGTATATAATGGAAGAAAGAGAATTGTGTACACAAACCTGTAATGTGATTGAAATTTTTTATGAGTTTGTAATAAATTGTCAATAATAAATTACCATATCATGTATGCGTGTTCAAAGATTGAAATAAAAGAATTCTGTCAACACACTGTAAATGATCAATGGTTTTATTTAAGTTATTTAATAAAATTACTTGTACTTTAGGATATAATAATTTTATTTATAAAAAGCAATCACTTAAAGGGGACTTGCGTGCTATTACAAAAAAATAATTAATTAAAGGGGACTTATAAATATCAGAGTTTTAATTATTTATTTGGGTAACCACGTGCAGCAGAGATTTTTGTTCATACTTGACGAACCAGTTTTATCTTCTTTCTTCTCTCGATGCAGGTTCTGGGTGACTGGAACCTCGTTCTTCCTTTGGGTTGAATTGCAAATTTTGGATGTGGGATGGACCTGGTACTACCGGTGATTGAGGAAAACCCAGTTTTTCCTCCATCTTCCGTTTTGCCTTTTTTCTTCTCACTAAAGAGCAACAATTCACACTTCACTTTCAACTCTTATTGCACTCTCCAGCGTCCTCCTCCCTTTCAACATTCGTTCCACTCTACATACTTCTTCTCCCTTCCACATTCTGATCAACTCTTCTTCTCTGCCTCCTCGCCTTCTCAACGTATTTCATAGTTTTTCATCGTGTCGCCTTGTATATTCCCCTTTTCCAAAGGAAAACGCTATCCCACATGAAGTTTGTTCCACCAATCCTCATGAGTCGTTCGTCCAGCACTGGAAATTTTTCATGGCAAAGAGAACACTGCCCTTTGGTCATTTTGAAGGGTGAAGTTCCTTCAGCAAAATCAAGCCTAATCTTATGAAGGCACAGACAGGCACGTCTCCCATCCGGCAGCCTGGCGCCGGGAAACCCCGTCTTGCCCGCCTGTCGCCGAGCGAGAATGTTCTTTCTGAACCTTTAGGTCATTCAAATAGCCAAAAATTCTAATAAAATTAGGTAGGGGTCCTACTGCGCGTCAACACTAATATCGAACGATATGCGTCTTAGAACTGGCTCTTCATCGATAAACTCATTCACAAATGTTTCGACACAACGGAAATAAAGTATTATGTAATTTAATTAACTCCAATTAACTAACAGTTTTATTATTTAAATCGACACATAATAGTTTTATTACTCGTGGCATACACTTTGTGCATACAATTGCCTGATTTTCGAGGTACACGCTAATGTTTCTCCGTATGTAATGTTTATAGACGGACAAGGACAAGGATAGTTCCTCTATATAAACATAAATTAAGCAGATTGCTATGATTGACAACCTACGTTCAAATTTTACTAAAATTTGCTCACTGTATATGATTTTATGGAATGAATTTACTTCATAGATTTTTGTAGTAAAGAAATATTAAAGCTAATGCCAATCTTATGCCAAAATTCCGCAACGTGCAGGGTTGATGGTGCTGTGCTCCGCTGACTCATTCCAAGTTAGGTAAGTGATTTACTTGAGAGGGAACATTGTTTTAGATAATCATACTTCAAACATATGCAACGATAATTTTAGTAATGTAATGAACCGGTGAAAGATTATCGAGTGCGGTGTCGTCCCGTCCACGTTCGAGAGCGAAATGTCTCTCATTCATAGAAGATGCGTCCATCTTTGATTTCTTTGATTTCGCACCAATAAAAATCCTCGTTTTTTTTAGAAGCGTACATTTACAGCCAATGCCCTGGACTCTTTTTCTTGGCGCTTATCAACCGCATAGAGCTTTATTAACAATAAGACAAGAGGAAATAAGCAATGCAGTCTGACCTGCCGATAATTAATCTAATTAGAATGTGTAAAATTAATAGTACTTACGTTGTCTTTAAATGCACCAATAAAAATTAAATCATTATTAAATAAGTCCACTCATATGTTACAAGTTGGTTAACAGGAATATTATGTATAGACATGAGATGGGTGTTTGTTAATTCTGAAAATATATTGACAGGTTTGTTATCTTCCATTCATAATTTAGATCACAGTTGGGAGACGTGCGGCCATGAAGTAGTTGCATGTGATCTCCGTGAGCTTATTGTGAGTCCTTTATTAAAATGAATACAGTTAAACCTAGGTTTTAGTCGATAATACGTCCGAACGCGATCGGCGATATCCCAAACCCAGAGTTATTTTCATATGACGCAATATGTTTTGGTTGATTTAAGTGAATGAATATGATTTTATGGTTTTAAATATAATTTAAATTTATTTAATAAAAGCACAAAGAGGATATGGTCCCCATCATCAAAGGAAATCAAAATATATAGAGGGGAAATGGAGTTAAAAACCAAGGAAAAATTTATTTTCAAACATTGAGAGACTGTAGTTTGTAATCGGTTATGAGAATTTGGATAATGGGCGGAATGCCTGCTCTTGTCCATGGCAGCAAAGAAGCTGAAAATAGTAATTACTCTGTTTGGAACCTTTAACCTCATAAACTTAGGCTAGCAACAAATTGGGATCAGCGTTATCGTGGACAACCGCTGAAAAATAAATCACTCGGTCTAAATCCAAGGGGAAAAACATAAACTTTGGTACTTTATCCAAACTGGATTTCGTGCAGATGATATCATGGCTGGCCAGGTCGAGACACAGCAGGTGTCATGGTGTAGTGGACACAGCGACGACAGCAGGAAGACGAGCCGGCACGATTGAATGTCGTGATGATCCACAGCGACGAAAATGATGCTTTGAATTGATATTTATATTGGTTCTCTCCATTTCGCGGTTCCAAGTTGGGCTGTGTCTGTTGTGGTTCCAGGACTAGACAATCTGTTGCGGACATATATATTCTCTTCCCCGCTGTTCAATGATGGACTGTGCCTAGTTCTCTCCGTTTAAGGTTCCAAAATTTACTGATCCAACTTTTAGCGATCTTCTTTTTATTCAGAAGTCGCCTCATAAAAATCTCGACCGTTAGTTGTTTGTTCGGAAGAATGTGGCCATCGAAAGGAAATCACCTACTTCGGACCCTTAAGATAGGAACAGATTGCCGTCACGTCGCGTCCTTACACGCGAGGTTCTAAAGAGTGCGAGGTTGCATACAATGCTGTCTTATTGGCAACAGTGACACTGCATTCACGATGTATGCGAAAGGTCTTTGACACCCGTACATACACCGCTCAAACTGCTCTAGGACGTCTCAGCCTGCAGGAGTCTTAAATTAATTACCTTGGCCAAGGATCAAGGGGGGAGGGAAAGAGGAAAACCAGAAAGGAGGAAGTCAGCCTCCACCTGGCTCTCACTTATTTCCCATCAGGATATACTCCTGCAACACGACACAGCATTCGTTCACTCTGGGATTTTATACCTCGCAACTCGAGTAACGTGATGGCAGTTTCTCTGTACCTTTAGCGGATCATCCCTCAACTTTGCGGCTGTTATTGTCCGTGGTCCCGTCGCAATTTCTGACCTTCTGATCCGTACCTCCATTCACGGTTTCTTGCCTGGCTACAGTTAAAATTATTTGACCTATCATTTAATAAAACCGGGATATTCTCAATTTGCCCTTATCCAGAAGAAGAAGATATTTCTTATATTAAATACATATTCAAATATATATATATATATATATATATATATTTGAATAAAAAATAAAATATAGAAATTTCTGTAATTGCACAGAAGCACATTACAAATATATATCCAGTTAACTCGTTGTCGGTACTCAACAACAAAAATATGGACAATATACGTAGTTAATAATGAAATTTTGCTAACTTCAGAAGTATTTTTCAAATATGTATAAAAATAATTAAAAATTTGAATTAAAAAATATTCTGTATTGACACTTTTTATGTTAAGTAAACAATAAATCACGTAATGTTCTCTTCACTTGCGTTAATGAAAGGCAAAAACTATAAAATTTGATTAAAAGTGCCGTTTATAGGTATATAACATGATGCGGTCTCCTTTATTCCTACATAATTTAAATGTGGCTTCTAATGGTAGAAAGATTACCCACCTCTGATTTAGGCCATCAGAAGTTGGAAGTTCATGTAGGAATTGATAATGAAGATTGAAGTTGGGTTGGGTTGTATTTATTTAAGGTTTCAATTGTGAACAGCTTATTTTGAATGACGATAGAATTAACAGTTTTCATTACATTCTTTCAACTAGTAAGACCAACACTTTCCATACACGCAAAATGACTTACAAATTTATGCTTTCAATAAACAACGTTTGTCTATAATATTTTATGGAAAGTAATAACTGTTTTCTTATTTTTGATTTCGTTTTTACAAACCATAACTAAATGATAATCTATGTTGCAGTGAATGTAATGGATTTCATTAAATACTAATTAAATGTTACAACTAATATTCAAATACAAATCATTCCTTAGTGTGGCACTACAAAGTTAAAATTTCATAAATCAATCACATAACGATAATTTAAACAATTGAGATTGGTTACAACATGAAACACGATTATTCATTCAAAAATATCTATAGTTTATGGTTACAAACTATGTAAATAAATCAAATATGAAACCTCATATATGAAAGCGTAAAGTCAAAGGTAAAAGCAGAATCCATAAAAGTAGGATGACGCCAATTAAATACTAATACCTCAAGGTTTCTGCTGGCATCGAAATTTTATAATTAATTGCATTGAGTGTCACATTAAATTTTGAAATATGCAGAATAACTTCGTAACAATATGCAAACATTGCTCTCTACAAATAGCTAAAATAAAGCTAAACATTCAATTTATTCATGAAATTAGGCATTCGCATCATTTATACTAATTAAATTTCTGTCATTCATTATTCATTTTTATTATCTAGATAAGTATATCTTTCATAGTATTATTAAATATGTTATATGCTACTATTAAAATAACTGTAAAATTAATTAATGTCATACTGTTCTTAAATTTGTGGTTATTTAGGATATTCAGCAATTATCGAAGATACTATATGTAATGGTAAAACGAAACTACATGCGGAATTTGGTAAAATGTGTGAAAGAAGGTTACAGATAGGTAATAAAACCAGGCTTGGGTTTTTCTAAAATCATTGAGATTGGGCGGCATCGGGTTGTGAGCGAACACGGTGTTCTCCTAAAAACATCTGAGGAGTAGGGTGAATGGATCCTCGCAGATACAAGGGATAATAAATTTTGATGGACAGAACTGGGCCCCAACCCCGACGGAAATGAAATAAACAAGATATTAAAACCCCAGGAAAAATTGTTTCTGAATATTAAGTGTGAAGATTAAGAATGAACATAAAGATTGAGCATTACGTGACCTAGGATTGAGGTCATTGAGAGTGGTCGTTGAACATTAGTACGCTAATGCTTTGGAGTTCAATATAGTAAGCACTAAGCAATGGTCAGTAAAACAGTAAGAGAGTGGAGATTATACTGGCACATGGAAATTTGTATAATGGGTGGAAGGATTGCTCCAGTTCGTAGCACCAAGGAAGAAAACTAAGTGAGCAAGGTGCTCATTATAGCAATGAGGAAGTTCGGTGAGGTCGAGCGGCAGGACCGGTAAATCATCTCTGACTCTAGCAGTTTGTAACTTTTTTTGATTTTCCTGTACTACTAATTCAGAGTAGGATTTGTTTATGTAGATCTGTTTCTATGAGAAGGCCTGCTAAGACGACTCTTAGAATAGAACTCATGCATCTAATTTATAAGGTCTCTAATGTGTGTAAATATTATAAATATATATTGTTAATCATTAAAAAATGGCCAGCTTTGGGAATTAAAATATTTTCAACCAGTGTATATTATAAATTGATAAATGTCAAGTGAAGGGATTTTTCATTTTCTTATATAGTAATTCTTCATTTTAAAATAGAGAAAAAAACTCAAATATATTTCACATAAAAACCAAGGAAGTTGAGACGTCATTGAAATGACAATAGCCTCACTTCTGACGTGTAAGTTTGTGGGTAGATTTTAAATAGAAATTAGTATTGTGATGTTGGCGAACAAAATAGTTAGAAATAACTATTCGGAATAAGAAAGTGTGCAGATTCTTCAAGTAGCGCCAGTTCCTGAATTAGGAAATTCGTTGGTTTCTAACATTCTTGATCAGCAGTGACCTGGTAGTTAGTTTTGATGTTACATATATTGAGCTCTTTCTCATAGTTGTTGATTGTTATCCCTTTTTTATTCTTTAATGTTTGTTTATTTCTTCCTTTCGTTACTTTTTATTGTAAATTTCGTTAAAGCACAAGAACAAATTTTCACTGAGGTCGTCCCAAGGAACATAAAAATAATTATTAAAATATAAACTTGTATGTTAAATGTGTAAAAATTACAAAAATAAGTTGCCAAATTACAGGAAAAGACTTTGTGCTTAAATAAATAACAAAAAAAACGTTTCTGCTAGTCTGTTACCTTTCCTCAGGTGATAGCAAACGTGAGCGCAGCGCTAACCAAATGATGTACGCAATATAAAAAACTGCTAATTTATTATTTCTCTCATACTCTGTACGTGTTATATGTTCATAAAAGAAAACTGAACTGATCAATACAGATGACATATTTCAATGACAACAAAATACGTTTGTACACATATCATTTATACATAAATTCATTTGATCGATGTATACGATGTATACGTCTTATAAGTCGCAGTGAATCTTTATTACACAAAAACCAGGAACGCACAAACCAAATTAGTTTTCTTAGATATGTAATTGTATCTTTACAAATTAATTCACGGTAATTAGACCAAAGAGATGGTTAAAATATCGTCTTAAAATTTTAATGGACTGTTTTAGTATTATTTTGTATATATCTCGCATACAAATCTAAGTGAGTGGAACAATTTCGATTGAATTTTGTATACGTATTCGTTGCGACCCGGAAACAAGCAAGGACTGTACGATTAAAACACGATTACCAACCCTGGAGGTGAGGGTGGAGGTTACGAAAACTTAAAGCATACGTAAATGGCAGATATATGTATCAGAATAAATATTTTTCGAGCTCTTTGAGATAGACAGTTCTGTCTTGGTATTGTGCATTTGATTAAGATACTGAGTCATGTCTGTGGTTTTAATAAAATTCACGAATGTGAAGGTTTCGGTGATGTATTAATCACACCTTGAATACAAGAGATTGCTGTCGAATTAAATACGGAAGCGGATTAATATAAACGAATTCCCTAGAATCGCCAGCTAGTACTTAGAAAAAATTAATATCGGCGCATTTTATGGTTCAAGTATGTTTCGTAGAACTTCATAAATTAGGCCTGCACTACTGAACAGCTGATCCTAGGAACACTGAGCGAAGCTGGCGATGAAATCTGCATGCTGCTGTTGATAAGAATTTGAAATCTCCTTTATTTAAGTGCAGATTCATTTATATGGACCTTTTAACTTATGTTAAGATAGCAATTCCTTCTTGAGTATATCGTCAGGACTACCATTTTCTGCTGTTTATTGACTCTTATCTTCACGCGACGAATAATGCATCAAAGCAAGATCGTATTTTAAGCATGGCTTTCTTACAATACCGGACGTCCCTGGTTGTAGCGTATCTTTTCCCGAGGGTCACTCACTCTACATCCTCAGTTTTTCTCATCTTCATATCTTCCACAATCTTTTCCTCGGTCACTGTTGTAAAAACTTTTGTTTATAGCGAGGGTTTAAGCGATTACATATAAACCTTTCTCTTCCAATATAGTAGAAAACTTTTCTTTCTTGTCACTACCTGCGCTACATCTGTCGCAGATGTGGATGAGAATATCCACAACATCCCTGCTTCGTAAGTATAAACCAACAATCATTAGTAGATTAAATTGTCTGAAGAATAGGCGCACAAATCAGTTTATTTGGTTTAATTCTATTTTTCATTTCGAGATAACTTCTTCGAGTGTTTATCTGCAAAGATGCGTTGCTGTTGTAGCAACGCATCTTTGCAGCGGGGAAATTCCGGGAACGGCCCGTTTACATATAGCCAACCAAATAGGAAATGTTTAATAGACATGGAAAAGCTAAGCAATAATTTTACAGAAAGTCAAAAGACTCCCTTCGGTGGAGATTTAACGAACGAGGATTGTAGAATAACAAAGAGCGAAGCATATGACCACGTGGTTGAAAGAACCGGGCATTGATTCAAGTCCTATGGCAAAAATACTATTTTGCTAAGCGGCCGGAAAATTTTTCTTGGGAATTTTGCGACAAGATTATTATTTGTTTTTGATCACAATTCGTTTTACCAGTTTCCATACTAATTCGCGAAAACCTGAGAGAGACACTATCATGTTGAGCCGCCTGCAATATTTTCGTTAACTTAAACCATCTTCTTCATATATTGCTTATTGTTTATAAATGTTTAAAATTAAATTAGAGGTAATAAGTATCGTGACACAATATATTAATGAACAAAGATATATAATTCCTAAATAAAAGTATTTTTCGTATTTTTAAACCTTATTGTTTGATCTTAGGATCTACTTTTTATGAACTGAAATTAGTTACAAGTTATGACAACTTTACACGTCCTTTAAGGAGCAAGTGGGATAAATTAAACATGATTTTATAAATGACGTTGACTTTGAGTAAACGCACATAATTTAAGGAATTTTGTGACTAAATATGCATTTAGCTGTAGATATTTCAAACTAATGTTCATTGGAACTCACTCCGTATGGTAAAATAACAATAAGGAACGGCAAGGAGTGATGTGAGTGAGACTAGAAGTGCGATGGTGCTGTAGTGCAGTGGTGCAGCATGCAGTAAGCAGGCAAGAGCGTGGCCATTGCTGGGGATAATAGCGCGGCCTCGAGGCACACACCTGTTGCTCCGCATTCACATGCCTCGATAGAAACATTCTATCTGCAACAACAGAAATATTCCCTCTCTTGTCGTCAATGAAGAGGAAATCTACGGAAATTGTGTGTCCGTGTGTGTGCACAAGAAAAACAGAAAAAAAAATCTTCAGCTCTGTTATTACTCCGACTGGCAGACTTGGAATTCACAGCACACGTCCCGGAAACGAAACTTTCAGCGGATACACGAATCAAACTTATTCTTAACAATTTATTTTTTTCTTCCACGTAATTTTTTCAAGAACGTGATAGTACAGCAGATTTTGATTCCTTTACTTTATGTATACTTCCTTAAATAAAATCAAAATTAATTTTTACAAATTAACATTTTTTAAAAAGTTAAATAAGTAAAATACAATATTTACAAAAGAAATGTGATAAGCTTAAAACATATATTGCCGACTAATCAACATCATACTGTTTACTCCAAGGTTACCGTGTTTTAGGATTAAAACTCGAAAAACTGGAAATTTGAACAAAAACCTAAATATAATCATCACTGCAACACTTCCAGGAAAGAAATTTCCGACGGCTTACCCGTAAGGATACCGGTTAATGAATCGAAGCAACGCCCGGTTCTTTCTGCCACGTAGTCATCTGCTTCGTTGTCCGTTGTTTCACCGATCTTCCCTCCGTCAAATCACGGCTAAGAATTCATTTCTAAACTTGTGAATAATATTTGATTAGCACCTCTGTCCTCTCTTTTTTATATCAGCTCCCATATTTGGTGGAAACTGGCCTCATCATCCCAGCCAAATCTAGTAAATGTTTCCTCGTTGACTGGCGAAAATGCTGCTTGGGTCTGTAAGGGCGAAGCGGTTTCCTGGGATCTGCATATCTTTGAACGAAAGCTTCTTCCTATAATTGTTTACCTGTATCTGGTCATGCTTGTATCAGCCGCACATTTAACACATATATTTACGCTAGATGAAAATTTATAATAATTAAATAACTGGGGATAGCAATGCCTGCAAAGACTCAACGCGGTTAAGTTACAATAAAATGACAAATTAACTTAAATTAAATCAAATAATTGAAATGTGCGATAATAAAAGACAAATTAAATTAAATTAATTGAGATGTGCGCTATAATACTATTCACTCATAATGTTGTAAGAAAAATGGGAAAGAGAAACAAAATCTCATATATTCCTAAATATATTTTTCTATAAATATTATCAGAAAATAAAACTTTCTGAATATAATTCTTTTTGTTAAAATAAATCCCCAAGTACTTGTTTTTGAGGTTTTCAGAACTATTAACAATTGGGTGTTTAAAATTTTATTCACACATTTAAAGTATTTATTTATTTCAAAATTAAAACAACTAACACTGATATTTTGACATAAATAAAGTAATAGCACTATAATCTATAGCTTAATTTTTCATAATTATTATTATAATTTTTTAATTACGAATTTTAATTTTTATATTTATTTATATAATACTAGCATAGGATGAGAATTGAAAAAGGGAATGTGCTGGGTAGAGCAAGGTAGCCAAGGATTGATTAGGGCCTCCGGGCTATAGTTTAACGATCCTACCCGTTGTTCAACTGAAAGAAGCATCTGATTATACCATCAGCCAGAGAGTCAAACTATTGTGTAGGAAGGGTTAGGGGTTCAAAGTAAAAGGGGTGATTTATTTACAAAAGAACTTAAGTGGGGAAAACATGAATGAAGAAAATATTTACAGAATTCGAGATTCATTGAATCAATCGGATATAATAGTATCTCGGGATAAAAATCGTGGGTAATACTCTCCCTAGACGTCAAGGATTGGAATCATGACAGCGTTCGTCCTTTGTAGTGTGGCGTCGCCTCTCCGCCAGCTCTTCTGTAGGGCGCCTTCTTCAGCGTCGAATGTTGCCCTTCATATTAAACCGGGGCCTAGCGTCGGTTCCCGTCCGATTGATTCAAGATCTGAGAGGCGAATGATCATTCACACACCTCCTCACTGCGCTGCCATGTTCAAAAGCCTCGAAATCGATCTTCAATAATCGATTCTTCTTTAAACCATGAAACCTCATTGGCTGAGAAAATCGCGTGGTATTTCAAATTTCGTTGGCTTATTCGGTCCCCGATTCCCACGCCAGCAGTTTGCGGAAATTCCACGCGTCATATTCGTACGTGCTCAAAAGCTATTCCAGGGGATTACAGGCGGCTACAGGTGCGCCATTCAGACACCAAATCCAACTTTCCAATCCTCGGTAGCTTTTTACTAACAAATAATCAAATATCCACTGTCACGCTACATTTGAAAATTTACCTTTCCACGCTCCCTATTTATGAGAACTGACTCAGAATCTTGTATACCTACGGAGATTGTGCTTTTATTTCACTGTTTATATAACCCTGGCCCTGGTATGTGTTCTCTACGACTACAAACTAAAACATGGATCAAAATAATTACTTACCTTATTACACTATTTTATACAACCTTATTTATATTTGCTAATACATTTTATAATATATTGATATTATTTTGGTTTCATTCCTATCGTTCATCATATTTACTATATGTATGTTGTGATAAGGGGGGGGGTTACGATTTATTTTTATTGCTTTATATATATTAACGAGTGTTCCATTTTTTTAAATTAAGAATTCTTTTGATTTTTATGATTTTATTTTCAAAGAAACTAATTAAATACTATTTACAAGTTATTAACTAATACTAACAAATTTACATATTTACAATTGCTAGCTCCATTCTAGCAAAATCAAGTATTGCCCTAACCGCGGAATCTCAGTTTTAATTATATACGAAAATTTTTGACGCATTTTACAACTGGCCTGGGTATGAAGGAGTGCTAATTACCATTGTTTCCTCATGATGGCTGGATTTAGCTGTGGTGAGCAAAACTGGACCCGTCCTGGACCCCGTCGTATTAATTAGAGTAGAAGTTAGTCGGCTGCGATATCACATCTGTTGATGACGACCTCATAAGGACGTTCTCAATTCGACGTACTAGTCTTGTAGCATAATCGATGGCTGTTGATAAGCGATGCTGCTCATCTCCTCTCCAGACTCGTAGTGCCCTGGCTTGCTGTCGCTAGCCTCTACAGCCCCTAGGAGTACCGTTTATTCCGGCATTGTCCTAGGGCCGTAAATCCAGCCCAGTCAGCAACGTCCAGAAGGTCAGTGTGGAAATCGCAATCCTTTGTACCCAAACGAAATTAAAAAAATTACTACACACAAAATAACGCGATCACCTTGATTTTGCTATTTACGTTAGATTGTTTCAACACATAATGCTGATGCAATTTCGCTTTTTACATAAGCGATCATTACAATGTAAGCCTTCCAGAAACTTTCGTTTAATTACATGGCAAACCACAATGTTTAGTGCCCACTTAGATGTGAGCATAATTTTAGGTAACGAATTGGTGAATTTATTTTTATATATGTGTACTTTTATTGACCCCATTGTAATATTTTTGTAGCTTATTAATACAGATGACTATGGACCAGGGTCCGAAAGCTCTTTGCTTTTTAATATTTAATATGAAGAAATAAAGACTGTTTCCTTGAAAGTATTGCACTATATATGTAACTGAATACGTAATTGTGTGGTGAATTTTCAATGTGTTTAATACAAGTGTTTCTAGCTAAATAGATATACTGGATAATGACTGCTTCATTTCATAGTGCACAGGACAAGCTCTATACTAGTAACCATGGTCGACCACAGCCCAGCCGCACACCCCAGATGATAATACTAAAACATTTTTCAAAAATAATAAATAATTTAACTTTTTGTGGCCCAAGAACATCCCAGAGTATTTGCGTTTCTACCTGTAAATGATATTACGCAGCAAAGCTGCCACTGTATTACGAACCTCTTCCGAGAATTAGAGCTTTTGAAGTCCTATCTGGAAGTCGCATAATACCTGGGAAACATTTTTATGTCTGTAATTCAAATGGAATTAGTCACAAAATTACTGTTTTATAAAAGTCTAAAAAAATGTTAAAACAATACCAAATATTCTTTAAACAAATTTAAATATATTTGAATTATTAAAATTAAATTTTAATTTATACTTATTCGAATAAATTTATATTAATTAAATACAAATTACAGAATTAAATCAGTCACAAATTTAAAACATTTTTTTAGAATATGGGTTCATATATTAGGAACCGAAATGTAACATATTGGTGAGTTGAAACAGGCAACAGTATTTACTAAAATTGGATCAGGCCATGGAAATGTGTGAACTGGGATGGGAAACATTAGAGGAAAAACGTCACTCTGTAAGGTTTCGGTTTTTGAGAAGGTGTGCATGTGTCATCAAGCGTGGGAATATCATAGAACAAGTTAGGAAAGCCCAGATATTTCGGTATGGACGATTATATACCAAATATTAAACGGGATATGACGTTTCGGTACCAGATGTTTTCGACACGTTTATTTTCTAACTTGGTATTATTATTAATTACTTATATCCTCGTTTGATTAAATAAGGGTCCTCCTGATGAAATGAAATTACAAATATTTAATAGAAACTGTATAATTTAATCTTCATTTAATGGAATTTAGAAGTTTATTTTAGGATCCTCCTGATGAAATGAAATTACAAATATTTAATAGAAACTATATATTTTAATCTTCATTTAATGGAATTTAGAAGTTTATTTTAGCTGAAAACTGATAGTCATATCAATAAGTTCATTCCCAATCACCTGTAAAGCACGTCAAGTCACAAATAAAATAATTAATGAATTATTATTTTTACAATCTCAGGAATGTATGATTAAGGTGCTAATTTGTAAATATTATTTATGGTCAGAAATAAATTCAATGATCATCTTCAGTTTTAAGAGAAAATAGAGTTATTAATATTTTATCTGCTGTTGTGCATTTTCCTGGTGCCAGCTAAATGTACACATATTATAATTAGGTGTATGATATAGTTGATTGACACTAGACTCTATTACTATGCTGTCTTTTGAAGCTTTATGATCTCCATGGTAAATTTTTATTCACACTTCAATGACGTTACTTACCGCTGATATTACAAGGCGTTTTAACTGCATATTTAACACCAATTTTTATTTTCACTGTATATTGTATTCTAATAGATATACTATGCCAAAAGTTAGTTAGTGACATGGACAAGAACTGCACAGAAGCCCTTTTCTCAAATTGTTGAAATTTAGGTTGAACGCCTTGGTGGCAATCATTCTACATTGCATAAACTATTCTTTTGATGTTTAGAGCAATTCACTTATCAATTTCTTCAGAAACTTTGAAAAACTGAAATACCATGAGGTGCTATTGTGTTTCAAAGAAGAAATCAAGAATAGATGAATGGAGAAAGAAGAAAGAAGAAGGAGACAATATAATAGAGAAATGGGCACACTTGAATGAAGAATACGACAGACCAAACGGAAAGCAGGGATAACACAAGGAATAATAAAAATAAATGATGAAAGCCGTAAATATGAAAATGGTAATTTCGAAGCATACAAAGAAACTTGACTCCAAGAGAAATGCAAAGCCGTTGAAGATTTCATGGTGAAAGGGAAAATAGACGCTGCTGATAAGAGACCCAAGCAGACAGGAAGCCAATTGCAGGTAAAGAAGAAAAGGCGGAAAGATGGAAGGAAAATCTAGAAGAGCCGTATCACGGTGGAAATTCAGATAAATCAGTAATAGGAGAAGAGTAGGTGGATTATGAAGAGTTGGGGACAAAATTTTAAGGTCGGAGTTTGATAGGGCACTGACAGACCGGAGCAATTGTAAAGCAGAGTTAATGAGATCATCAGACGAAGAATCAATAACATAACTGTTTGGGACAGTTTTCGAAATATACGAAACAGAAAGAATACCAGAAGATTTTAGCAAGAACAGAATTATACCTATACCGAAGGACAATTAGTTTAGTATCTCATGCATGCAAAATATTAACGAAAGTAGTAAATAGGAGGACGGAACGTCAAGTACAGTGTGAGTTACGAGAAGATCAGGGATAATGTTGATCCAAGAGAAGCAATATTGACTCTGCGTCTAATTTTAGTAATAAGGATAAGAAGAAATACCTACGTTCATGGTATTTGTAGCTTTAGAAAAAGTCTGATATACTTTTAACTAGAACAAACTTTAAAGATTTTGAATATAACAGGAATGCAATAGCAAGAAAGAAGAATTATCTACAAACTCTAAAAATGGAAGTTAGCAGTAAATAGAATTGAAGGGCAAGAAACGAAAACAGAAATCAAGAAATGAGTAAGACAATGATGCAATAGGTCGCCAATGCTCTTTAACTTAATATATATATATAATATAATATATAGAACAGTCGATGAATTAAGTTAGAATGGGATATGGAAAGGGAATAATTCTGCAAGGAGAAGAAATAAAATCTTTAAGATTTTCTGGTGATACTGTGGTCTTAGGAGAGACAGAAGAATTTGAAATAATAGTAAATTGCAAGAACGCCGTCCTGGAAAAAAAATAACATGAGGATTAAGAGAGGGAAAATCAAGGTGATGGTGTGAAGTATGGTAAATATTGGGATCACAAAGAGTGTTAGACTGGGTTAGTGAGAAGTGTGATGTGGTAGCTATGTAGAAATGAAGAGGTTTGCCCAGAATAAGTTAGCATGGAGGGTTGAATGAGAACAGTCTGAGGACTGATTACCACAACAACAAACACAACAGTTGCTGTAAGTTCCGGAAAAATTATAAAAAATACTTTGTCTTTAACAAAATCCTATAGTTAGATCTGGGAATTTTTCTGACCAACAAAGAAATGGGATTTCGTTGACCTATCACGTCCAATTCAGTGATGGGGTAGACTACTGTTCAGTCCTGACGCACGGTTTCTTTGATTGAGTAGTAGCACTTTCCTGCTGCACAATGAACACGGAATCCGCTTTCTTTAACTGAGGTATCAATCAAAGTAATGCTTATCTCGGTTATTGCATCCATTAATTGATTTTTACACGAAGAAGATAAGGACAAAAGAGCCACCTGTTGAAGTGGCACTGAAAAAACCTGGATAATCAATCTGAAGTTCCATTACACCAGTGGACTTTCGTGCATAAAAATCGTAGATTATGGCCATTACAGTGAAACGTGGATTCATCCGTAAACACTGGAATTCTTTCAACATTTTCGGGTTTAGCCGCTGTTCGTCCTGGGCTGAATTTATTTCAAGTCCAGCCCGTGTCCTGAAACTGTTTCACACACCGGTCGATGAAGTGACGATGCTGTAGTTATTTACGAATTATCTAGCAAAAATATCTTTGAACGACGATATATAATGATGTTTTTGCTTATTCCAAACATGATACCATTTGTCCTACATGGATGGCGCCTTTAAGATTAACATTACCTATAGGGACATTTTCCTAATCCAAATATTGTTGCTGTTGCCAGATAAACTTCATAATTGTAGTATCACAATTATTTTCAGCTAAATAAATTAATTACAGAATGTGTACTATGTTATTCATTTTGTTTCATTCGATATGAAACAAGCTGTATTTACGAAGTACATGTAGACCATAAATATACTAATTATTTTACAGCCTTAATTCTATACTAGCAATAAATTAATATTTTTAACAAAAATATTATTAAGAAGATGCATCTATTTTTATTTGTCCCTTCCGCTAATTAAGCAACAGGGTAATATATTTCATTCAATTGTGCAACAAAGGAATCAGTTTGTACTCGAGGCAAGTTTGGTCACCCTGCCTCAGAGTAGTGGTTCCCGTCTCCCGTCCTCGACAAAAAGAGTTCTCGAGATGTACAAAGAGGGACTTGCTGAAGGAGCCGCGTGGTAAGTGGTTGGCTTTAAGTCGAGAATGAGGCTTGTTGCACTGTGCCTCATCTCGTTTTCCATTTTCTCTGGAGAAGTGGGAACTCCCGCTCTCCACGCCTACAATAATAACTCCAGCCGCGCTCTATTTTCCGCTAAGAAAACTAATTTTACCTCGCTGCGGAATCAGGGAATTGTATCAGCGGAAAGGTTTTTAATTGAATGTGGACAAAACCCGAGACACAATGGTTGTTCCGAGGCAGTTCAATATTTCATATCCCACCTTGCTTCAACAGCTGGCGCAATTCAGTTTCTCTAGAGGTGCTGTAGTAATAATATTAAACTTCGTCGTAAGCTTTCGCTTCCAAAATAATACACAATAAACAGCACTATTCTCCTTTCCATTTAATCGCGAAGTGTGCAAAATTTAAATAAATAAATTCCGTGAAAGATAATTGTAAAATTATTATAATTGCTACTATTAAAAATATTACACAAGTATAGCAACTTTTATAGTTTAGTTTATATTTACATTTGAAAAAAAAACGTAGCCAAATATTGAAGATTCACACTAGTGATGGACATATAATATAGTTATTTTAATTAATAGGTCTATTATAGTTCGTTGATTGTACTGAACTAGTTCCTTGAAGCAGTTCAACTGAACCGATTAACTCATTTGTCTTTTATGAATACGTCTCACATTTCACAAGCTACGACACTCAGGTACCAGGAAGAAAACAATTCCCCCCATCCACCAACTAGGCAAGAAATATAATTTTCAAAATATTAATATTTTTGGGACAATTGATTAATTAATAAATTTTTTATTATAATTTATATACATTGTTTCTTCATTGAAATTGATCAAAATGAATTGAACCATACCAAAATATATTTGTCGTTGTGTCATTCCTATAAAACATATTATAGTTACATGGCAACATTTTGCTACTTAAACCTATTAAATTGATAAATTACACAGATATTAATTCTCTCTCACAGCCTAAGAATTACCCTTTGATGAACAATAGTGATTTCTCCCCAGATTGACTGAGAGGTTCACTTGACTGCGTTGGAAATGCGTGGAACTCTCTTTGGTTTTTTCAAGGTTCCCAAACGCCGAGACCTGGGGTCGAAGACCTTGGGCATACGGTAAAAGTTGCCCACTGATCCCATTGTAATAAGTCGGCCAATTGCCTCCTAAAACTGGTGGAGACACAAAGAATGGAATGCTGCAAACCCGCAGCAAACTCATCTCCCGTCATTCAAAAGGGCGAGAGAATAGTACCCGACCAATCTGTTGCAGGGTCTCCCTGCATCCCTTTAGGTGAAACACGGGGTAGGATCCTTAAACTGTAGCTCAGGGGCCCTAGTCACCCCTTGGCTACTTTTCTCTACCTTCCACATCCCCCCTTTCAATTCATTCCTATGCTATTACAGGAGAGTTGCCTGCTTCAGGATCACCCTCGTGTAGCCTGTTACCAAACAAAAAAATCGGATAGCAATTGCAATAGTGTTTTGAACTGTGAACGGGATATTCATTTTAATAATATAATACTTATTATTGTATCATAAAGTTTTTATAAAAACATTATTTTAAATCAAATATGCAATATAAAGGAGCAGAAATTGATGATAATTAAATGATTTATATTTGTATGTATTAATAAATATATTACTAAAATATAAAACTTTTCTAACCTCCACCGGCAGGATCTTCGTTTAATCCGTTACTGTATATCAATTTGCTTTCAGAAAATCGCCTAAGATAGTTTATTACGTCAATTTATGCTAACTATATCGGAGTTTTCACTGTGTACTGTCCTAATTCACCCAAAATTTCACGATAAAGTTCGAACAATAAAAGGACGGCTAAAACGCTGCCTTGGCTAGGACGCGGAGTCGTGACGTCACAAGACTGTACACAAGGAGACTGGTTTTGTCTAGTAGCCATTTCGAACAAATGGCTTATAAATGACGTGAAGTGCCGCAATGTACAAATATGATGATAAGAACACCAGAAAAAGTATTTGTTAATGTTCCTAGAAATGGAAAAATGGCTGCATTAACAACAAATTCGAGGCGTTGAAACTGTAAAGTGATTATTTTGAAATTGCTTGATTACGGTTTTGGGAGCCATCATGACATCAACTACCAGCTTGGGAACTCAATTGTATTAAATTTATTTGAAATATACATTTATTCAAGTTTACCAGGCTGGGTACCTGCAAATAAAGAAACCCACCAGTGGCTGTTCTCGCCTGACTCGCGGCCAAGGTGTCGCCAATCTTTGACTGGTAGTGGAAAATCCGCCATGGACCAACGCAAGGTATTTACCATGTATTGTATTTGATTCTCACTTGTCATTTAATGCTGCGGTACTGAAAAAGAAACTCGCGTCTTTAGGAAGGTATATTTTGGCTTCTGATGGCCTCATGGAAATAATAAATAGGCGATTGATCCAAACACGTTTACTTTTAATTCATATGTAAACCATGCACCCAAGAAAGTGAATTATCATTTAATAACACGTCATTTTAGTGGTTTTTGCACATTAAAACACGATAAGACGATATCTGTAACTTTGACCAAAAATTATAGACCTTATTCGTCGAGACACTAAAACTAAACATATGCTTTCTATTACAAAAAAACTCGATATTTTTAATGGTGTCAACTAGCAAACAAAATCTGGTGTCCTAAACGATCAAGCCTGCAAAAATATTAGGCATTTTTCACTTTGGCGCTAAGTTCGATGTACGGAATTCATTGAAGTCTGTAAAGCTGTAAACCGTCTGACTAGTAGACTTATGAACTACAAAATATGAATGCTGCACGTACTCTATTTATACCAGCAGGATTTCTTGAAAATTCGAAAAAAAAATCGGATTTCTTTTGCCAAATTTGGGGGTCAATGTTGGCCAGGGATGATATTTGTGATGATTTTCGTTATCATGTTCTCAATCTCCGCATGCGGTTTATCTTAGAAACGAATTTTCAGGGTCCAATCTCTAATAACTGCTAGAATATTGAAGCTCAAAAGTGACAATTTTGAAACGACGTCGACTCCGACAATCAAAAGACTTCGACGAAAAACTGTCCATCTAAGGCTTCATAGAACAAACTGCCAGTGTTTAACCAAAATCGGAAATGGTCGTGCGGGAATCTTTGTTCAAATTGGGACACTTGACATGGAATGATCCAATTGCGTCCACTTTGTGCAGGTTTCTGCTGTCTACTTTCACGAAAGTCTCTCCATTTCATAAAAATGAGAATGTTTGTGCTTTAATAAAACCAAATTTATCACTAATAACATCAAAAACGCCAAGAATCGGCAAATTAAGTGACACCTTACACACGAACGCTTAAAACGTAACCATACAACATAGCAGAGTACTAACTTGTGACGTCACTAGGCCTGCAGCCAATCATGTAGCGTTTCCGATCACATGGCCGAGCATCAAGATAACTGCATTTCAATTATTTATTTACTGCGAAAAATTAACATTTTTTGGGAAAATAGATAAAAATATGGATTCAGCGTTAGAAAATCTTCAAAAATGACAGTAAACTTTGGTTTATTTTGAATACAGTCAAATAGCCTATAAAAATATCGTAGAATTATCTTACTTTATATAAAACGTTCATTTCTCGAAGATAATTTTATTACAACTTGTGTTTCATACGGAACACAACTGGAAAAATGAAAACAATACAGCTTCTGTATCAGTACTTCTTATTATATACTGCTTATTCTGGTCAGTTGAAAAATATTGTGAGATGAAGATCGTTTACGCGACAAAATTTTGGCATATACAGTATAGACCATTGGTTTGGTCATAACTTAACATTCCGGGGAAGAAATTGTGCCGATAAGAGTGGTTTCACGCTTATCTGGCCGAAAGATGTGATTTGACATAAGTCAAAGTTGATCCCTTTAGCGAGTCACGAGCAATACCGCAGCGAAATACGTTATCTTTAAAGTCCTACGATTGAATTAAACCCGCATACCCCAAAATAAATAAACATTATTCGTGTACAGAAAAGTCGGATCTTAGGAGCCATTAAGGGACACGGAGACTGAAATTTGAAATTCCTGTAAATAAAAAACTATTGAGCTGAAATTTTAACCCGAGAGTTAACAAGTCATATGTAGCAATGAACGAAATTTTGTTTTCTAAACTTTTTTCTGTTCAGAGATTTTCAAAATTATTTACAAAATTTGGCAGTTTTGAAAATGTTCCTTGCGTTACACACTTGAATATATTTTAGCTTTTCGCACATTAATATTTAGGCCTGACCGTTGTTATAAATTGTTAGTATTATGTTTTAAATAGAATAAAACTATGGGGAGAAAATATTTTTTCCTAAGAGCTTCATAAAGTTATTTAAAAATTGGCACTTTTCATCGCTTTGAAATTTTTTTTCTCCTTAAACACTTGTACAATTCGAAAACCAATACTTTTAATTGAAGGAATTAGCATGTATATTATGTACAAATAGAATGAAGACAATATCTTAATATTTGTGACGCGTAGAAGGTTTTCGGTAGCAGAAATCATGAAGCCGAAAAAACACATTTTTATGAAGAAAGTAATAATTTATTAATTTACGATCAAATCCTTTTAAATTGTACCTGAGTCTTTAAAAAATATAGTCTGTAAGGCTTATAGGCATATTAATATGCAGAAAAAACTTGAAAATCTATTTTTTTTCAGATTTTTGCCGAAATTTCAGTCTCCGTGTCCCTTAAAAAGATTCCTATTTTTCCGTGTGTAATTTTTTTTGGAATAGCTTTGGAAATATGAATATAGTAGTTTTTGTCCCAGAATTTGTCATTGTGGTGATTCCTTTTCTAATTTGCAAAATATTACATCATAAGGATGTCTCTCTGCTGAGTAATTGACCTCCAGACTAAGATCTAAATTTGCCGTGACAAAACTTTTTGGTGGCTTAGGCATGACCACGTGTCTGAATGGCCTACTATACTACTTTTTTGATCATACGTCTACATTTAGGGCTGTATGTAGTATCAATAAGCCAAATTTTACGCTTATCTGACCCGTACAACTGCCTTGACATGGGATCAAAAAGTTGGGGCCGTTTCAGGGTCGTGTGCGTCCAGTGTCCGTGTAATCACCACTCGCCACAATGTCACTCGGCAGAGTTGACCTGACCAAGCACTCGGTGGTGTAATCCGGGCTTAAAGATGCAAGCTGCAAAATATATATTTTTTAAATAGAGTAAATAACTCCAAATCTAAATTTTATTTTTCACTGTTGTACACTGTATCCTTTTGTAGAAGTGAAAATCTTACGTATTACTTACGATCAGATATTTATTCGGATTCTTTGTTGATAAGACAATTGTGAGAATCATGAGCTACATAGATTTATAAATAAAACCAACTCAATCGAAACGTCTAGATAAGAAATTTTGGTAATCAGCCGTGTTGAATGACGTGACGCAAGCACGTTGCTTTAGTAACACCAGCTGCAAACTGCTGTTGTCTTGAAACCCGAGTGAAAGAAATAGTATGGAACGTTTTACTTTTGAAACTGAGAAATATTCCGTGATTTTATACCTAACAATTATATTATGAGCTTCTGGTTTCCTTTAAAGAAAATCCTAAACCAAAGAATCCATACAGAATCTATTATTTTATAGTAGTGCCAAATATTTTCTCAATAGATTATGGCAAATAGTCACCATTTTCATCAGGAATGAAACGGAGAATGGAAATAATTTCCTTATGCTACACCATCGGACTATGTATTATTATGTATTAGTATATATTATTAACGCCCAGTAAGCTGTTTTGGCAATCTATACCAATATTAAATCGATTAACGTCTGCTATTAAATAACAAAATTAATGCAATCGTTAATTCCTTTTTAGCGAAGTGAGGTCCGTGGCAGCACTGAATATGCACCGAAACGTCGTTTAAATAAAAAATAAAAACTGTCTGTAAAAATCGGTCGGAAATTATTTAATCTATACCAATAAATAAATATCTGGAAGTTTGTCTCGAATAGGCTCCGAAACGGCTCGACGGATTTCAATGAAAAGCTGACAGTTTAAAAACAGGAGATTTAATTTAAACAATCGTGCATATTTCATTTCTATACATGTTGTAGAAGATATTAATTAATATTGTATAAATGTTAACATAATACATTCTACGGGAAAGTTTTCTTGGCATGTGTGCTTTCGGATCTCCCAAAATTGAATGAGGGTTGCCTATACATTTGATCTTTTTATGCTCCAAGAAAGCTTAACGGATTTCAATGAAAATTTCAGGGATAGAAACAGGAAATGTAACTTATATTTTCGTGTATGTTTCTTTTCTCTATCTTCCAGAGTTAATAAGATATTAATATAAATCTTTATAAAACCATTGGATTGACGCGCAAAAGCCTATAAGTCTTATTAGGTGTTTCTATACTATTCATCGGTCTTAATGTGTTATTAAATGCGTAATTTTGGGAGCATAAGAGAGAGAGAGGAAGGGAGGGTGAGTATTCTCACTCCATCTATAGTTGCAGCAGGATTCGCGCAATAATTAGCCTATCGTTCAGAGAGAGGTAACTCCCTGAGAAATAATAAAGTTCTTCGGATCGTCGATACGTAAATTGGTTATATTTGTCACGTCTGGTAAATTTTTAAAATAAAATAAATATAATTTACCCTAAGTAATACAATTGAACTTTCTGTCTGTCTGGAAGATTGCGTCGAAATGGCTCCGAGACGGGTGAAAGTGGGACCAGTTCAAAACCTACTGCGAGTTATTAGGTTTAACCTGAAGCGATCATAAATAAATAATACCGAATTCAAATTTATCGAAGTTCTGTACCTGTTTTTTCGTCTTTGGGTTAAAATAAAAAGATCTTTTTCAGCGCGAACGAAGTCGCGCGCATAGCTAGTTCATAAATACGAATAATTTTTCACATAATTTAACTCAATTTCATTTGTCCGAGCGATTGTGACTTTTTTCGTTAAAGAGCATAAATAAAACTACGTTTAAAATGTAACCATTTTAGAACTAATTTAAGTGTGTTCAATTACAGAAAATACGAAACAACAAGAATGATCATTTCCTTCAAGTAAGAAACTTTGCGTCCAATGATTGTTGCTCGTGCTCACGGTAAATTTCAATACACTATTACCAAGTTTAAAAGAGATTGTATTGGATTCCATACGTTTTCTCTTTAAGTTTGATAAACAGTTTCGAATAATTTCTGCGTCTTATACGTTCTGGTTCTGTGAAACTAGATGTAAGCTTTGACAAGATTTGTAGGAGTCCCTGATATTTACGGTAGCTACTTATTTACTGTAACCACCTCTGCTTTGGTCGCAGACGTCAGAGTCAATGACCCCTACACGATTTGTTTTGAGCTGGCAACCCTCTCGCATTCTGGTCAGGCCCCTCGCTCTCCAGTTCTCTCGTTGCACAAATGCCAGATCGTCTCAAACAAAGAAATACCACCCTCCATTCCCAAGGCATTGGACACATTAATCGATAAGTACCCCGTTATTAAATTCCACATTCAATTTCCTGAAAATAAAGCGTCAACTGAATTCCATTATTGCTTTACATTCTACGTCTCAGATTTCGCACTAAAATTTCCTATTTATCTGCCCATGCATCGATTATCTTTTGTTCAGAATGTCGGAATAAAATTCAAGTTGAATTTTGAAGTTTAGTTTTAGGAAGAATGAAGGGATAAGAGAAGCAATATTGGTTCTGCCCTTATTTATAAAAGACAGGATAATAAAAAACAGGCCTACGGTATGACATTTATGGATTTATAAAAAGCCTTTGATAATGTGAACTGCAACATACTATTAAGGATTTAGATGAGAAGAGGAATAAAATATCGAGAACGAAGGCATATCTATACCCTCTACATAAGACAGTCAGCAGGAATTAGAATTGAAGGGAAAGAAGGTAAGCAGAAATCACGAAAGAAGTAAGACAAGGAAGCAGTATGTCGCACACGCCCATTCATATATATATAAACGGGCGTTGAGAAAATTGAAACGGAATAAGGAAAAGAAATCATATGACAAGTAGCAGAAAAAGAAACGTGGTTGCCGATAATAGTGTAGTAATAGCGGAGTCAGAAGTAGACTTGGAAACCATAATAAATGACATGAACATGGTCCTGGAAGATGATTACAACATGAGGGTTAATACAGGGAAACCCAATGTAATGGAGTGTAGTATGGGAAACGGTGGATTAACAAAGGGTGTACATTGGGAAGAGATATATTCAAGGAGGTTAAGGAATTCTGCTGCTTGGGAATCATATTAATAACTGGGGATGGTAGAAGTATAATAAACATAAAGAGTAGGATAGCTTAGGCAAGAAAGGCTTCCGAAAAAAGAGGAATTAACTCAGTGAATATTAGGCAATCATTGCTAAAAATGTTCGTATTTAGTGTGGCGTTATATGGGTGCGAAAAGATTTCCTAATATTCACACTAAAAGTTATTAAATTATATGTGGAGGGAGAGCTGAGCTAGGTCGGAAACAACCGGATCCTCTACAATCTATATATATATATATATATATATATATATATATATATATATATACTATTACGGGAATCCAATAATGACTCCAAGACTCTTTTTAATTGCATAATTCAAAATTCAAAACCATAAAGATACCTCTGTTTTGACAGTACTGAATTTAATACATTTTTCAACAACACATGAACTTACAAAGACAATGAACGAAGAATTCCCGCGCCTGATGGACTCCACGCATCACTGCTGCACATATAAAGCTCGCATCCCAAAGAGTATGTAGCTCGCTTCAATTACAGACGTTACAAAATCGATCAGTAAAGTTGAAAGAAAGGTTTCTTGGATTTTTTCGCAATGATTCTAGCGGAGTGGTTATTGCGAAAAAATATATGGCCTAGAAGTGAAATGGAATGAAACGAGAGAAAAATTGAGAAAAATACATAAAACTTGAATCAACTTAATGCAAATACTACAATGAAAGAACTAGTGATTTCACCTATACTTCCAGATTGAAACAGATCTAATAAATTAAAAGGCAAGAGAAATTATTGCAATTAAAGTTCGGACAAAGACCACGAATCTGAATTTAGAAAACCATAATGAAAAAAAAAATCCATACTGGACCGGGACTAGTAATACTCTACAGCCTGAGATAATCCAGATCGATTCCCAAACCACTAAGATTTCTGTCCAACTCTTGTACACCTGAATCTTATATCGCACAATTACATTTTGATTTTCGAAATTTAGTTTTGTGTGATTTAGCTAAGTTTCAGTTGAAATCAATTCTGTTGTCCACTAAATAAAATCACTGCACTACTGATCAACTTACGCGATGTTTATTTTTTTTAGTAAATCCTAAAAATTAGGCTGTGAAAAATGTGATTAATGAATTATTCGGGAATCGACTCGTAGGACGTACCATCCTGCTCCGATCGAGATTTCTCCATTCTAATTTCCTAAATACAGGCGATAAAAATTATTTACATAATATTTGAGGAAAATTTTGAGGTTCTCATAAACAAATATCGATTTGTTAAATATTTTGATACAACGGCATCTATATTTAATGCTAACTACTTTAATTCAGTAATTAAAGTATTAAGTGCATGTCGTGAGTTAGGCGTGCCATTAAATAATTACATTTTTTCCAAATACACATACTTAAGTCATTTTTTGTCGAATTTAATTGCTTGAAGAACGTAATAAATATCTAAAATCGTTTTTTGGGGAAAATATTACATCACGATTGTATTTAATATACATCTACAATTTACGCTATTTTGGAACTGATACACTTTTAGTCTCGTTCATAATAACGATTTTTCCAATATTCTTACTTGTAAAACTATTATTAAAATTTTCGTGTAAGGAATCTGTGCTATACAAATCCATGGATATCACAAATGTTAAATTAATTATTTCATCGCAATCTTCAAATGCTTGATCTATGACGACCAACTTTGCAACCCCATTAAGAAAAGTCCGGGAACCGGCCCTAATTTCTGCCTCGCCATCAAAGCCTGCAGTTGGAGAGAGAAATGGTAATTAACTCTCGGAGAATACCCGGGCTATTGTCATGTGACCGCTTTGTGTAAGCGATTCCGACCTCAAATGATAGGAGCCAAATATATATCCCCAGCTGCTCACTAAGGAATTGCCTCCTCTGTACTGAGTAATGAGACTTGATCCTGCGCCATTGTGGACTTGAAGGCCTGGACAACTCATAAGTTAGAAGCTAACGTCGTCCCTGGTGAACACGAAGTTATTAAACACCCCCTAAAACACGCGATGCTGACGGTACATGACAATAGCTGTTAAGCAAAGGAAAACGACAACCATTATGCACCATAATAGACAATCAAGCTCAAACCAACCCATTTGTGAAGGTCAAGGCCTTGTAAGAATGTATTTCACTTACCATATCTTCTAACAATAGAGGTGTGAGTCATTTTGGGTCACGAATCAACTACCCATAACACGTTCATTACAGTCATTAGTGGAATATCCTCAACCACAAGTCCTTAAGTAATGATTCCTGTTGTCTCAATCGAAATAATACGTTTCAAAATTATTAAGATAGGGGGGCTAATTTTTAAAGTCGACAATAGTCTACAAAAGGAACCTGAACGCTTGGCCTTTACTTAAGTGCGTCATAATGTATAGCAGTGGGAACAAGGATTAATAAAACATAAAAATTACAGAAAGAGGACATTACCAGTGCAGATGATGCATAAAAAGTTTTCGGATTTACACCCGAATCAATTGAAAATTCATACACAACGCTTCCACGCAATAGGTGGATGTAACTGTTTTACAAGAAGAAATATGATTGAGTCCAAACTCAACTGCCAAGGGTTCCTAATTGTAACCGGAAATATTCGTCAAGAACGTAGTTATACCACTACGCCAAACGGACATCGTGTTCAGTTTTTATGATTAACTAAGGCCAAATATTTTCCATTTAATGAAATTGAATTTTTTTCAAATGTGTTATTTATATATATTAATTTTCCAAATACTAATTACTGTGAGGGCATATTATTTTTATTTCACCTTAATTAAATTATGTATAATCTGTGAATTTAATTTTACACTCTACTTAATTTAATTATTTGTCTCGTTTGAAATACTTTCTACTATTTTGAATGTAAAACATGGAGTACCGATGTATGGTGTAAATGATTAGTGGGGTGTTATTATTAATTATTTAATAATTTTAAATGAGGTCCTGCTCGAAGATTAATTAACAAAAGTTGAATAATTAAAGGGGACGATTTTAAAATTCTCAGGATTAAATTATTAGTTGGGTAACCACGTGAAGCAGTTTCCGTTCACTGAACAAACCTGTTTTGTTTGCCTGTTTATCTTGGTGCGGATTAACGGGCGACTGGACTTCCTTCTCTCGTTGTTCTGGTTGATCCTGGAGCTTCTGGTAAATTGAGTAAAACTCGAGCCTTTTCATTTTCTTCCTTCGTTGTTTTCCTTTAATCCTTCGCTGCTATCTGGAATGTCTCACACCATGCTGCTGCTTCCTCGACTTTGCCGACGGTTTACCATTACTATTCTGTTCCGCTGCTTCCTCCACTTGTCCGACGGTTTTACATCTTTTTATATTTCTTCTTTAGCTCCTCAACTTTCCCGATGGTTTACCATTACTATACTGTCCACTGCTTCCTCCAATGATCAATCCACGCTTCATACTCTCCTCTACCTGTTAATGTACTATTAACCTCAATAATTACTGCAAAGAATTGAAAATACCGGAAGAAGTTTCTCCCAACCTGATGAACTTATCTGGTAAGATTAATGAAATAGTTGACCTAAAGTAATATAAATCTACGGAACCCAAAACTCTTGCTGAAGTTATTGAAGTTAAACCTGATTGAAATAGTGTAAACAATTCAATTCATAGGCTCCTAAATAAATATTTCTAATAAAAATAAATAAACAAGAAAAGTATGGTCACCTCTGATGCAAGTTAGATACTTTCCTTATCACATCAATGTTAGCTGATTAAATCCTGAAGCTATGTAAAAGTTATATGTAGTCATTAATGCCATAGCTGTCGAAGCGACTTTAAATAATAATAAAAAATCCTGAATATTGAACGAAATATTGTATTTATTTTTGTATTTTTATTTTCAGTTTTGTAATTCTGGAAGTGAACAAAATATTAATTCTCAAATTACTCTGAGCTTATTGGCTGATTTATTTATTACTATACTTAATGACACGTAAACATCAATTTTAAGTCAGAAGAATGAGTTCCACGCAGCAATAATCGAGGCAGAGTCAAAAAGTAACCTTACTTAAATAATAAAAACGAGAAACATACTCATAGATAAGATATTGTATAGATAAGTTTCCGATTGTCTAGTGTCTAGGGGAAATGTGATATCAACAACAGTAGGATGATCGCGCCATTAGAAACTTATTCCTGTGTCTCTTTAGGTTTATGAGGGTCACAGAAAGTTTCAAAGTGGAGTGTTCCAAATTTTATGCGGTCAACCGAGCGCTTATCATAACGTCAGACATAATCTCCATATTGAACCAAATGATCCAATGCGCGAGAAAATTGATGAAGTGACCTCAGAAGAACATCAGTCATGACTTCGCAAAATATCATTCATGACCAGCAGGAATTTCAGAAAATCCTTACCACATGAGTACCAAAAATCTCACATCCAAACTGAAATCATTTGAAGCTTCTAAACCAGTTAAAAGTCATGGTCTTGTCAGAACTGTTTTTACTCTTGCAGCATGATAACGCTCATGTAACAGAACAAAAAAGGTTGGACCTTCGTTTCGCGTATCTACCGCATATTAGTATTTGCCCCATCTGTTTGGACCTAGAAGAAGGCACTAGGTGGCAAGATATTCCACACTGGCGATGTATTGAGAGACGCAGCCATTCTGAGGAATTTCTGTCTCGTGGAAACCAATCATTTGTGAAAACTTGACACAGATACATTTAATGTAATGGTGAAATGCTTTACATTCCAATATACGTATTTCCTCCATAAAAGTACGAGTGACTCGTATTACAAGCAATTTATTTAGCGAGAGAAGCAACATCTCACAATATAAAGAGATAAAATATTTAACTATCATTACCTTCAGCTTATTAATCGACAATAATTTACCTATTACATGTAGAGAACGATTATCCGTTTATTGAAGGAATACGTATTCCACAAGCACCTCCTGGAGTCAACGGATGTATGGCACATCAAACCTCTCCACTGCAGTGGCCTTGTAAGTGTCCAAACAGAAGGCTAATTAGCTAGGGTTCTGAATTCAGAACGTAAATTAATGGACGCTCACAGCGCTATAAGACTATATCCACAAATTACCTAAATCTCAAAGTAATTAAGTTATCCGAACAAAGCCTTTAGTAGTTTGTGAGCGTCTCACAAAACTTTGCAAGCAACAGCCAAGAGTGTGGAAATTGTTTCTCTTGTCCTATCTTTTTAAATTATTATAAGCCCGGTTGTTCTGAAAAGTTTTATATCGCTGGTGCTCTTGAATTATAAATATTGAAAAATCAATATTTATACGATTATTTCACTTTCAACACGTTGAGGACTCATTAAATGTAATAAACAATATACATTTTTAATTTAAATTGCCTCAAGTTGGGGCATCAATAAATGTTATATACTTAATAATATGACTTTTCAAATTAAATATTTTTATAACTTGATTTATCCCTTCATATTCTTCTTGCTGTCATGCATAATTGATGGATTATTTGCAGTATTAACAGTTAGTAATATGTTTTATATTTCGTTAAATTAATTCAATTAATCAAAGTAAGATTCATGAAAGAAATACACAATAGATAATTTTTAAGATGTTGGATAACTTGATATAAATAAAAATAATAATTAATAAAAAATTACATATAATTGCCCTAGCAATACATAATCAGTCGTGAAACAGGATCCACTGTATGGATCTTTATAAATTAACATTAACATGTTCAAAACCCTGAATAATATTGCATACCTAGGTATAGACCGATGTGCCAGTTTTCAGTTCAAATACCAATTAAAATCTACCGTAACCTTCAATAAGACACTTTCACTTTTTTCACCATAATAATAACAAGTTATAAAGTGATTTATTTTCTAAAAATTACACACTTTTCACTTAATTTCCCCAAATAGTACTGTAGATGTAGGAATGTACTCTAAATCCACACGAGTATATCTCCTTGGACATCGCCCACGTCACCAGTCAAGGCCTCCATATAAAGACCCTGCACGCCAATACCATCATATAGAGCACATAGAACCGTGTTATTATTACACTATTTATTGTGTGCCAACTACGTAAAAATGGTGTCAACCTCTCCAATCCAACACGCCAAGACAACTAATTAAACCAAACTGCTCCATTTTTTAGGCTTCAGTCAGTTAACCAAGTCTGTTCGCTACAAAGCCTCTAAAAATTGTCTTTGTAAATAAGTAACTACGGACGCTCTATTATTCAGAGCTCCGTCATAGACAATTTCACTCGAAACTTCTGCCAGATTTCTATTGGATACAAACGCTCCAAATGTCATAACCTGTCCGTGTGACTAGTCTCGACTGCCGGAAAAGTTTAATTATTTCATTGTCCTTCTCTCCTTTCTCCCCTTACAACACGCAGGCCTATTACATAACTAATATTGTTTCTTAAGTATAATATATTATTTATAAAAGGTATGAGAATGGAAAGTCAGTCCTTTGTCACTTTATTGCTTATGACGTCTTAAATTGCAAGAAGACTCTTGTGGGATAAAATTAACATGTGTTAAAAAACATTTAAATTAAACAAACAGCTGAGTATATAAGATTATTCCCTATAGACTATCTGTTCCTACTATTTCAACATCGAGTACCAGAAATCTCGCGAGGAACTTAACTTTTTTTATTCACAAGCTATATACAATTCTAAATGCAATTTCACAGTTATTCTGAGTACTAATTAAATTTAACCTCCCGATTTCTTCTTACCCTGAACTTATGTCCATATCAAATTATGTCGTTTTTCTATAAATATATATCAACTATTTTACCAATTCTTATTGTACATAACTCCACTTCCTCCAGATATTTAACCCTCCGTTAGGTTTGATAGGTCCAGCGGACATATGGTTCGGCTTTTACGTTTCTGATCATTATTATGAACCAATTAATATCAAATTACCTTCATATAATTTACATATTTTTTTACACATATGTACACAATCCACACATCCAATGAAAGTTTTGGTTACTTAAACTTGTAAAACAAAAATTGCTAATGAAACTGTAAAAAAATAAAAGTATACAGTTAACATCGAACTATTTTTTTTAAAAAAAATTCATATCTCCTAGAACCATTTAGACAGAATTTTGTAAACCAAACAAAAGTTCGAGGCTGAAAAAGATCAACCGCTCAAGCGTGTTCAAGAGATAAGCGATTAAAATTTATTACATAACCATTATTGATTTGTTAAAAACTGATAATTTAACACCAATCAATTTTATATACATAATTATTATAAAGTAAGTAATTATTACTTTAAAAACAACTAAATTATTGTGAATCTGTGTCAATTTATTTTTAGTTTCGTGACAAGATTCTTGACACATTATCTTAGTACATATTTGCACTTTTGGATCTTACGTTGTTTTCCAGTTCCTTTGTAGCATGGTACACAATGTGTTCTCTTACTTCTTGGTGATTTGCTTTTCTTGTCTCTTCCTTATCTTCAGTTACCGATTCAGCCAATGATTCGTCTTCCGGCACAAACGTTTAGTCACAGATACCGTTTCTAAAACATGACGGCGAATCTCTTCTATATGTTCAGCATTATTTAAGTTAAACACTTTTTTAGTCAAATTGAAAAACTGTTCACAAGTTCCAAAAAGTTATGAAAGGAAATCACAAAAACTTATATGAATATAGTGTCCAATTATAAAAATAAAATTTATATATCTAAAATCAAAATATTTAATGCTAAACTTTAATATCCGTCAATGGTTTCCACGAAAGTAACTCAATAATCACAAATTACTGCAGCACTGACTATAATGGGGGCAGTAGGTACCAGGAACCTACGCTGTGTTCTTTCTCATCCTAGCCTCATTTTCCTAGAAACTACGGCGTCTTCTGGGATGTAACCTATTCAGAGCATTATACACCCATTTTTCTGGAATTCCGTGAAAGTTCATCCCAGCACCTGGCCTAGTTTTCTAAATATAAAAGAAATTAAACGGCATAGGCCGCCTAGACCTGGTGCGCCTGACGGAGGGTTAACTGTTTTACTTGCCCATAATTTATATTGTGACAGGACATCCATTTACCTTGCTTATAAATGATGCTATATCGTATACATTGGAACTTAAAACACGTCTAGACAACAATATATATTGTTCAATCAATTTTCTTAGACGTTCTGTTATTCCCTTAGTCTTCTCCCGGTAACTGTTAGTATTTCTCAGACAGAAAGACTAATTTTCAACACTTGGAGCTTCCCACTCTCCCACCTCGTGAAAATGATTACAGGAATGAGTAGTTATAGAAATGGAGTTTTAAATTATTAACGAATCAATATTTTATTACGTACAATACACAAATATCGATCAATTTTGGGCAAGAAGTAAAATTACTGAGAAATTTTACCAGCTCGTAAATAGACTGGAAGCTTTTATAATCTTAGAATAAAGAATAAAGGAATAAGTATAATAAAATGAGAAAGTAATGATGATAATTTGTCCCTTGTTTTTATCAGTCACGTAATTAAAACTATTTCAATTTTGGTTTCCAAATTTCATTAGGAACTTTCGGCAACCTTAAACATAAAATAGATAGTGAAAATGTAAAAATTATACATAAAAAATACAATCAAAAGAAAGATTTAGGAATCCATCTATATTTTCAAAAACAATAATGGTATGCATTCCAGAAAAGAAAGCGAAGAAATTTCAAAACATTATTACAAAGTGTTAGAATAAAAAAGAATTTTATATAAGTTTGGACATAGACTTATCGAAACTCGTTCTACAAGATTCGATAAGTCGATTTAAAAATCGACTTTCAACTATTTTAAAAGACTCATTGAATATTTTTCAATGTAAATTTTCTACATTTCATGGAGGTATGGTAGTATGTTGCCGAGAAGCACATGAACATAAACTTCTGGAGCTCCGAAGCTAAAAAAAATGCTCTATGTAAGCCAGCACAGCCTGGAATCGCATAATTTTCCGTGAAGAAATTTTTGCTTCAAATTATAGGAAAAAAAATTTAAAACTTGAAATGTTTAAAATTTTGTAATTTATAGATGATTATGGAAATTGTCGAAAGCTCCTAATAAAATTTGGAAATCAAATTTGAAATAGTTTTTATTACGTGACTGATAAAAACAAGGGACAAATTATCATCACTATTAAATTAACTATCAGTCTTTAAACAAATAATTTGTAAAAAAATGAGAAAGTTTATAAACATATTGGCTACAGCCTTTGGAAATATAAAGAGGACCACAAACGTTGGAGTAGCAAAGACAACCAGGAAAGGATATTTATTAAATTGTTGGAGAAGTAGTAGCAGAAATACTAAAAGTAGAGAATAATATCAAATCATTTTTTTCACACGCAACACAAGTGAACATTTAACGTTTCTATTGAAAGTAGGACACTTTGACTAGGATGCGCAGACTGCAGCGCCGCCCCGGTTCCGTAATTTATTCTAGCACCGTAGCGCCGCGGCTCCCGCAAGTTGTAATGTCCACTTACGACACACATCCGTACAATTTACTGTCTGCGTTATCATCCTCATTCCTCCCCTAGCGCTGCTTTGTTTTGCTGTCCTCGGCGGTGTCACGCCTACGAATAGGCGCACTACAGTGGCGAGAACATAGTAACAACCACAGATTATCCTGTCAAAATAGAAGAAAAAATATAGCCTGCAGGCATTTGCTAGTACGTGTGGTATGGCATTAAAATAGCAAACAGCAGAACTAATTACGAGAAGACAAAGGAGAAACGAATATAAAACTTATATTCAGAACCAGGGACTCCCAACGTGCCCAAGAGGGTCAATGTAGGTTAAGATAGAATCCTTGGGTCTAATAATTATTAGTTTTTTAATGTAAAAATAAAGTAATTATTTGAAAATATAATATTTGGCAGATATATTTTAGTTATATAATAATAGGTAAACTAATAAAGCACGAATTTCTTTCAGATTAAAACAATTACACTTTTAACCGCTACAAAATTAATTAGCTTCTTTCTCCTTAAATCAAAATTATTTTTGTTATGTGGCGGTTATAAATACACAATGTAAAAGCTAGGGATATTTTATTTTTGGTTATTATTTTGTTCTTACTAAGCCACACTCCTTCTACTCTGTTGAAGAATTTATGGAACTGAATGTATCATAGGGTAGATATTTATAATTATGAAAGAACATTATTAGAACACTAATTTTTTAGTATAGGATGTAAAAATATTTATCAATTTTATATATAAGGTACAAATTGTATGTCTTCTGTATAGAACTTAAGAAAATCTTATTATAAGTTAAAAATTAATGAATAGTTACAGTATATTTTAATATTAATAAAGCAACCTATGTAAAATCTCTGACTCGTTCCACATCCTTGAAGCTTGTGCTTCTCTATAGAATTTATGGAATATGATTTTATACTTATACTTAATAAGTCACGGTATTTACTGTAAGCATAGGCTGGATGGTACACACTGGGAATTATACAGGGTGTTTAGGTTTCTGAAGACATTCAAATAACTCGAGAATCACACATTGGCTCAAAAATGAGTGAATGAAAAATATTTGTCTCAAATAGGGAAGTCAAACGATACGAAACTCGACCCAACACCCCCTGGGTATGGAGGAGGGAAGAATTAAGAAACTTAAACAGGAATTCATTTTTTTATTGCAGATTCGGATTTTCCTCCTATTTGTGTCGTAGCGCATGCAAACAAGAGCCGCTATTGCTGTTCTTCCTGGTTCAGGACAATTTCCAGTTTATCCTCGTCTCCTTGGACTACCTGTCCGGCAATGTCGATTATCTGCTAGTCTACACAACCTGTCTCAACTCTCATCTCATCGGCCGCTCTCGTCTCCGCAATCACCCTTGCCTAATTCCAATCATCTGACCAAATTTCTTAAATTTCTCCTATAAAAATCTTTCTGCAAGACTTTTAATACCTACTACCCACTTCTTTAATTCCTATTAAGATGGTGGCAAGGATGTATATTAACCAACCACATTAATGATTACTCTTCTCTGAGAGTAACAATTTGCCTATCTCCCCCTAGGTTTTCTGGGAACAACACAACCCGATGCTGCCAAATATTACCATAGTTAGCGCACCGCGATGTCTGGGTTTTAATACCCCTGGCTCAAATACTGCCTCCTTTCTTTTGACTCCGCACCGCCAAAGTCCGAGCAGATGTGTTTGACCGTTACAAGTTGGTAAGCGGATTGGAGTAGCGAAAAGGTAGGGAATTCCTATATAACTGGAGGCACGGTTAAATTTACGAATCTTTTCTGAAAAATGTACAATTATTTTGAGTGAAGTTGCCCATTACTGTCTGCGTTATCTAAATATAAATTATATAAATTCAGGAAGTATGGAAATGTAACTCAACTATTCGGAATGTTATCCAAAAATTTACTTTTAGCGAATGCAGAGAAAACTGTCTTTAATTTGTTACTTGTACTATATAGGATTCTGTGGTAAAATCCTATTTAAACTTGTTTAATATATTACTATTTTTCTTGTTGGCTTGAAAAGGGTGAATAAGGAGCAAGTGAATCACTAATCCCTCCTGAAGTCTTAACCTTAGCTGTGCGGTATTTAATAGTTTCAACAAAGGCCACGTCACATATTATTTATTCTACCGTATCTAACAGAATTACAGTTTTGGAAATAAATGAACTACGAAGACTTGGGTAAATAATCAACCAAAACGCTGTTACAGAATCTAAAAATATATCCACACAAAAATGTAACCTATTTTAGAAAATTTCTGAGTAACATATTGAGTACATAGAAAAGAGTCCGCAAACTTCCTTTGTAAATATTGTTCCTGTTATTTGTAAAGCGAGGTACAATTTTATAGCTATGACGAATGTACCAGCAGCGGCCCCTGTAGAGATAAATGCAGCAGGGTCCAGTTACAAAAGAGCGATTTTAGGTCGGGACGCACAGTGCCATAGAAACGACAAAAGCCCTGGCTGACCCGCGAGGCGTGAACTTCCTGCTTCTGCTCGCCCTGCGCTAACAAACATCACACTGGAAAATTCTACTCACTTCTAATAGATGAATGTTATATCAAGGCTTTTTGATCCGTATATCAATTCTGGGGTTACGCACTGTGTCACATACGATTTCAAATAATACATTTTTTAAATGCATGCTATATCATTGAAAAACTTTTACGCTAAGTAGTCAATTCTCGTATTAACTATCTCTGAGCTTTTCATTTCTCGTAACTCCACATTCAAGTCTCTCTGAGTATCTTAACTCCCTTTTACGTCGTAATTTTACTTTTCTTTATTTGCGTAAACTTGAATTAAATTGATCGACGCCTTTTAAATGCGTGCAATCTATTTTAACATAAGATAACGACACAAACAAAAATACATATATATATGCACCATTATTAGCTTATTAATTTTCAATATATATAATCTCTTAAAGGTTATTAGTTTTTGGATTCATCTTTGCAAGTTGTATTCACGGACAGAATTCGAGGTGATTTGAAGGCTATAATATATAAAAGAGATGCAGTTAAAACCTTCATCAGGTAGGTAGAAGTTTCGGTTACTATACTCATATGCTATCGAAAGACGGGAGACGAGTTTGCTGTGTGGTCGCAATGTTACCGTCTTCTCATCTCCGCCAGTTTTAGGAGGCAGTTTGCCGACAGATCCAATGGGATCAGCGAATAACTCTTACCGTTTGCCCAAGGTCTTCGACACCAGTAAATACTCCCCCTAAAATAGGTGGTGTCTCGGCTTGTGAGAACCTTGAAAAAATCAGAGAAGGTACCAGGTTCCTCAAAGGTAAGTAACGCAGTCAAACTGCGAGTCATGCATTGTCCATTTGATATTGTTTCTCTTATTTGGGGGGTTAACAGGCTACAAGATGATGATCCTGAAACAGTCATCTCCCTTTTAATGGCATAGGAAGTGAATTGAAAAGGGGGATGTGGAAGGTAGAAGAAGGTAGTCAAGGGTTGACTAGGGTCACCGGCTGTAGTTTAAGGATTGTGGTGCGGGTTCTATAAATTTGTAGGTGGGGAGAATGAATTTAAGTTGTTTAACTAATATGGGATGAAAAAATTATAAGTTTTAAATTTTAACAAATGCAGATTTATTAAATTAGATATTTAAGGGGATCCTCGCTCGCTACATCGGGAGCATGATTGAATCTTTAACTAGCTAAACGCTCAGTGGGTATAAATCGAATATGGGGGGGGGGGGGTAGCGAACACTATATACAAACGACCAGAGGCAGGAAACAAAAAGGTGGGTACATCACCACGGTGTTGTGACGATCCCCGACGTCCTTGCTGGCAGCTTACTCAACTGATGGCTGCTTGGCGTCGTCTCCCAAGCGTCGGAGGTGTGCTGGCTTCAAAGATGGACGGATGGTTAGATCAGATTTTACGTCCAGTGAAACTGACGTAACTATTTAAATTTTCAATGTTGTCTTCTAAAATGCATCCAAAAATGTTTCTGTAAACTGCTGTATAAAGTAAATGTTTCTGTAAACTTCTCTATAAAGTAAATGTTTCTGTAAACTGATCGGTTAAAGTAAAATTTTCGATAAACTCTTCTCATAAAGTAAATGTTTCTGTAGACTGCTCTGTTAAAGTAAAAATTTCGATTAACTGCTCTCTCGTCTCCTAGTGCACCCTGGTTTTGTTCTTCTCGCCCCGCCCAAAATCTCTCCTGGTGGGGGTGCACTTTCTACTTCCTCCATATGGAGGGTAGGATTCTGGAGATTGTCATTTCGGCAAGTGTCCTTCATAACTTGGGCATAACAAATTGTTGTTATGAAGTCACTTGCCTCTATTGTTCCGGCTTTCGGGGAATCGGTGTACAGAGCAGGTAGCAAGCAGGTCCAGGCGCCAGGTCAAATTTTTACTTTTCCCACGGCCAACAGATGGATTGCTGGCAAATAACATCTGTTGCCCATGTCTTCCGCAGGACATATCATCCAATAATATTTACCGAACCTTAATGTTTCCGTTTTCTGGCCGAGAAGATGACTGTAATTCGTCAATTACTTAACCTATCGCGTTCATTCATGCTCCAGACTTCGTTCTGCTTATATCTAACTACTTATGTACAAGAAATAATAAATAAAAAAATACAATTGAATTAATATTATGTGGTACCGGCAATCGCGTACCACAGGATAATACACTGTGTTTCACCTAAATATTTGTGATAAGTTAGTGTACATTATCTGTAAAGAATAAATTAAATAAACGAATAAGTATTAAACACAATAATGTTTTTATAAAGATTAAAATAAACAGAATTGTATCTCAGAGGTATAACCAGGTTTCACATTGAACAATTTATGATTGCCATTGTGTAAGCAAGATATCGCCGTAGTTGTTTATATCATTGCTATTTCGAAATAAGCGTAAAATGTCCGTCCAGGTGTGGTGATTAATGACCCTTACATTCATCGGGTAAAGCAAAAATAATTTAGTTTTTGTTATTTACGTACACAGGACATAAACGAGAATGGCTTGGTGGGGCCGAGTAGGCGGGAAATGTCGGCGGGAAAACGTCACCGTCTACAACATTTTTGATGGCCTGGAGTAGATTGTAGATTGGACAGTTGGTGCAGGGAGGCTGCCTGAGAGAGACGCTAGGGAGAGACGAAGCAGTGGCAGAACAAGGCGACATGAATAAAATTTAGTTTCTGCACGTTTCGAGAAAGGGAGTACAGAAAATAAAAAGATAACATTTGATCTGAAGGAGAGGCACTAGAGAATCTTAATATGAAGAAGACGTGACCCAGCAAAGGAACAACCGGCATACGAACAAAAACGAAGAACGACATCATCAGGCGTTAACATCCGGTAACGGCATTTTACCCGGTTTTTCCACACAAACCATTCTCGTCTGATTCGCGATTTTAATTTTCAACTATATCGTTCGTCACCCGCGTTCCCGGGAGCAGCCATATAGAAGCTGCGTAGATTATTCTTTTTTGCTTTTACCGACTCAGCCAATGATTAAATTGATATTCGTAAATTTATATGTTTTCCACAATAACTTAATTTGAGTTATATTTCTATTCAAATTAAATACATTATTATTATTATTATTGTTCGTTTGATTGTACAACAATATTTTTGTTGGTGTAACCAAGGAACACCACACAGGTGATATCACAACGTTGCCTAAAGGCTTCGGTGACGAGCGTAAATAACACGGAACACCTTTCCAACTCAAACTGATCACAGTCCAGTCGTAAAGCGAAATCGCTTAGTTTGCTACTAAAAACGGAGTGCCTGCTTTTCTTCCGGCACGAAAATTCAATGATTAAAATTGTCATATACACAAAAATTCTTCTCTAAAAATCGAGTATCTAGTTCTTAAGAGATAATTTATGCGATATGAAACATTGTTAGTTGTTGTTTCAATCCAAAACATTGTTCTGATATAACTTTCCATGATAACATATTCTCGACAAGCTATTTCATTTCAGCATTCTTCACATTTCCTAATCTGCTAAGTGTATCCCATCCTTAACCTGCCTCTTTATTTCTTACCCCAAAAACCCTTCTCTCTAATCCTTATTTTACAATATAATAATGTCTCAAAGCGTCGTCTATTAATCTATCCCTTCTCTTGGTTCTCTTATTCTGCTTAGAATTTCCTGGTTAGTTACTCTATCCACCCATATGATTTTCAGCATTCTTCTATAACACCCAAATTCAAAAGCTTCTATTCTTTTCCTTTCTGAAAATCCTACCGTCCTCGTTGCGTACCCATATAACGCGTACCGACATTATCAATCATTATTTACTAATATTCTTACTTATATTAGCCATCAGTAAATTCCGTTTTTCCTGAAAACCTTTCTTGCCTGTTCTATTCCATAATTTATCTCCACTATTCTTCTACCATCCTTAGTTATTATGACTATCCAAGTAGCAGAGTTCGTTAACTTTCTTCAAAATATCCCTTCCCAATCTAACACACTTTGTTATTCCATTGTTTCCCATACTACATTTCTTACCCTGACTTTTCCTCATGTACTAATGTACTCTTTCAACACGTCCATGCCATTTATTATAGTTTCCAAGTCTTCTACTCCCATAATACCACAATATCATCAAAAAACCGTAGGATTTTTATTTCTTGTACTTGCAGTATGATTCCTTTTCCATATTCAGTTTTAACTTTCTTCTTATCCTGTACTATATATTTCTTGATAACGGCTTTCTTTTCTTGATCTTCTATTCTAATTATAGTTGACTGTCTTCTGTAGAGGTTAAAATAAGCCTCCTTTCTCGATATTTTATTCCAGATCTCTTCAGAATCCTCCTGTTCCAGTTCACGTTATCAAACGCTTATTCTAAATCTACGATTTGCCATAAACGTAGGCCGGTTTTTACTTATACTGTATTCTAAAATAAGCCCCAAAAACAACATTGCTTCTCTTGTCCCTACATTCTTCCTAAAACCAAATGAATCTTCTCCTAAGTCGCATTGTATGTATCGTTCCATCCTCCTATATACTATGTTCCGTAATAGTTTGCATAAATGAGATACTATACTAATTGTCATGCGCTGTTCGCATATATCAACCCCAGTCTACTGCGTTATGGGTATAATTATGTCTTTACTCAAATTTTCTGGTATTCTTCCTGCTTCGTAGATTTCGTAAAGTATCCTAAGCAACCATGACATTGCTTCTTCGTCCGATGATCTTATCAACTCCGTTTGAATGTTATCCATTTCTGATGAGGTCTGTCAGCACCCTATTAAATTATATATCAGATAATACAGTATTGCCCCTTAACATACATTGAAACCTTAATACCTAAAATAGTAAAAGTTTTAAAAATAGTGGTATTAATAAAATAAAATTTCGATTAAAACCATAAAACAATATAAGAAATTATTTAACTCAACTAAAAGATAAAATTCCAAAATAATGCTGTATATAAAATAAATCGTAATGATTGTAACAAAAATTATATTGAGCACACAGGAACTAACCTAAATACTAGAACATATAGCCATAAAAATAATGCTAAGAACAATACTAAAACAAAGACTGCCTCGCTACACTATATAAACTTACAACACAATATGGATTATGATAATGTTAAAATGATACACAAGCCAATTAATGTAACTGAAAGAAATATTTTAGCATCGATATATGTATTTTCAAAAACGGTAATGGTATGAATTTCAGAAAGAATAGTGGCAAAGTTTTAGTGTGGATCAAAATTTTAGAGTTATAATAATACATAGGTTGTTTTGGATTTATACTTATCAAATCTCGTTCTACGATTTGAATATTACGATTAATATCGACACTTTTGGGGAATTAAATTTTCAACGTGTCTATATTTTAACAAGATCTGGACTAATTAAAATTTTTCCAGTGTAAATTTAGATAACTAGTGGATGCATATTGCCGAATGTGTTTGGTTAGCACAGGAGAAAAAAAATTATTTAACTTCTGGAACTCGGAAGTTCGATAAATGCTGTGTGTAGGCCAACACAGTCTGGAATCATGTGCATAAGGAACATTAGAAATTATATGACAAATGAGAGTATGTACAATAGTTTTAGATTGAAATCATGCAAAAATCAAATTTGTTTTTAAAAGGTAAAAATTCCATTAGCAATTTGTAATGTTTGAAATAATTTGTATTTAAATTTTTAGATGACTATGGAAATTCCGAAAGCTCCTGGAAATTGCATAAATTTGGAATAAAATTAATCTATAGTTTTGTTAATTAATTGATCTGACTGATAAACCATAGGGAAAATCACTGTTATTAGTTATTTGTTAATATCAATTGTCTCACAAAATACAATAATTTTTTAAAAGCTATATTGTTCTCTTTTCGTTTCCCTCCTGGATTAGCTACGGATTAAGCTAACTCCATCGATATCCCAAAAATCTGTAACCGTCGTTTTCTCAGCCCAATAAACAGATTTTTGGAACCGATCCCTTCTCCTCAATTAACTGCTTTTACTATATTTTTCATTCTGGAGTATATTAATGTATGCAGGTCTCATCTTGGCGCCAATATTCTGAAACTATGTACCTAACCTGCCTCATCAGAGTCTTGTCAAATTACTCTAACATCAAAAACCGCGGACGGATTTCCCATACTTAATCCTTAATTCGAAATGTGTTAAATACGTTCTTAAGACATATTCATAGCCTTTGCTAACTCACTTCAGATCTACGATTTTCTAGCGACATTTGATAAACTGGGGTGATATTATTTCTGCAGTTTTGGAACGACCCGAACGTTTATAGCTTCCCACGGCTGAATTCTGCTGTAGTATTTTACGGTTCAGTGTCCCCGTTTACAAAATCAACTTGTGATTTACTTAGTCCTGTTGTCTTTCAGAAACAAATATTTCTCCATTTTTCCTCCATTTCTGCAACAAAAAAATAGACACTCGAATTATTGTCAAACAACTGCGCGTCAAAAATGGCTAAAATGTTGGTGAGTTCCTTTCGGAAGATGCTCAAACTCGTGCCCTATCATTTGTTGTCAAGTGATGTCATCTTCTAGTTCAAGTCGGAAGGTTTTCAATTACCCTCCCGATACCCGAAGGCAACGTAAATGATTGAGTTTCAGATATTAGAAATCCTATACTATATATTTTGGTGCATGACAAAGAGTATTCATAAATATATTCGAATATTTATCATCATTAAATTCTTTACTCAGATTTATTCATACGTGTTTCCTCTTTAGATTTTCACTTCTAATAAAAATTGACTGTACAAAATTAATAAATATGTTTCATAAAATATGCTACATTCTTCACTATTTTATCCCGGGGTTATATATTAATTTCTTAGTATAGATAATTTCTATCACAACCTGCATTGCAATAATTAAAATTTGATGACATTGAAAATTATTTATTTGACGCTGATTAATATAGTTATAAACGTTTTGCGAATTAGCCCCGTTTAGAGGAGGCATGCAACGTAGGTAGGCTAAGCTTAGGAAAAAAATATTACCTCAGCACGTCTCAATTGGTGACAAAGTCTCGGCTTGGAGCTGGAAATGTTTCTGCGTGTACTTGTCGTCGCTCGTGCGGATGCAAACACACTCCGGCATCATAATTCCACCCTCTTAATGAAGAGAAAAACTACCCTTCTCGTTCTTGTGAAATTCAAATGCGCGTAAGGGCCTCCTCTCTTTTTTCCGAGCGTCCTCTCCGTTATTCCGAATGGAGTGACAGAAGAAAAGCCTCTCCCTCGCGTCCTCTGTCTTCTTCCCTCTACTCCCTGAAAGTAAGACAAATTAGCGGGACGAGCCGAGCCACGGGGGCGTGGGTGGGGGTGGCAATGGAAGGGGGTGGCGTGCTGACGTCGGACTACGTGGCCAGTGCGCCGTAGAAATGGCTAATCTCGCAGCGCAGAGCAGCGCCACAGTGGCCGTGATACGAGACCGACATTAACATAAGCGGCTCGCAACAGGAACTCCCAAATTACGAATAGGGAATCCGAGTCGGTCCATTAGAATGGTTGTTGAATTAAATCGTTCCCGCTAACAATTACGTAGTCGTTTCCCTCTGACTCATACAGGATTTCCGTCGTAGCAGTAATTTGTGAAAGAGACTATGGTTTAAGACGAAAAGTCTAAGATCATGTATGTTTATAATAAATTTATAGATATCGGTGGAAGTTCGAGAGGCAAATATATAATAAAAGAATAATCCAATTTTGAAAACTATTAAGTCTTAAATGTAATACAATTTCATTTCATAACTGTTCACGCTTCTTTGAGAATCAATTCCAATCTTGCAGAGATGCAAATACATTAATTTTTAAATTCTTAAGAAACCTCCAAAATTGAAGACCAAAATCTAATGTTCTTGTGGGGTAATTATATATTAATGGAAAAATTAATGACAGAATAAAAATTAATTTAAAATCCAATTAACATTTACAACAGATGATTAAGAACACAGGTTCCCATTGTGGGGCAGAATCAGAACATTTCATTATAATTTCTGAGTACGGTTTGAACTTACGCTATGCGAGATAATAGTTTTTTTTATAACTCACGAATCTTCAACAATGCAACTGCGACTGATGGCTTCTGAAACAGGCTGTGAAGGACTCAGCTGGTGGACATAGGTTGACGTCTGGCGAATATTTTCCACTTGAGCTGCTGTCACTTGCAGCCTCTCTCTGCTGAGACCAAAAACTATAATACTAAAATTTGTGCAACTCTGCCCAACTGCTCGTCCATATCCTCAATTCTTTCTCTGCCCAAGTATATTTAAGATTCCTGGCTACTGCTTTCTCATAGTTGAGTGAGGTTCAGTATCGCCAACACACACTCAGGAAAACTGTTTTTCCACAAGAACACTCCCTCAGCCAATGTATTCAATTCATGACAGACAACCAGTAGCCTTTCTGATTTTTACGGTCACAAATATGTCCTCTTCCCCTCTGAAACAATAACTCAACATTACAGCTGCTGCAGCCCGTTCAATCATCCTCATACATGCATTAGACTGCCTAACGAATTTACATCTTTCTGATGACATCACCTTAATTTCATACATCTATTTGGCTATCGTTAAGCGGCTTTCACAACGTCTTATAACCAATTTTATTGGTTCCAATATTCTGTTCCACTTTCGAGAAAGGAAAAATATTTATCTATCCTCTTAGTGATATAACTCACTCATTATTTATAAGCAGTTAATCAATCTTTATCTTTGGAACATATTTTTTCATTTTTAATATGCCACTTAATTTAAATTCAGAATATTGATCAACTTCTTTCTTATTATGTCCATTAAATATTTCTTATTTTCGCCATCATTTGTTATAAACGGTACAATTTTACTGCGATATATATTTATACAAGAAGCCAAATACACAAACAAGAATCCTGGAAGGTTATTAAATTTGAATCGAAATCTCAAGAAACGAGTAGTAGGAATGATATATTATACTCTATATTCAATACATATGCTGGAAAAATGCTTGGTTATATATGCAGATCTGCAATAGTCGATCAACTTGGGTCAAGATCTTAAACTAAAAAATAAAATTCACTTTGTGAAATCTTGGCGTTTTTTATACAGGCAGCTTTTATTCGTCTGAATATTTATTAACCAACTAAAATGTAATACTTCTTAAATGAAGTGTTAGATAAATTTCAAGTCAAACAGAGAGAAGAGATTTTTAAAATATCTACTTTTTATAAATAAAATGTAGTTCTTATATGTACTTTCTGTATGTATGTTACGCGTATAATTTTAACGGCACGAGATATTTCGACGAAACCTTTTTACACGTCTTCTTTGCGGCCCGGAAACTAACACAGTGGGCGGGGCTTGAGGAAATTTTAAAACGTAGTTAATAACCGCTAATTTATATTTTAGTTAATTTGAGTTAATGACAGTTGTATAAAAATTTATTTTTTATGTAAACAGCTGGGACATGAACGACAGTTACATAAAAAAGAATTACATATTTTTGGCACAGGGAGGTACATTTTGACTTCGAGGTTGATTTCTTTTATGAACTGAATAAATTTTCTTGATATACAGAGGAGTTGGTGCTGTGATTTTCCATTATTTGGTGCATGCCTTGATGTTGTGTGCTATATAGGTCGGGGTGTCGTACCGACTGCAAATAGAGGGGCCAATTCGTGATTAAATGGAGCTCGGTAAGTTTGTCATGTCATGTCCTGTTCTGGTTCTGATTGATACTACTTGATCTCTTCTTGTTGTCTCATATGGATGTATCGATAGTGTTGACTGATTTATGGGTTCCGATTATTTTTATAGGGTACGGTATTGGTTCTAGTGTAGGACGAGGTAGTTTTAGGCTAATTTCCGGTTCTCGGTGAAGGTGGTGTAGATATGGGGAGGGGAGAAGGGTAGAGGTGTTGGACACCCATTGCAGCTGCCTGGTCGACTATTTCATTTCCTCCTATGCCTTTATTATCGGGAATTTAGACGACTGTGATTCCTTTTCCTGCTTTGAGCTTTTAGTATTTTTCTTGGATGTCCATGGTTGATTTATTTCTGATGTCTCTTTTGTAGATGCATTTAATGAACGTGAAACTATCCGTGAAAATTGTGTTCTTTCTTTTGGAGGATGATTATATAAGACTCAATGACATTTCTATGTTGAATAATTCGGTGGTTTGCCTAGAAGCTGAAGGATTGAGGGTTAGTTGTCGCAGAGGGTCGAGAATTGTTCTTTCTTTCGATGTTCTTTCTGTACTAAATCAACCCCATACCCCGTGGCAAGGGACCCCTTGGGGTTTGGGTGGAGGTACCTTACAGAGACTATGAAACCAACCGACATCGATGTCAAATCCCAAATTATGGAACTGTCTGTGTTCAATAATGCATTCAACCTATCATTTAAATTTCATTTCAGTCGCTGGGGGTACAAACAATGCGAAAATCTGAGACGTGTCTATTGCGGTGTTATAGTTGCTGCATTCAGTTCTGACATTCAACATGCAACTTCTGTAGCACATTAGCCGCGACTGTTCTTCACTCTATTATTGTACACGAAACATTTTTTACTCTCTTAAAGTATTGGGAATATATTTGGTCTTTTGTAGTACCTGGAGTATTTTCGTCTGCTTTAGCGTTCCGAGACAATTAGATGTGTCATCTTTTAGACTATTTTAAGTATTTGTTCTTATTTAGCGTACCGGTGGATTTCTTAGCTGGTGAGTCGTCGAGGGGCTTTTGATGAATTTAATATATCATCAGCTTACCTAAAATCGAGGGCGTAAAATTTACAATAATGATACCTCCTTTATAATCATTGTTAAATGTTTACTATGAAATTCCTTACTATAAATTTATTGATGTAAATTTCTGAAGTAAAGACAGTTTATGCAATTAGTTGCACTGCATTATTAAAAACAACGGTGCTAAAGGCAAAGAATTGTCGTTGAACTTTATACATGTTGGAGGTTTGACCGGAGATAAAGAAAAAGGGTTATGCGTAATAGCATAGATACGCCATCTATTTAAGTAGTAAAATTCTTTTATAGATGGTTATCACATGTAGGGATGAAACTTCGCTAAATATGCTTATATTTAGCCTATGCTAATAATTTATATGCAAACAATAATAATAAAAAATATTTGTTCTAGTACGAATTGTGTTTAGGTTCTTGTATCAACCAATCAACGTCCTGAGTCTTCAATGGATCCCGAGCATCCCTTCAAGCTTGAGCATTTTCGGAAAAATTTAAATAGCTGTATATCAATTTTCTATTTCGGTTCCGTATATTGTAGTCCTCAGTGTGTAAGAAAAATAAACAAGTTTGTAGTAAATTTGATACGTCGTAAATTCACAGCGTATTCGTATTCAAAAGGTTAAAAACATCTCACCCTACTAGTAAATTTTATTTTTTTACAATATTGTCCTAAAATTAAAATACGGTATTACTGAATTGCATTCTCTAAACGTTTTCTCGATAAAATCATAAGGTTATGTGATTTAAATATATAAATGTTTTTATAAATCGATACTCAAAGTAACATTTTATGGTTTGGAGTTCTGCAACCTATGCAACCAGAGCAACACAGTCTTCTTGAGGTAAGCCTACATAAACAAGTGAAGTATTGTACAAACTTTACTACATCCAATCTAAAATATCAGGTCTTATACTGTGTTATTTCTTAAGATTAGACTAAGTTAGATTTAAGATGTGTTATGCTGACCCCAAATAATTTCAACAATAAGAGAAAAGGACATCTACTATTACATATATTATCCTCCGTTTCATTAGATACATTACGGAAATAGTGCTTATGATAATAAAGGCCGGTGGTCGATGATCACCGATAAAAGGGAATCATATAATTAATTAGTATTTATACTTATTGTAATTTTTATTGTAAGTACGCTGTAAAATTAATATAATCTATTATACACACTTTTGCGATGCACTTAAGTTTTGACCACCACAAAATACTATGACATTGATCAATTTATTTTATTTAAGAAGAATTAAATTAGGATCTGTTACCCATTTCATATGTAAACACGAACTATAGCTATGTAGATCTTGACAACCAGGCGAGTTCTATGGATAAGCAGTGGTGTAATTATACTGGACATTACGTGATTACAAGTACGTTATAATGACAATTATCAAGGAATAAATACCCGTTTAAAATGATTTTGTGGTACACTTCTGCAAAGAATGTTGTTGGGTAATCTCTGTAAAGAATAGTTGTGAATTGTGAATTTCAATTAAGTGCATAAAATTTCCTGGGTTCGATTCCCTGGTCCGGTTGACATTTTTCCATTCTTGTATTTCTTCTAAAAAAATAACTATATGCTTTACTGGGCTTAAATTGAGCATTCACATTAATTTGTTTTAAATTTCAAGTTGAAAATATCGTTTTAGTGGAAAGAAAGGTACTAACAAACGAAATATGTTGGTAGCTAGTTTGTATTTTTCGTTGTAGAACGCTTCTCCATTTCCGTTACATTAGTGTTACCGTATACTCGGAAAAATGTCGGAACAATCAAGGCAGTCGAAGTACTTAGAAGAAAGAAATAACATAGGCGAAGAGTTTTCGGGAACAAATGAAGATTAACTCTCTGAAAAAGAAGAAATACTATTTGGAAATGACAACGATCTATTAGACAGTGAGTCTGAGTCTGCAGATACCGACTATGAGGAAGAAAATATGAATAAACGTGGAGGACGAAAAAGAATGACTTTGCGCTCAAGTTCTGAAGAAGAGAGTGAAAAAAATGATAGACATATTTCAAATCATGGAACTGTATTGAAAGAAATGCAAATAGGTGCTATATCTGGAAGACCAATATTTCATAACAGAACCAGGTCCAACGGGCTATGCAAAATAAATTCCATTTCTAAAAACCAGTCATTTGACCGGTTGAGGTACAAATAGGTATATATTAAGTCTCGGTACGTTTAGTGTTAAAATTTTAAAGTACCATCGGGAATCCATACTGAATTAAAATAATTATAGGTAGTATATTTTCGCTTACTGCTGATTATCATAATAAATGCTTATGAACCTCATTTGGGAGACATTATGAAGAACGCGCTGGGTAATGCAATCAGTTAGTTAAACAATGTTCTATTAACAAAACCGTGGCGCTTTAGACGATTAAAATTGACGCATTGTATCTTTGAACCGGATTGTATTTCGGAGGAGAAGTCCCTTTAGATTGTCAAAAAGCATTTACAATTAGACATGTATTATAATATAAAATATTATAAATAAATGAATGAATAGACAAATGTTGGAATTAGAAGAATTTAATAACAGTTCTTCTGGTAAACAAAGAAAACAGACAATTCTAAGTTTCAAGTTGATGTCGCTCAGTGTCAACAACTATAGTCCAGAGTTATCGTCGCCTAACGAGACACACTGTTAACTATTGTAGCATCATATCGTATAGAAACATCATTCCTGACTTTCGTAAATTAGTGTTTCATTAACCTGGCGTAAATTTAACTGTGCCAAAATTATTCCTTTTAGTTCCCTAAACGAAGCAGGTAATATCCTCCTATCTATTTACCAACTATTAAACATAAGCAAGACGCTTGACTCACATGGCTCATCTGAACTCGTTTGATAAAAAATTGGCGCTTTAATGCAAATAGTTGGCCACCCCTGTATTAGATTAAGCTGACATTGTTTGATGAGTAGAATCATCAAATTATGGAGAGAAAAAAATGTGTGCAAAACAATTTCAAAGTGAAGGAAAATTCTAGTTACGGCTGAGTGATTAAATATAGCGTCCAAATTGTCTATCATATTTAACTGGGCTAATTTTGCGGTTTCTATTACCAATTAATAAAAAATTCGTGCAATTAAAAACTGAATAATTATTATTATATTTTAGAGTAAGATTTATATCATCGGGCCAGGGTGCATTGTTGATTGCCCGTCAGTGGAATTACGATGTAGAAATGAAAGATCTGGAAAATAAGAGGGTCTATCAGAAATAGCTAGGAAAATACAACCCAGAAAGTATTATGTAAGGATACGTAAAGAAGTAAACAAAGACATAAAGGAAAAAAAATAAAACGTGGGATAAAATGCGAGGAAATTAATAATTACACGGGCAACAAAAAGTCAAGTGAAGCATGGAAAGTAACAATAAAACTTCAGATCAAATGCAAATAATAGGTTAAATCTACAACTCATACCAATAAATGAATGGAAAGATTACTATGAAAAATTGTAGCAGGAATATTAAGTGGGATTTTAAAATGTAAATAGATGTCACTGAGAACCAAGAAATTGAGTATTTAAAAACTGAAGATATTCAAAAAGTCTTGGAAAATTAGAAAAGCTCCAGGTCCTGTGTAACGTGACATACGTACACGTTACCGCGCATTTCTTTTCTTTTCAAATATAGTAATAATTCGCGCGTAAGCAACGTCTCTGGTATGTTAGCATCTCCCTGGTTGTAAACAAAAATATCTTTAGGTTCGCAAATATGTCATTTCCATTTATTATTTTTCTTTCGCGTGATTTAAATTAATTTAAAAGTGTAACATTAATATACGTTTGATGTTAAATTGTTGACCACAAAGGAATTTAATACTGGTCACAAATAGTGAAAATTACAATGAATAAACAGTAAAGGAAAACAATTGAAGTTATATTTTCTTTGAACTGAACGTATTGTTGATGTCTGTATTCCTTTGCTTTGCTTGGAGCTGGATGTGTGTGAGACATCCAAGGGAGTGTATCACACAGACGACGATTCATTGTCTGTATACATGTATATATATAAACAATCTATGCAATTAGTTAATTGAATAAATTTACTTAAATAATTTTAATTCATGTAAGTCAACCGAAATTGTTGTTTCCATTGTTATTAATTATATTCATTTCAAATATTACATGTACTTTGTACGTTGAAACGAGAGGTATCAAACTCGCCGTGGCTGACGTCACGACCAGTGACGTCACGTCAGGACCAGGCCCCGCTTGCATTTCCCGAGACGCGAACCAAAGCACCAGATCCTCTCCTCTTTCCAGTCCATCTTACTACTGGTGCAACAAAAACATCTACAACCGGTACAGCAAGACCGAGGAAAAACTACTGGCAAAAATATAATACCCATTAAGCCTGAGATATAGAGTGCTCGTGCTTTCTTCATGCAATATAAAACGGTTTAACCATTTTGTAAAAATATAATAAAAGTTGTTTGTTCGTTTTGATACGAATATTTATTTATGTAATGTCGCACCTGGAGCCTTAGCTATCGAACTAATGAAAATCGCACCTGCAATTCTTTTCAAAGTTCTCTCCAAATATTTTAAAGTTCGTCTTTTTGGATAATAAATAGCTGCGCATTTTAAGAAAGATATTATTTGTAATATCTTTAAAAACCTTGCTTGAACAGAATGTTCGTTGTCCTAATCTCTATAAGTCGCAAGATCCTGAAAAATAGAGTCGTACATGAGATGTATGAATGTGAAGATCAAAGCGGCAGGCGGGTCATCCGTCGATAATGTCTTCATTTTTAGATAATTCAAAAACAAAAGATTAGCACTTAATCTAGAAACTCATCTTATATACATAAATTAACGGTAAGCATATGACAGCGTTTCTCTATCTAAATTATTCTCGTTGATGGTAAATCAGCAAATAAAAATAACTTTTATTAACGCTATAAAAATGTGTATACGGGAAATTTAAACAGGGAAAAACGTGTAAACATAGAGTCTTACGTAATTAAAGGATCAAGACAAGGGTGCCGCATAGGACCTACGCTTGTAAAAAATATTTTAATGACGAACTCAAAAATTGGAGAAAGAAATTCCACACCATGGGAATAACCATAAATGGTGACATCCTGTATACTTTAAATTTGGCTGAATGTCAAGTTATATTCGCGCGAAGATGAAAATAACGGATACTACTAAGAAAATATGTGAAATGGGGCTTTCAAATAAATTTTAATTAAACTGAGTATATGGTAGTCGTAGGCACAGGAAAATATTTCTAAATGGAAGACGGAACTGTATACAAGTGCTGAAACACACAAATACTTACGGACAAACACTTCTAGTAAAGGAGGAAGCGAGGAGGAAATTAAGCAGGGAATAACGAAGGGCAGGGTTGCAACAAGACAGCTACTCTCATATATAACAAGAAAGGTGAAAAGAAGAGTACAAAACAGTAGTGGAGAGTATTGTATTACATGGTTCGGAGGCTTGGTAAATAAAAATGGAAAATGAAGGAAAGTTAAGGGCGATAGAATTAAATTTCTGGAGATGCAGCTGTGGTGTGAAAAGAACGAAAAGGATAAGAAATGAATAAATTCTGGAATAAATTTGGGTTACATCAATAAATATCTTAGATACTACAGAAGGTAGGATGTTAAATTGGTATGGAGATTTGAGACGAATGCCAGATGAACGGTGGCCATTAAAATATTCCACTGGTAACCCCCCAAAACGAAAGAAAAGAGGAAGACGTAAACTCACATGTAATGAAGTAGTGATGTAAGCAACGCAGGAGAGATGTATGCGAGATGAAGATTGGCAAGATGAAAGGAGGTGAAAGGCCGTATGAAGCAGTTCCCATTTATAATCAAATAATCATTAATTATTGCAAACAATACAATGAGCAATGGTATAGCCGACATTGCTATTGCCCAGAAAGAACTGGATTGTAATTGGTGGACGTAATAGATTGTCAACATGACACGGTATTGGACACGGAAGATGGCTGTGGAGCGCAATGTATAAAAGATACTATTATATTATTTTATTATTCTAAATTCACATCGGAAAATAATCATTCATTAAAGACATTTCCCTTTGAAGCTTATGTGTAAGAAATCTAGAACTTTTGGGAGGAGCGTTGATTTGCCGAGTCGTCGAGTAATTGGTTTGCCTTTCGAGAACCACTGATCCAACGTCACAGACCTTGGAGCCAACGACTGGACTTCCGCGCAGTCACCAGAAGATACATGCTCCGGAAGTCATAACATATTGGAGACAACAGGCTGTAAGCCTGCAATTATATTTAACACATACCACTCATTTGTTAAGCAAATTCATATCGTTTAATCAAATTCATTTAACTTCAATAAATTTTGCCTAGTTATTTATATGTTTGTACATTATAATACTACAGAGAAATATTGATCATGCTTGGCAATAAACATGTTTTTTCGTCAATAATTTTTTTTGGTTTTGCGTTTGAATAATCGCTACAAGAACATTTTCAGTGGCTACGATAATCAACATAATTTCACACGTACTGTGTCCCTTTTGTTCCTTTGTGTGATTATTTGACAAAAGAACGTTGCTGCTTAGATTGAATCCATTAAATGAAGCGAAAAGTGATATATCTTCTATGATCAAATTAATTCCATTAATAAAATTAAAAAGTGTGTTTCCTTTATTACTATTGCCGTAACATAAATTATAAACCGTATACAAGCACTCATATTTTCGTTACATTTGAATATTATTAGCCCTCCCTAAAATACGGAGATAATGTTGTCATCTTACTTATACATCGAAATCATTTTTTTTTTGGTTTTGAATGTTCCTCGTCCCATAGATTAAACCCTCTAGAAACTCCGTTGTTCAACGGAAATTTACCGTTAATCAAACATGTGCGATGCATAAGCAATTCAATTAGTATTTACATTCAAAATATGCAACACATGAGGGGCGTGACCTCAAATAAATTGACGAAATAACATACATTGTATAGCAATTAAATTGTTAATTATTGCCTATAGAGGTCTATTAAGGACTAATTGCAATATGGATGTTTTACTATATTACTTTGAGTTCTTGTGGGTTCAAATTCTTTACTCGTCAGTTTATTTCTACACACCGTATTAGTTATATAGATAAAAAATCTGTAAATGCTCTAAAATATTTTATTTAAATAATAATTATTTGTGTTCGAAGTTTCGAAATAGCAAAATGAAAACTGTAAGTAATTTGGAAAACTAGGAAGTAAGTAGAAACGAAATTGTTTACTTACTGAAATGATAATTTAGCTCATAATAAAAAAAATTGCCTCTGGTCAGACATTATAGTCATAACTAACATTTTAGTAAAAATGTAAACAGGGACCACATAAAAGGTCCAATTGTAATATACAGCATTTTACAGAACGAAAATAAAATTTTGTTTACAAGGATAACCCAATGAAACGTACCGTACTAGGAAAGCAAACGACTTCTCTGGTCACTGCTATGCCCACTGCAATGGTTCAACACCGTTCTATGCCTATTATAACCGTACTATACCCATTTAGTGGCTTTTCGAATATGGTCACTGTATTTTTTTGCGAAAACTTTTATCCGAAGATAGTACAGTTTTTATTACATATTATATAAATATTTATTCACTGAATAAATAATTTACATGAATGCTTGAAGAAATTGTAAAGTCCATTGACAATCAATTTAAAAGCGAGAGAATCGACAGAGCTGTGAACATAATTATGCTATTGTAGTTGATAATATTTGATTGACTTAGTGTTTGCGGTGAATATTGATAAAGTTTAGTGTAGGAGGTGGGATCGGATGAATAGGAATAGTTGTTTGAAAAACGGAGAATGAGTTTCCTGCTAACTGAGAGAGAAATTATTGTTAGGTTATGCTGGAGTGAGAGAGTGGAAGGATGTAGTCGATTGGTAGTTTTCTTTTGAGTGTGCGGTTGTGTGTAGGAGGAGGTGGAGGGGGCTATAGTGTCATTGGAGTGATTGATGGAGCTTTTTATTAAGGAGGATATGCATGTTTTATTGCAGTGGAAATGAGTGGAATTTGGATGTCATTGTGAATTACTGAGTTTCGAAGGTACCAGGGGGAGTTGAAAATGATTCTAAGGATTCTGTTTTGCTTGGTTTGGATTTTTTTTGTATTGGAGTTGGCAGAAAATCCCCAAATGGAGAATGCGTATGACCATATGGGGCGGATTAGTGAGAAGTAAAGGAGTTTTTTTGGTGGAGATGGAGATTTTTGCTTTTCTGTTGAGGAATAGATATAGTAGTTTTATTTTGGTGTTAATTTTGGATGAAAGGTGGGTAATATGGGGTTTCCAGGAAAGTTTGGAGTCTAAAACAATTCCACCGTAAGTGATGGAGTTTTTAATTGGAATTTGGGAACCAAAAAGATAGAATGAATGAGGAAGTGGATGTTTGGTTTTGAGGGTAAATGGAAGTATTGCAGATTTGGAAGGTTTTATGCTAACCCTCCAGTTTTTTACCCAGATTTAGAGCTATTTGGACGGTGCGAACATCCGAGGTGAAGGAAGAGGTTTGGTGGAGGATAGCTATGTCATCGGCAAAAAATATTGTTTTAGTGGATGGATGACGGGGAATGACCGGTCGCTTTATCGTCATATTTTGCAGAGGAGTGTATGAGGTTGCTACAACTAATACATATTATAAGTTGTTCTCAAAATAGTTTTCTTAGTGTAACATGTGTAAATATTTAAAGTATTATACTGATATACCCACTCATCATACACATGGAAATAAAGAACATCTTGCAATGTTTAACAATTTTTTATACTATCTATGAGTTAAATCGCAAAGTTCAAATTTATATTGTAGTTTTTTATCATAGAGACCCATTATACGAACAAGTTTCAGATTTTTATCTAAATTCCCAACAGAGATATAGCGTCTCAAACATTGAAAATATTTGAAAAATTCCATTTTTAATGGGATGTAATTTGTTAAAGTAACGTCAGTAACAATTGATAAATTACATAAGTAACTACACCATTATGTGTAAGAGTATGTAAATTATTGAGGTTCGCAAACTGTTTCTTCTTGGGGAAATAAGCCTACGGAAATGGAATTTTCTTCATTTGGAATAGACAACTTCGTGATACACAGAATACATGAACACAATAATATTAGGTTATGAGTGTAGTTCTGAATGTAATAAACACGAAGCAGTTTATTCGAAAAGGATACGTCAACACAGTCGTGTATAATTTAGAAATTCGTAGATACCTGCAAACGCGAAAAACGGCGAGCGCTACCAAAAAAAGCGGTGGCAATTTTTGAACCGGACTCAATGTAAATGAAACAAAATTAGTTCTGAACTGCCAAAACATGAGGCAGTACACAAACAAAATATTATTTTTATGAGATGGTGCGGCAGCCAATGCTGGAATACTTGGCTTGGATTGACGGGGTTTTAATAAGTGGAATTAGGCTCTAATGTTGGTGTCCCACGAGGAAGTGTTTTGGGCCCAACACAATTTATATATAAATAATATGTACTCTTGTTTTCAAAAATATGTCAGTCTCAGTTTATATGCTGATGATGCGCTTATATCCAACCTGAAAAAGATCAAATTAATCCGGTTAGTAAATAGATTGAAGTTAAATTTGTTAAAAACTAAATTTATATATATTGGCACAAATTAGCTGTAGTAGATTTGATGACAGCTATGAAGTATTTATAGGCAATAAAGAATATTGGTAGAGTTACTGATTAAAATAATTGGGAGTCATATTGGATCAAAATCTGAAAATGGATTGTTATACAGATTTTGCAGGTAGAATGATAATTAGAGGGTTAGGGCTTTTATATAGAGTAGAATAATTTTAACTAAGGAATCTAAAACTGTAATTTAATAACAGTATTATACTTCGACTCTTTAATTATTTCTGTTCTGTATTGTATAATAAATTTATGGATAGACTTTACAAGTAGCAACATAGGGAATTAAGAATTATCTTATTAAAGAATAAAAAAATTAGTGTCACAGTGATGTTAAAAGAAGTGGATTGGTTTTGTTTCAAGGACTTTGTAAAATTTCAGACCCTGTAATTTTTGTACAAATGAATCAATAATTTGTTACCGTCCTATTTTAATAATTATTTATCTTATAAGTATGGTAGAAACCCAATAAAATAAAGTTTAATTATAACTAGAGATAGGTTGGATTTAATATAAAATAGTATAGTCATTAAAGGCATAAAAGAATTTAAGGAGTTACCAATAGAAATTATAGAATATAAGACTTAGTAAATTTAAGAATTACTTATTTAAACGCCTGAATTTATGAAATGTAAACTGTAGTAGTTAGTAGCATTTATTTGGTAAATTAATTATTTATTTTATTATTGCTTTTTCTTTGGAATCACATAATTTTTTCAAGAACGTACAATTCGTACAGTTGGTAGCTTTCTTGATTGCGTAAAGGTTTTAAAATTGTAAAATATCTTCAATTTCTTCAAATGAGGATAGTTCAAAGAAACGCGACGGATAAGGGGTCAGATAAAGATGGCTCGACAACGAGTTGCCAGTATTACCACAATTCAACGCTCGAGGCTTTCATTTGTTATTCCGCGTGCACATGATCACAAATGTCACGAACGAAAACGCCCCCACCTCTCTTTGCAGCACATTATTACTACGTAAACAGCGGATCATAGCAGTTTGTAAATAGTGGCGTAATTCAGTTTCAGTTTACAGAACGATGTAACTAGCCGCAGATGCGTCCAAATCGTTTCGCCCTACTAGCGTCATTATTTAGTTAGCAACACGGAAACACGTGTTTTGATTGCTAGGATTCGTTCCCCCGCCTCCCGGCGCTCCCTGATGAAATATTAACAACGTGATAATGTTGTATAAATAGCGAGCATCTGCTGAATTTCTGTGTGAGGGTGGGTGGGCATTCTTGTTCGATGTTGCATATCACTGACTCAGGGCTCCCCCGTCTTTTCGTCGGCTTTCACATTTTGCGTCCCTCCCTACCATCCCCTTGGAACGTCTACAGCGTCTCCCTGTTTTCCGTTTTATCTTATGTGAGAGGTTTTCATGTTTACACATTTTCGTTTCATTGTTTTCCCGCACAGTTGTTTCAACAATTGACTCGACGCTGTAGTGCGACTGGAATACCAAGTCTTTTTTTTTTGTTTCGTAACGTCTGGAAACTGCTTTGGGTTTACAGAATTGCTCAGCGTCGTAACAAAGCATTCGAGGGCTTTCACTCTCCAGTAAAAGCCAACAAATCTCGACGACTTGTTTTATTCCGCAAAATTGAACAATGATTAAGAGTCAGCACCCGCTTTGGTTCATGACATACCTCATTACCGACAAAGGATTCTCATAACTGTTAAAAAACCTTAACTAGAGCATTATTAACGGAATTACCAGTGAGAAGAAATTTTGGCTTAAATTTCAATGGGCTGAAGTCAGTCCCGGTTTTATTTTAATATAAAATTAAATCAAAATGATGACTGAAAATATTTTAATTAATATTAATGATCTATTAAACTTTATAAATTAACATATTACAAATATAATTAAGAAAAATAAATATAATACAAATTTCAGGGAGAAAGATCCAAAATAATTAATAATATTACCCTATAATTTTAAAATAAGTGAAAAGATAAAAAACAATTAATAAATTTTTATTAGAAAAAGTAAAATTATAAAACGAGGTAAAGGCAAATTTAAAATTTTTTGGGGAGACAACATAAGTTTTGAAAATGATATACTGAAACTAAACCAGCTCTTGAAACTAGATAAAAAAAACACAAGCATTCCTAAAATTTTAAATCGTTGTTATCAGTATCCATAAATTAGAAAAGCAAATTCATTAATCTGATTGGGATAATGACGTAAATTCATATTTTGTTCATATTTTATTCCAACGTTTCTCAAATGTTATTAATTAAATAAATGTAAATAAACAATATCAACATAATAATATCTTACAATGAAGTAATATATATATATATTTTTTTGATTAATTAAAACTTGGAATCCAGCAATGTAATAGAAAGTATTTTATTATACCTTCCTTGTCATCATTTATGGAAGCTTTCGGCTGTTATTTTCACTTAGTCATCTATAAATAAATAGCATTGAAAATTAATTTATTCAGTAAAAATCACATCTACAACCCATGAAATTAACAATATATACCTTATATTTATAATTATGTATCAATAAACATTCAATTCACTCTAGTGTATTAACTAGCTAGATAAATAAAATCCATCCTCCCCAAATCTCACAATTACCTACATAAATAGACACCATCTATCTAGGAATCATAATTGAATGAAAAGTTTCATGGAAGCCTGACATTAATCTTCCCCTCTCTGAAATCAACCTTATAGTCTAAACTCTCTATCCCCTCCAAATAAGAGAAGCCCACCTCTCCATCAGCACAAAACGCCTGTTATATCTCTCCATAGTAAAACCCACTTAGTTATACGTCTCACCTATATGGGGAGCAACAGTCACATCGCATTCAGAAAATCTTTCGCACGATTTCAAACCCTCCCTGGTGACTCGAAAAATCCATCATTCACCACGACATCAAACTTCCCAAAGTCAACTCTTTAAACATCTAATTAGAAACGCCCTCAGACATACTAACACCACTGTAACACAACTCCACACCAAAAGAAAACTCCCAATTGACCTTATTCTTCCTCCTTCATTCGACCCGCCACACCACATACCCATATCTTCCAAAGTTCAATGTGTCACTACTCAACCCACCCACTCCCAACAGCGTATGTCTCTCAGATACAAACATTAAAAATCTTTCATAAAAAATTAGACTAATCTATAGATTATCAGATCAAGTATACTGTGGTCAGCAGATATCGCCAAGAAGGAAACATTCAATATGTGAAACTATGATGTATATTATCCTGTGAAAAAGCTGGCTATCTGCTTGAATTTGACACTTCTGAATGAGAAGTTTAACCTCACGTACTGACACAACGAACACAAAAAAAAGGACCAGCACAGCAAATTATACTCGGACCAGGATATATTATGGTTCAGTCAAATGACCGAAATCTTAACACTTGACGTTCAGGTCCTGCAAGCTCCACTTTTAACGCCGTACGATTGTGGTACGCGATTGCCATGTATCACATTAGAATAATTAAATTGTATTTTTTTATTTATTTCTTGTAATGTATATAGTATTTAGACCTAAGCAGGACGAAGTCGGGAATATGAATGAACGCGATAGGTTAATTAAATGACGAATTTCAATCATCTCCTCGGCCAGAAAACGGAAACATTAAGGTCCGGTACAATATGATTGGACGAGGTAGCTTCAAGGCTAGGCTGTCAAAGACATGAGCGACAGATGGTATTTACCAGGAATCCATCTGGTCAGCCGTGGGAAAAAGAAACGCTGTGGTGATGTACCCACCTTATTGTTTCTTGCCTCTCGTCGCTTCTCTATAAAGTGTTCGCCCTCCTCCCATATTTGATTAATATACCATTGAGCATTAGCTTTCCCTGAGAAAAAGAGTAACTCATGTTCCCGATTTAGTAAGCGAGGGTCCCATAAATATATAGTTTAATAAATCCATATTTGTTAAAATTAAAAGTTATAATTTTTGTTTTCCCTTATTAGTCGCCACAACTTATATTCATCTCCCCCACCTACCAATAAAAAAAACAGTACCAGAGTAGGATACTATTGTTCTGAAGTGTCGAAACCTGTACAGCTGTCCTTCATCGACGTGTAACGGTTTGAATTGACAAGGTCACCAAAACGCAAAAAGGATTAAACCCACTTTTCTAGAAACGACACACCTTCAACCTCCACCAGGAAGAAATAGGATTGGCAATCATTCCTTTCTATCATATCCTATAAATCAGTCGTTCTTTTTGAAGTCGTTAATGAGTATAGAATCGGCAGCATTTCTGGTTTCGTACAACTGCTAGTAGAATTTCAGTTTTGAAATTTGAGCCTTCCTTGCTGTTGTAATCATTATTTACTGCGTGGTGTGAATTTAACTTATTAATTTATAATATAATATGATATATTAATTTAATGGGTAATATCAAAAGGAAATAAAGGAAAGTTTAAGTAAAATTCTAAGTTTTAATCTTAAGAAAATCATCAGAGATATTTACAAGTTTTAGATAACATAAAAAATACAATTGATTAGTATGAGACTTTAACTCAGGGTTTCTTAGTGGGGTGAACTTCGAAAGTTATTTTGTTCCCTAATGGCAATAGGCCTTGCCAATGTGAGCTCTTTATAAATCAAAAATTACTAAGATACCCGTGGCCGAAAATACATCTGCTCCCTTTGTGTTTCGTCGTATGATGTTTGCCTGGTGGCTGCGACAAGATCATCGCCGTCCAGGCGATACCAGCTTAGTTTTTGATCTTCATTGGCCGGCCTCTCCATATCATAACTTCCGTCTTCCAACTTCATCTCCCTCCTGTCTCCCCAACAACTTCTCTCTTTGCTGTCCCGATCACATCTCTTAGCACCTTCTCTCTCTCCGGTCTCCCGACAATATGTCTCACTTCTCTACCTCAACCTCTCACGAAACCTCGGTGGGCGGCTCCATAAACTTTAACCCATCAATTAGCTAGCTGTTGTCCACCAAAGTCTTCTATTGGCTTGCAGTTGGACAATTGAAGCCAATAGGAAAATTTCAGTTTGTAGGTCCTAAATACTTCACATGTTACGCATCCTTCCGTACCATTCCAAATTATCCACAGTACTTCCGTTTTCGCCAGAAGCTCCATACTTTTTCACGGAGTTTTCCGGTCATTCCCATTTTCGACGGGTGACCCCTTTTCTGAATGGGCTCCTGTTGCATACAAAAAGAAGGGCAGGTCTTTTGTTCCTTGGAATGCGCTCTGCCACTCCCCAGAAAAGCCAGGAAACAGATTTACTTTATTTAAACTTTCAACTCGCGTATTTAATATCTATTAAACTGTTGATTCGGCAATGATTTAGAGAATTCTCTTCACCTAAAAATGGCCGATTGTGGACGTTCGAGACATCAACGAGTAACTGTTTCCGAGGAACCACGAGCTGCACCAACAACTTGAGCCTCATGATTTGCAAACAGAACGGTGATGTACAATGATTCACGTTTCTCGTCCCTGGTTAACTGAGTGGATACCAAGTTTTGTATTAGGCCAACTAAATTCAAACAGAAAAAATATTGCTGTCGAGTGGAGAAATAGCCGTTCCGATTTTAGATAAATTATTTTTTTTAAATATAATTCTTAGTAATTATGGTTAAAGATTCATTTAATTTAAGTGTTTTCACTTTAAAATCAATTACGTTTCTTCATTAAAAATTAATTATTGAAAATAATGATATACACTCTCACATCCCGGCACAACACCAGACTTTCCCTAACTATTGGGACTGCGTACTGGGTGTTCATTTCTAGGTACGGTCATATCAATATATATCATGGGTTCATCACAAACCAGAAAAACTGCACCTGGGAACCGTAGACTGCAGACTTCACTCATACCTTCCGAGACCATTAAGAAAATAAACCACAATAATACACTGTAAACTATTTTCAGGCGACTAGAAATTCTTACGCAGTAACGCGTATTTTCCCGTGTATTCGAATACAGGGGTGCCAAACTATTGGCCCGCGGGCAGCATACGGCCCGCGAACTAGTTTTATTGCAACCTGATTATCTTAAATAAAATGATAGCTGGACAATAATTTTCGTTAAAATTAGAATTTATGGAAGATCTCTGGATAGTCCGTTTGGTGTACACACCTATGGAACAATTATCACAGCCAAGGCGCCCCAAGTATGATTCAAATTAGTTGTGCCTTATCAACTTTCTCACATGTTAGAGCTATTTTTTTCCATTTCAGCGCAAGGGATATTAAGCATTTTTTTTCCTCCGCGTTATGCATCCTAGTTCACGCTAAAAAGCCTGAGTCTTCAATTTGACAACAGAACTCATTTTTGTGGTATTTTTTGAGTCTGTTCAAGAGCGGAATTATCAAATGTAAATAAACATAACATTTTCCGATTACCTCGATGATTCCTTTATTTTAATCAGTGCCTTTTCAACTACGATTGAGTTGCATATATATTTAACCAGTTAAATTTTAGATATGTTACTCGTTTTAGGAGAATAGTGGTACCCTAATCGCCTACCTCATCCTTAGGTTTTGTGGCATTTGGCGAGTAAAATTAGAGGTAATGACATGAATTGCGGATCTGAAATTAACTCATCAAGACGAAAAAATTTCATGTGGGGGGGATAAAAAATGAGGTTTATTATTATTTTTTTAAAGTACTTGGTGCTTGCAGCTTGCAAGCATGAGCTTCTAAGCTCAAAATTATCAGTGCATTGAATGTCCCCCTTGAAACTCTACTACTTATGTTTTTTTTGTTACCTGCGACACTTTTGAGATATTTGGCCATACTGTTTCAGGTGGAACACCCTGCATATCCAAATAAACCTCAAATCAAGACTTAACATAGCCTTCTTCACCAACAAGTTCTCTGTTTAAAAACATTAGAATGCATTAAATACTAAAATCAGTAAAGCAAGCCGTAAACTTTATTCCATCGAGAACACTTAACATTCAACAATTTACTTCGTTCCTTCAAGATTTATAATCTGAATTCAAAGATCTACCTTATTATACAGACGTTTGTTGGTTGTTCTGCCCCAAAGTTCTATCAACTTTTGGAAGAGATAATTTTATTTCTTGAGATGAGAGGTGAAAAAACGAAAATATATTGATTAAAAATGAACGTTGGTGGGTATATGATTTTGTATTTTTAGCAGATATGTCGTCATCTGAGATCAATTAATAACTATGTACGATGCAATAGCAAGTTTTGTTCAATTATTGATTTTATTTAAAAATCGTTTCACGTATTTTCCTACGTGCGAGCAGATAGAATCACAAAATCAAAGCTGCTCATTTTCACAATTTAGTGTTAAAATTGAAGAAATCGATAAATAATTTTGTTTTGTTTTTTATACTGGGCCTTTTTCCTTTGATGTTGCAAAAGCTTTTACTTCAATTCAAGTGGAGTTAATTGATTTCCAAAGCGAGTCGATTTAAAAACAAATATCGAGAAGTAGGAATTCCCAACATATATTTTTATTTCGGTGAAATGACTGGAAATTAAAGAATTACTGCAGATATTTTATGATATTTTGGGAGATCATACTTATGTAGGCAACTATTTTCATCCATGAAATTAAATGAAACGGCCTACAGGTAAAGATTAACAGATTAACATCTATCTGCCATATTGAAAATTGTACTCAGTCCAAAGTCCAGATATTGGAAAACTAGTAGAAAGAAAGCGCTGGCAAGTTTCCGGTAAAAAGATTAATTTTACTTTATAAAATATAAATCAAATTAATTTTAAAAAAGCAATTAATAGTTACATATCAATATTTTAAATTATCACTATCAAATTCATTTAATTACATAATTTATTTTAAGTATTTTGTCCATATTCCAAAACCATAACTACAATTTATAATTTTAAGAAAATTTGTAAATGTGATGTGGCCAGCGTGAATCTTTACCAGTTGCATGAAATGACACGTTTATTAAGTGAGTTTGACGCAGCTGGTCTACTCTAATACACATGACCTTGGGAGTGTGAGTTATTCTCGCACACCGTTGGAGTAATAACACTTCTGGAGAAATTCAGCAGACACCCAACAGTTTCCGATCTGTCTTATTCATACTTTTTTTTAAGTTCATAAAAGATAAATATATCTAATTAAAATTATACTCTGGTAGTTAATTACATGGACGCCCTGGTAGGCCAATGCCCTTAATGGGCTGCAGAGCCAACGAAGAATAATAATAATTAATTTCATGATTATATTAACCATGTTAATTATATACATCAGTTTAATGTTCTAAATACAAATTAGTATTTTTTTATCTATTATGATCCTATGTATCAACTAAAAATCAAAATATAAAAGTTGTATAATAAAGAAATAAAAAATACTGCACAGCGTTCACAAAATATGGTTTAACTATAAGGTATCTAATATTGGGATTCAATGAATTTATTATGGGGTATTACTATTAATTTCTAAAAATAGTTAATTTTTTAAAATGAGTCTGAACACGGGAAGGCTATCTAAGCGGCAGATTCCCAACGAGGTGAGAGTGTCAGTTCTAGTTGAGAAGTGCAGGTGTCTCCAGAAACTGACAGATGTTACTCATATAACAGGTCACGTAACCCAATCTCCTCTTCCCTTTGTACTTGGTAATTGCGTACTTCACCTCGTGCCGACAGCTCTGCGGCCTTGTCTCCACAAACCTCCAACAATTCGTCAACACGTCATGCCATTCTTAACTGCCACTCCACTCTACCTACAGCGGAGAACTACTTTATACTCAAAATAATTTTTAATGTAAAACACAATGAATTTCTCAAATATTTTACTTACATTTAACGGATACCTTAAAGTTTTAAAATAACACTAAACCAGAAGAGTTAAATAAATGACACTAATTTTAATTAAAATAGGTTCCTAATATTTATTTTCATTTGCCCACTAAAAACACGTTGTTCTTGTTGTGGTATTAAGTCCTACCACTGGTTTGATGCAACCTTTCATGCTACATTATTTTACCAGCCTTTTCATTAACGCATTACTACCACATCCTCCCTATTTTATTTAGCGTATTCCATCCTTGGCCTCCCTTTTCTGTTCTTACTCCACACACTTCCCTCTAAAGCTAATTTTACAAGACCATCATGTCTTAAAACGTGGCCTATTCATCTATTCCTTCTCTTGGTCAACGTCCTCCATATTGCCCTTCCTCTATCCACCTCAGTGACTCTATCAACCGTCAAGTTTTCAGCATTCTCCCGTAGCATCACATTTTAAAGGCTTCTATTGCTTTCCTTTCTGCAACTCCTATCGTCCACGTTTCGCACCCATATAACGCCACACTCCATACGAACATTTTTAGCAACGACTTCCTAATATTCACACTTTTATTACCCGTAAGTGGATTCCTCTTTTTCGCGAAAACCTTCCTTGCCTGTGCTATACTACTCTTTATGTCTACTATACTGCTACCATTCCTAGTTTTTACGCTTTCCGAGTAGCTGAATTCCTTATCTTCCGTCAAAATATCCCTTCCCAGTCTAACACCTTTTGTTATTCCGCTGTTTCCCTTACTACAATCCATTACCTTGGTATTCCCTCTATTAAACCTCAGATTAAACTCTTTCCCCTGGACCCCGTTCATGGTTTCCAATTCTTCTTCTGACTCCCCTAATACTACAATACCATCGGCAAAGCGTAAGGTTTAACTTCTTCACTTTGCAGTATGATTCATTTTCCATATTCCGTTTTAACTTTCTTCATCGCCTGTTCTACATATAAGTTAAACAGAATGGGCGATAGGCTGCATCCTTGTCTTCTGCAGAGGACACGCAAATAATGTTTATCCTTAGTGAGGCGTATGTTTTTAGGATTTTGTGTGAAAATCATTTCACAAATACTAGAATGTAAATAAATAAATGCAATAATAAGAAATACTATCTACAGCTCTAGCAGAATTTTGTTAGAATATAATTTTAATATAGTTTTCTATAAAAATGATCGGCATTCGGTTAAATGTAATACAATACGTTTTATGGAAGGCAGTGAAAAGTGTAGGATTACTGTCTTACAATCAAAATAACAGTAAAACCAAATTTATAAATTATACATTGTTATTTAATCTGGAGATTAATAATAATTATAAAATAAATAATCGACTAAAAATTAACTCACGTAATCTACATAAAAATGTCACGCGATTTCATCTATTACCTTTATTAAATTACTGTTTCTTCTACATGTGATTAATGCGGCAATTTTACGCTGTCAGATATTAAAAGTATTTCACGTATTTTTTTGGAACGATCTTGTTTAAATTCACACGAGTCTACCCACCGTCCGTAGTCAGGATACTTTTACAGCCAATATTTTCTTATATATTGTTCTTTTACTTTTATTAATGTCGTAGTCTTTATTCCTTGAACTTGCCCCACACAGTAATTCTGTGAGGAGAATTGAAAAACCTGTCATAAGTGCAGCCATATATTTCATTAAACATAATTCAGAAAGTGCTTCTATTCAAGATAAACTTTCATCAAAATGAATCTTCAGGAATAATGTAATAAATACATGTTACTTCACTTATTATAATAAAATTCTTAATTTTATGATGCCCAAAGTTGGTGAAGCCAATCACAATCAAATGAGAAAAGAAAAAGATTTAACTAAGGATTTCGAATTTAATCACAATCAAATCAAGATTTTATAAGCAAACAACAAGAACACTGAATAAAATTAAATACAAATGAAAAAAGTTAGATCAGTCATTGGACCTCCTTAATATTAGGTCAAATGTAGAGTGAACCCAAAATGAAGCAACATTTCTGTGGCAAATAGGTTTGACAATAAGAACTTTTGAAATATTAAGTCAAAGATACCAACAGAACATTTTACCTGTTTCCTTTTTTGCCGGCTGTGACGGTGTGCTTCTGGTTTATAATCATTAGAGAGGCGCCTGTTGATACGGTCTGCTTCTGATTCACTTTGCTTTTGGATGATCTGACTGCATGAGTTACACCTTGGGTCCAAACAGTCGAGACATTTACCATAATTGTAACATCTTCTCTCTAGTGACTCACAACTAAAGAGCTAAACTCTCGCTAGCGGCCCACATTTTTTCGAATGTCTCTGCACCAAACTCTTTTTCATTTCGCCTCGTACGGATCCAAATTCTCCTCCTCCCTTTCTGAACAGACTATTAGCTGCAATTTTTAATAGTATTCATTGATTGAAATTAACAAAATTAGAGACGAAAGAAAATTTTAGTCACCGAATGTGAACAATTGTTGCAGAATTTTTTTATGCTTATTACGCACTAGCTGTTTCCGATTCGTCACGCGCGTCTTCCATGTTAGCAGAAGGAATTTTTTTCGCTTATTAGCCACGGACATGCCATTGGATCTAGTGTTGACCGTCACAGAAGATACTACGCGCACACAAAAAATGCTTCGCAGCCTTTCATAGTCTCTCGTGTAATTTTAATACAACACAGTAACCTTCAGATCTAAATAAGAACAAAGAAACCGATTTTCGACCATGATTGGTGGTAACGAAAGCATTGGAAGGGATAAAATTGGGGATGCGGAATGAAAACAAGGTTGCCAATTGTTAGCAACACCTCTCTGATTGAAGACTATGGATCCTATCCGTCAATTACCTAATTGTGACGTAGGTAATATTATGATCAATCGGTTTCACATAGGTCAAGCTTTTAGAACGTAGAATTTCCGACTCAATGCAATGAACAGATTTGTTCCAATATAATCTACTAGTATTGCCGTACGTTGAACGTCTACGACCCTGGAGTGTAAATCTCTAAAAGTCACCTCTGGGATCGTTGATTTGACTAATAATAAAAGATTGTAGGTGAGTTCCTTTCCAAAAATATTAAACCAAACAGGATTTTTCATACATGAAGACATTTTAATTATTTATAATCTTGACGAGTTATTATGATAATAATACATTTTTGCTTTCTCTTCTTCTTCTTTCTGTCAGAAAACCTGACATAAGATTTCTTTTTAATTTGGTATACTTCCTGCAATATCGTATATCAGTGAGTTGTCGTGATCTCGCTTCCGGTTCTCGTCGTTGTATACAATGAAATTTTTATGTGTTTGCTCGCCGTTCCGAGGCCGTATATTGCTGAATATAAGGCGACACGTCGATGGCGGGTTATTGAGTTAGGGCAGAACAGCAGAGTTTTGTGTCGTGCTAAATTGCACGTCGACGCGGACACGGAGAACAGATCGCGCTCGGAACAGATTCCAGGGCGAGAGTGATCCATCACTCTGTCAGGGCTGCCACCTGAACACCTGCGGTGTGGCCAACCACCCGGGCAAACAAAATTCAAGGCAGGGCCGCCCTTAATGAAGCACAGAGCTTACTTCTCTAATACTGCAATTGTTTGCGTTCGCTCGTGGAAAGCACAAAATAATTAACTGGATTGAAATTTTGGAGTTCATTAAGGCATCACTGCGTATAAAAGAAGGTCGATCCTTTATAATTAGTCTTAATGCAAAGAATGAGAAACGAAGCACTGTATAGTAATCGTAAATCATTCTCATTTTTAAATATTAGTAATATACGAATAAATTTTACTAATGACTTGGACTGCGGTTTATTTCATAAGCTCTGAAATTACATAATTTTTAAATATATTACTCTGATATCTTGTCAAAATATAAGACTATCTGAGACTATTACGACACATCTAATCACCTAACGATGTCAGCATAGTTTTCCATAAATTAATATTTATCTGTGAATTACCTTTACATTATATATATATATATATTTAATGGTTCTAACCATCAGTTTAAACATAACTCATATAAAGCAGCCGTTATCCCATGTAGGCTTTACGTTTGTTGTTTCGAGCAACGTGAAATGTTTTTTAATATTTGAATCTCGTGAAAGCGGTGAATAGCCGCGGACAAATTGTTCAGCCGTGTGATATATTACATGTCCTCACATTGTACTACTGTCAGGCTGCAGTAGGGTTTGCTTTAATACATCACAATCAATTATCCTGTGTAAGTAATGCGCAAATAGAGATTGATGTATTTCCCCTAATAATTAACTAGATTATGCGACCTAATTCTTAGATTTTTCTGATATTTATCTAATAAGACAATGACAGCTTACTTATTCCAATATCATAACCAAAATATCAGTTTTTTTTCCTATTTAAATTAATTCAACTTCACTCCTCCTTCGTAATACATATTCTTTTACCTTCAGTTTGCCATTTAATAATATTATATGGGCGAACAAATTTTTTACAACTTATAAACTTTAGTACTACGTAAATTAAAAATATTTCTAAACTTAAGAAATAAAAACTTTTCGCTTTGCCGACGATATTTTAGTATTATGGGATACGGAAGAATAATTGGAAACCATAATAAATGGCATGAACGGGGTTCTGGAGAAAGAGTTTAATATGAGGAATAAAAGAGGGAATACCAATGTAATGGAGTGTAGTATGGGAAACAGTGAAATAACAAAGGATGTTAGATTGGGAAGGGATATCTTGAAGGAAGTTAAGGTATTCTGCTAATTGGGAAGCTTAATAACTAGTGATGGTGCAAGTATAGTAGACATAAAGAGTGGGATAGCACAGGCAAGAAATGATTTCGCGGAAAAGAGGAATTCACTTACGGGTAATAAAAGTGTGAATATTAGGAAATCGTTGCTAAAAATTTTCCTATGGAGCATGGCGTTATATGGATGCGAAACGTGGACGATAGGAGTTGCAGAAAATAATAGAAGTCTTTTAAATGTGGTGCTGTAGGAGAATGCTGAATATCAGATGGATGGATAGAATCACTAACGAGGAAAAGCGAACAATATGGAGGACGTTGACCAAGAGAAGGGATAGATTAATAGGCCACGTTTTAAGGCAAGAGTGTCTTGTAAAATTAGCATTAGAGGGAAGTATGTGGGGTAAGAACAGAAGAGGGAGGCCAAGGATAGAATTCGCTAAGTAGATTAGGGAGGATGTTGGATGTGCTAGTTATGCGGAAATGAAAAGGCATACCCAAGATTGGTTAGCATGGAGGATTTCATCAAACCAATCTTTGGACTGAATACCACACAACATCTCTTTCTTTAAAAATTAAATTCTTTAAAACTGCCTACGTTACAGCACCTATTAGTTAAAAATCTCACTAAAATGTACACTGTGGCAGAATTTTTGTATCCCTCAGAACTTGAAAACCAATTTCTTGACTCTGATGTATCTCCCAGGGTTGCACTGATGGCTTAGTAATTGGAGGAACACCTACGCAGACACCACATACTACTTTCTGATGGCACCCAGAAACCCGAAAAATTCAAAATACGTTTCTTATTTGATTCTCTTTTGTAATAAAATGCAATTTCGTATTTTTAACATGTTACAATGCCTCGATTTATCCCTACCATAAGGTTTAATTTAGTATTTTAAATAATAATTTTTGTATATTTTAGAATGTATGGCTACCAGAGTGTGATCCACTTTATTTCAATTATCCTTTAATTTCATATTTAGGGAATTTCCAGCTGGTGTGCGGAAGGGAGAGGAAGGCAGCCGACATTTAAGTAGGGCCCACGATCTGTAGTATGAGGAAGCTACCCTTGTAATCACCTGAAACACCGTAAAAACACTGTATCAGGTAAGCCAGGCTATTAGGTATTTGTCTACTTGCTAAGGGTTAGTAGCATTCCTTTCTCCTTTCCTCAACCAGCTATTTGACAGAATGTCCTAGGTCGCCGACGCCGAAAGATATCCCTCTCATAACTGGAAGAGGTACCCTGACGTATGAGGAATTTTAAAACCAGAGAGCGATGGAGGTATTCCCGAATGTAACCCCCATCTTTTCTACTGGGAGATTCACCTGAGAGAATAGAGTCGATCTTCTACAAGTTTCCTTTTGTTCTTTTATTTTTCGGGAGAGTAACTAGTCGTGTGTCAACAACAGTCGACAACTCTGCCCGTATTGTAGTGGGGGTAAATAGGATCTCAATTTAACTGCAATCTTTGTAAACGTAACTCCGTAGACGAAAAGAAATTCTGAAAACATTGGGGCTAGGAAACATATTGCTGACTGTTCATGATATGTTGAACGTCAGGAAACTCAACCGTAAAATGTAATAGATAATTAGTAAAGGGTTTTTAAAAAAACTTTGTCACAGTCTCCATATCCCATTCCTATGAATTGTAATTTTTTAATCCTCTTCTTTTCTCTTCTTTCGGCTGTCTGCGGTAGAACACTTCAGGTTTCGGAGTTCGTGCGAATGAATATTGCACACAAAAGGTTTCTTTTACTTTAGTTAAAGCACAAATACAAATATCACAAATTTGAAAGAGCCAGCAGTAAATGAATTTTAAACAAATATTTTTGCAGAATTATAATTTATTCGTTCGTTATTTTCACCAGGTTTACAAAATTCCACAGAGGATAAAATACACATACATGTTGGGTTCTTCACACTCTGACCACCTTTGTAACAAGTTAATCGTAGATTATAAAGTTTGCTTACTCTGAAAAATATGAATCTTAGTTCGGTTCACACAAATGTCATAAGTAATAAGTTATACTAATTCTCTTTTCGGTTCTGGGTTAGAACATATTTATGTTCAAAAGCAATATATTTGCATAATCCGTTACAATGATGCCTCAAGGGAAGACTCGTGATGTCTAACACGATTCCCTCAGAAGATTCGTCGGCCAGGTTAGAACCAAGGTATGGCCCTGTAGGAGTCGCTGTTGTAGCATGTATATGTCACATGTCTTAGGTTCACACTTCACAGAATGAACAAAAGCACACCACAATATTGGCTATAGGTCGTTTTGTCCTAATATATTTAACTGCTCCAAGTACTGTGCCGATGTACGAGCCAGTACGTAAATACGTAATCTACCGGACTACTACTAAGGTTGAACTTGTGTGAATGAATGTCCAAAATCCCTGATATTATTTCGAAGTCCTGACATCACCGTGGCTTCTATCAGGTTATAACTTGCCGAGATATTTTCTAAGTCCCAATTCGTTGTAATATTCCAACAATATTCCAATACGCAACACCAACAAATATACGTCCAATCACGACCAGTTTCAGGTGCGAATAAACCAATTCTGCCTGGGAAATGAGATATCTAAGTGTGTGTCAAAGGATGGGATGATATTGCCAAACGTACAACAGTACTGGGATCTATACTTGTGTAAGGGAAAAATTCTTATTTCGTAAAAATATGAAGCGTCGATAGAAAATTGTAAATACCTGTCGTTTGTAAAAGTTATATCTGAAATTATTTGCGTTCTTAAATTGTACGTCTATGTTAAAATTTGGACTATTTATTTCGAAGATAGTCTGGCATCACTGTTAACAACTTCTCTGCGGACTAAATATCGCGCAACAATAACATCTACAGTGAATACACGCAGGTTTGAAACTTACTCGTCCCACTGTCCCGACAATAGGTAAGTTTTTTAAGGGTTAATAGGCAACGTGAGGGTGATTCTGAAACAGGCAAATTCCCTTTAATAGCATAGGAAGGGAATTGAAAAGGGGGGATGCGGAAGGAGCAAGTTAGCCAAGGGTTGACTAGGGCCCGCGGGCTATAGTTTAAGATTCTACCCGGTGCAGGGAAAACCCTAGAAAACCTGCGTCAGGTAGGTAGGGCATTGGGCACTATTCTCATGCCCTTATCAATGACGGGATACGAGTTTGCTGTGAGGTCGCAGCATTCCCTTATTCGTGTCCCCACCAGTTTAGGAGGCTGCAGACTGACTGATCCAATGGGAATAGTGGTCAACTCTTACCTTATGCACAAGGTCTTCGACCCCAGTACATATACCTCGTAAAATGGGTGAAGGTGTCTCGGCAAGTGAGAAATTTGAAAAAGCCGAGAGAGAGTACGAGGCATTTCCGACATAATCAGGTGAACCCCGTAGTCACTCTGGAGAGAAGAGCCTGCGAGAGAAAACTCCACAGGAACTCTGATGCACCTCTTTTTCTTGGTCAGGACCACAATAGGTAAGGTAAATAATCTAACAAAGTAATGCGGTGGGTTTAGAAATTGCGATAGAATTTAGTTGTAAAGCAAATTGAAAATTATATTTTATTCGGAAGTTATATGATTTTTAAGCTACAATTTGGAAGTAATAATGAAAACATAATTAAGATCTACTTGAGGTCATTTAGAGATGATATTAGTGTAACGTTACTTTAAAGTGATATAAAATAATTTTTAATTTCGAAATTATTATTATATGACAATTAGAATGGATTATTAGATCTAATTTAATGTGTTGGAATTTTCACTAGCCAAATAAAAAATATTTAACCACAAGTTTAAATGAATTTAAATTTTTTACCTAAACATACTTTTAAAATCAGTGGTTATTAAATTTGTTGATTTATTGTATAGTATGACTAAATTCTTATTTAACAATTTTGATTTATTTAAACTGACAAAGTATGGTAAATGACAAATACAAAAATTGTTAGGAAATGCAGGAACGACATAAATAAATAAGTAAATAAATATGGAAATCTTTCCAAATATGGAACGGGCGGTTACAGAATATAATTAATGTTATTAACATAGCTAGTAGTTCCGGCAGTCGGTTGAAGGGAATTTTCCTCCTCAAACGAAAATGCTCCTTTTCCCCTTCTCTTCTTCATTCCCTACTTTGCATGAAAACATGCCATGTAGAATCTGACGAACTGTACATAACTGTGGATTGGGTCAGTCTCTTCAGATTCACTACATTTTACATATATTGGTCTGTATATTGTTTTGAACTTATTTTTTCCAGTTACGTACTTTTAATCCATACTTTGAAGTAAATCGGGAGCTACACAACGAATGAGACTAAACACACAACCGTTGATCAACTTAAATATACTGTCCTGATAATTTTCTGACTGATTATAAAAGTGGGGGCCATGTTTGTCAGGGAAGCGCTCCAGACGGATGAATTGGGACGGACAGGCACTATACCGAGCCGATAAACGATGTCTCGAAGAAGCTCCGGAGCGTTGGGGAGGAAAAATATTGTGCAAGAACTTCGTGAAGAGTTGCTCGCTCCAAGACTTCTCTTTTATGGAGCAAGCAATTTAACTCAGAGCCAGCAGACACATGCGACGTGGGGCGCGGCCCCAAAGGATATTAAATTTATTAAAATAACACACGCCGGCTCTTTGATGCGTGGGGATACGGATTTAGCTGAAAGCAGGCGAATGTAGCCAGGCTAATATTGACGAGAGGGATAAAGGAATTCGTGATGAAGTAGCGAGAACGGGTGGCCTGGACACCCCAAGATACGGAAAAGCATTCAGCTCATCATCGGCAGGCATCTACTTCAAGAATGAAACATTAATTTTAAAATTCTTTTTAAAGAGACTTATGAGATGAAAATAAACACCAAAGAAACGCTATTATAATCATTTCATCATAACTAGTGGCAATTTTGAATATTCAATCAGAGTGACTGATATCTTAAACTACTCTAAATGTGTTAAGAGTATATGTAAATAGTTTTCTGAGATAGATCCTGGTGTAAGTTTGACAAAATAATACAAATATGTGAATAAATAACTATTACAATTTTACGGAAAAAATTCTAAGACGCTTTACAAATAAACGTTAATTTAAGAATTAAAAAGACTCCACGCTATGAAAATGTATATTATTTTCAATCAGTGTTGTAGGTAATTTGTTACAATTTTTCATCGTTTTATTTAAATATTTTAATTTCCATACGTCTATTTTTGGCTGTCTCAATTGCTTTTAAATCTATTGTCACATCTCAAAATATAAATTGGGTTTTCTATTCTGCCCCATGTCTTTCCAGGCTTTGTTTCCCGTTTATGATTTAAGTAATGTGCAAAGCCGATCTAACTTCATTCGATTTTCACAGTAATTTCTGCAACTTATCCCAACCATGAAATGTTCAGCGTATTACAAAATTTAGCTCCTTCCTTCTGATGTTTTCTAGGGTCTTTGGTGATATTTTATTTAACGAAACCTAAAACATGTATTCGAATATGATTTGCAACACCCATTCCTAAAATACTCATCATGAAATATACTTATCAAATTCCATGCTTGTTTGTTTCTTCCACCCCACATTTGAGCTGTAAATGATTCCTATACCAATAAATGAAATTGAAGTGTCTCTCTGTATGAAAGTTTGTCCAGAATAGGATCTGAAAGGGCTTAAAGGATATCAATGAAAATTTTAAATTAAATTTTCGTGTATGCTTCATTCCAATATCTTTCAGGATTCAGAAGAAATTAATATAAATATTTTAAATACACTATATTGAATTCCCGTTCTAATTCTGGACTGTTGAAAACCAACTGCAAGTTATAAGACTTATTAGGCTTCCTATACCATTCATTCCATTACCGTATAATTTTAGTGTTAAGCTCTTATCACCCTCGCGAAGTTATCTATCGATTATTCCGACATTTATGTTCCTTCTCTCTCTCTCTCTCTCTCTCTCTCTCTCTCTATATATATATATATATATATATATATATCTTTCCCCTTTCTGGCCATATAAGATACTACCCGAGGGGCATATATTTTAGAGCTTGCAACAGGTTAGAATATTCCTTCACGTGCAAATCGACATTTTTATTAAACGTATAATAATCCTTAAATTTAACTACCATTTTATTATAAGCAATCAAGGGGGGGGGGCATGGTACGTAAATTTAAAACGTAAATAGACGGCTGTAATGTGAATAAATATTTTTGTGGTTAGTGAGAATGATAGTAGCTCTCGTGGTATTGTCCATTTTTCAGACTTTCTTAGTTACTTCACATACATATTTAAATCGATAAGGTACTGAGTAATCACGGTGTCTATGATGAAATTTAGATCTCAGAAAGTAGGTTGCTTGATAAGGTAAATATAAGAAAAATGACCACTCTCGCTGACGTGTTGACAAAGAGATTACTGTCGAATTAAATACTGTAACGGAATAATATAAATACGGTGACCGTGTTACTTTCTGCCGATTCCGCAACAGATTTCTCGCAGGAGGGGGAGTGCAATGTTACAAATGTCAAAAAGTCTACGTCCTGTGTTATCATAAACGTAATTTTGTCATCGTGTGGCAGAAAGAGAAAGAGGGAGGGAGAGCATTCTCACTCTATTTGTTGTTGCAGTTAGGGTTTTGATTGGTGGTCACGTCATTGTTGCTGAGACAGAATTGTTATTTCAGATACAGTACTGTCAACATGTGTGCGCTTTAAGTTTCACCTACACGGAAATTTGTTAATAACTAATCAGATGAAATTAATGATTTTATAATAGATTTTTACACGTAACCTGTTTCATTTCGATATTTTACAGGATAAGGAAACATTAATATAAATATTTGTAAATCTATTGAATTTCCCTGTGAAACGGGGACCTGTTCAAAGCCAACTGGGAGTTATAACAGAACATATGACTGCAATAATTTTTAATTCCTTAAATTAGGGTCCCAAAGCCGGACATGTTCAAAACCAACTGCGAGTTATAAAATTTGTTCTGAAGTAATGCTATACCATTCATCCGATTGCCGTGAAAGTTTGGTGTTAGATCTTTTGAAAATTATAACTTCAAATTTATATATATATATATATATATATATACAAAATAAATGTATATCTTTTTACTTAGATACTAATAATGAAAAGGAAACAAATAAAACAGCACTTTTTATTTATTCCAAAAATTGAACATTATGAAAGGTTTTTAGGCCAAAATAAAATAAAATAAAAATAAGAAAGACAAGATGGAAAATTTTCGACCGGACCTCCCGTTTTCGGAGGGGACACTCAACCTATGAGCTCACTCGAGTCGACGTCCAAGAATCGATTCAACATTCCTCCATTCCTGTAAACTTAAGCCAGGTTCATTTACAAGTTTCTAATGACATTCATCGCAATAGAATTTCTAGAAATTGAGCTTCAATTAAGCATTTATACTTCCTTTGACTTAAAATAAAAAGAGGTATATGTCCATATGTCCAAGTTCGCGAACGAAGTCGAGGGCATAGCTAGTTTATGTTTTAACTCAATCGTAGATCTGTAATTCACTTATTTACTTAAATTACTTTTTTCGCTATTTCTCATAATTTTATTCGATTCATCTCATCTAATTTAGTTCAAGTTAGTGCTTTTGTAATTCGCATACAAGTTTATTAATCTTTCTATAGACAATGCAATCATCAGTGATTGTCAAACGCTTTTATATGCCCTGACAATAATGTATATCAGGAAAAATAAAAGCCCCATTACTGAAACTTGCGGCATCCCCGAAGTTACATTCTGTTTTACTGATTGTTGTCTACCAATCTTTGACATTTGATTTCACTCATTAAGAGACTCAGTGACTGTCAATACATGCCTTAACCAGATTGTCTTTCAAAATGCCAAGGGGAACGACGTCAAATGCTTTAGTGGAATTAACGCTGATAGTATCTATTCTAATTCTGGAATAAATACTTCAATATGAATAAACTTGCCTGAAACCATGTTGACCTGTGAAGAGCAACTCCTTCAATTCCAGCTCTCTGCTCGTATAATTCTATCGATGATTTCAGAGATCACATACCATCAACTACGGTCAGATTACATTAAATGGGATGTTCTATTGAAATCAAGATGAACTGAAATATGTTCGCGTAAAGGGATTATTCTCTTGCCTAAGATTCATACTCGTCAGAGAATAAGATAAGAGAGAACAATATGGAGGGATAGATTAATAGGCTACGTTTATAAACATGAGGGTCTTGTACAATTAGAATTAGAGGGAAGCGTATGGGGTAAGAACATAAGAGGGAGGCAAATGTTGGAATTCTCTAAGCAGATTAGAGAGGAGGTGGCAGTGATGCAAAAATGAATAGGTTTTCGCAGTATAGGTAATCATGAAGGGTTGCATCAGACCAGTCTAAGGACTGATTACTACAACAACAACAGTCTCTTTTACAATAAGTGTTTTGGTATTAAATTATATTTTAACAAACCAAAACATTTACTTTATATTTTCTTTTTAAATTTGGATAATTGATTATGATGTATCTTTTAGCGTTGAATCCAAAAATAAAATTTTCTCCGTTCCGTTGAACTTTCCCAAAAATTGAATTTTAACATTTCCAAAAAGTGTAAAAATTACAAAAATATGAGAATTCAAATTATTCTTAGAACGTCATCCGCTATACTTTGTTAAGTTCTTGACTTATGCTATTCTTTCTTATTACTAAAATAAAGATGAGACTCAGGAGAAGTTGGGGGTTCTAGACCCTTTAATTAGTAATAAAAAGTGCCAATAAATCCAAACAAGTTCAAATATGAACTAAGTTCTTACTAAGCCACTCCTTCTACTCTGTTGAAGAATTTATGAAGCTGAATGTATCATACGGTAGATATTTATAATTATGTAAGAACATTATTTGAACACTAATTTTTTAGTATAGGATGTAAAAATATTTATCAATTTTATATATAAGGTACAAATTGTATGTCTTCTGTATAGAACTTAAGAAAATCTTATTATAAGTTAAAAGTAATCAATAGTTACAGTATATTCTAATATTAATAAAGCAACCTATGTAAAATCTCTGACTCGTTCCACATCCTTGAAGCTTGTGCTTCTCTATAGGATTTATGGAATATGATTTTATACTTATACTAGAAAATAGTATACGTTTCTGCCATAGTGCATTTTAAGGCAATAAATTTTATTTATTAATTTCAATTTCCTTTATTGTGTACGTTAGGGTTATACCATTATTAATTCATCTCTAATGTACAGCTACATATATTTTTTATATAAGTCTCGAATTTTATTCTAAATTCCAATTTATTTCCATAACTATTATTTCTCTTCCCATACCTAAATAACTCGATAATAAAACTGACTGTTTGTGTGTATGTGTCTATGTTCTGCATAAAAATCTAAACGCGTAGAGCTATTTCTATCAAACTTCGATCGCGTTCGAATACTGGATGGGTAACACACCCCTAGCACCTATAGGGTTGATGGTCGAGTGCAAGTTTCACTATCTTAGGGCACTTAGTTTATTTATTACTCTATATTGGACAAGTAATTTTGCAAACTCGAGCGTTTCTATGTCTATTAGGTTCCTAGAAAGATTTTTAAAGACTCGTAAGATAGCGGTAGGTATTTACTGTTTTAATGTACCCATAGAATGTTTTAATATAATAGAGTACCGAGAGGTAAATTGACTGAAATTTAGGTTTCAACTTCGAGTTCGTACTACGTTTCTCTGTGATACGTCATTATTACAGATTTTGCCATTTTGGATCAACATTTTGAAGCAGCAAGGATTACTGGAACGTTGAGTGGTAATTATTTTTTCACTTCTGCATGTAATTAGCTACTTCCTGAAGAAATTTAATTTTTCAGATAGTGGATATTCATTTACGTAACGTCAAAGAAAATTCTCTTAGCCGTTTCTCTGTAAAGTGAAAAACTACTTGCGCAAGTAGTTAAATTCAGACATTCACTACTTAGTCACAACATGGCGTATGGAAATATTACATTGGTTAAAATTATTTCAGAAGACAGTATAACCAAAATACGTTCGACCGTTTTCTTCTGAAAAGTTAAAGAATCAAAGTAAGAAACACGAACGTTAAATCCTATCAAATCCACAAACATAATACTTAAAATCTCCACGAGAATTAAACGTATTACGAAACTTTAAACTACAACTAAGAAATTTTACACAAATGGTAGGAGTTTCAGATAGGAAAAGAATAGAAGCTTTTGAAATGTGGTGCTGTAGGGGCATGCTGAAAATCAGACGGGTGGATAAAAAGGACGTTCTAAGCAGAATAGAAGAGGGAACAATTTGGAGGACTTTAGCAAAGAGAAAGAATAGATTAATTGGCCAGGTTGTGAAACATGAGGGTCTTGTAAAATTAGCATATAGGGAAGTGTGTGAGGTAAGAACAGAAGAGGGATGTCATGGATGGAATGCAGATTATCGGATGTGGTATTTATACTGAACTGAAAAGCTTGCGCAGGAGGATTGCATCAGACCAGTCTTAGGATAAATTACCACAACAATACACAAAGAAGAAAATTTACAGAAGAATCAGCCAACATATTACACAACGTGTAATACTTATTTGTAGGCAAATGTAATAATGCCTTGTATTATTAATAATGTAATTCTTTATGATGTTTTACAATAATTAATGAGTTTGTATTCCGCCATTTTATGTTAACGAAAAAGTGGCAGATTTGGACACTTTTAGTTATGAATACAATTATTTATTGTTACAAGGCAAGAAAGAATATTTTATTCAAGCCTGAATGCAGTATAAGTTACATTCGAGACAAATTTATAAATTATTCAGTACTTATATTCAAACATTCACATTATAGTTAATGATAATGTTTACACGTGCTCAAAAAAATAATATGATGCATTAATGACAAAACCCATAACTGATATTTCGTTAGAAAATAGTATTGAATAGCATATTTTAATATGTTCACGCTTACAAGTATTACACCATATATATAATTTTTGATATGCATGATTCTTACAGCAGCAGTAAGTTCAATTTTTAGTAATTCAATAGTAATATGATATTAAAACTTGGAAAATAATGCCACTAGTAAAGTTTACACACAAGGGATTAGCTCTGACTTTGACTTTTTTCTAAATTTTGAAGATTTTAACTTATTTAGGTTATAGAAGTATTAAGTAACACTAATCTTCAACCACCTTCAACAAAACAATAAGTATTAAGAATGTTGTTATATTTTATGGTAATCAACAACTTATCATTTGCATGAAAAGTATGAAGTTACAACTTTGAATTACTTTAATCACCTTAAAATAAATAATAAACATGAAATAATATAAAGTAATTGTTATTACGAAAAGTTAGTTTCTAGTGTACTCTCTGCATCGTGGTTTCTTTGAAGAAGCTAAAGCCGATTATTTCAGTGACTATCCTTAGCGTTTCACGAAGAGCATTACTCAGGGTTATTGTGTATTTCTAGGTGGCTGCCTTATTTTTAATAGCCCTAGCCCCATATAATATTTAATTTCACATTAATGATTTAAGCGGTATAGAGCGCGTTGTCAGGCCTCCCTATCCTCTGGTTTTAAGAATGTTTTTAGAATGTCTTATTAATAGAGGGAGGTATATGTAATGGAACTATGTAAATCTCTTCTTATTTCCCATTTGTCGATACACATCATAATTCCAACACCCGTATTTTTTCAATTCCTACTCATAATAATGGTGACTTTTACTGTGAAGTTTTAACTCACCGCGATACAATTTCTAGCCATTTACATGATGTGCACTCAACACGAATTAATTGTCAAGGACCACAATGGATGGTCGAAACGTCTACTACTTGATGTTTAAAATTTTTTCATAATTTATTGTTCCAGTCTGTTATACGGGTCGTTAATCCTTCATATGTAATTTGGTACCAATCACAGCGGGACTAAGACACAACTACGACCCTTAGGGGCGGGGGTGGAGGTTTACGTGAGATTTATACACATTTCAGTCAAATAAATGTGTCAATAATTTTGGTATCGTTTCTCCCATTGATATTTGTTTACAATTTCAACGTCATTTGGCATTGGAGGTGAGGACTCTTAGGTTTGTAGTTTTTGGGGAAAGAGGGTGTCGTAACTTAGAATCCACTAAAACAAATGAGATTGCTGTCGAATTAGGGGCTGTGTAAATTTAATTATAACACTTAACATGCAACTCAAATTGTACTTCAACCATAGAATCGAGTGGAGGCGGAATAATTTTTGAGAACATTTTTACACATGTTCCGTATGATCCAGGACAATCATTGCATAGTAAAACACCAGTATAATGTATCATAGTTTTTGCTTTTTTAAATCACCGGAATATTATTTATTCTTTTAACATACCAAGAGAAAGTCAATTTCCCTCTCTTGGTCTTGGACATGTGTTTTACGTTCTTAAAATATCGGGAGTAGTTTCGTCTCTCTTAACGTAGCGAGATAGTTTTTAAAAAATACATATACCCCAAATTGAACAAAAAAAAAGATTTTATTGAATGTAATGAAGCATAACAACAAAATTCCTAATTCTTACAAAAGGGCTTTTACGATTTGAGGAATTATGTTTCGTAAGATTAAAAAATAATTTAAAAAAAGTAATATTCATGAACGTAGACTTTCCCGGTGAATAATTCAGATGAAATCTTCACGGTTAACCCCCAATTAATGACTAAAAATCACCATTCATGCTGTTTTCTTGCATAATTTTCCAAATTATTGTCGCATCAACAAGGGAAAATAGACTTATTCCATACTTGTGGGTTTTCTCCATAAATTTAGTTCATTATGACAGGTTTTAACAAAACAATAAATAAATTCACATATTGGACAAAGTCTGTATTTATTTCTGTTGCCCTCAGCTTGTAGGATTATCCAAACGTATAGAGCGTACTTGAATCTTTTACTGGTCACCACTAGGCCAAATTTCTCAACGCCGTCTCTTTCTGTTCCTTCTTGGTTCACTATGACTGCTCCTTTTTCTTTCTTTTACAGTTGGTGAAACCTCTTCGGGTTTTTCTAACCCGTCCACAGCAGTGTTGTCGCTTTCTTCACCACATCATTTGAGTAGGAGAAATCATACATTTTTTTGGCCATTTCAGAAAGTAATTACTATCTAAGACAGTAAAACCTGACAAAGTTATCGATATACCGTTATTAGCTTCAGAATAGCACTTAAAATCCAGACATCAACAAGGTTAGGAATTGAATAGGCGTACTTAGAACAAAATAAACGATTCCAATAAAAACTTATACCCAGCTAGTCAATAATATACTGAGGTCTGCTAAAGCTAAAATCTCTCATTTTCAATCATATATTGTTCAGTTAATCGAACATTATAGTAGCCGTACATTTATTTTCTTTATTTATGTTTAAACCTGACTTATTTCTTTTTCTAAACAAAACCCTCGTTATGGATCTATTTTCCACAATCGTTCTTTCATGCTGAACCATATAAATATTTAAGTACAATGAAAATAATTATAAAAAATAATCCTTCAGAATGCAGTATTTAACTCTTCCTTCCTTACAATAATGAAGAATTCGTTTCAGCAAAATGATATTAGTAATATTTTTGTCTTCATTTGTTGTTACGATTATACCTTCCATTCTGATGTATATAATCAGACCAAATATTAAACCAAAGAAATTTAAATTTCGTTATGCAGGACACTAATAAAGTATTAATGTTATCATACATAATATTAACCATGTTCTGAAGCCATACAAAAATTTTTCTATTACTTACTAAGAGACCTGCCGTCATATTAGCCTTCTTTATTCTGAAAAATTCTTTATATATAAATGAAGAAAGAGACAATATTTCGACAAGTTATAATATCACCCAATTAGAATTTACTTTCTGGTCTTGCTAACGTAATTTTGATATTGGTGAATACAACGGAAAGCGCTTTTAATAACAGTAATAAGAAAAACATTTTCGAATGTTAAAGATGGTATTTATCGTTTATATAGATATAAATAAATATTTTTAATTCAATTAATTATATATATTTTATTGGTTGAACGCTTCATAATATTTTACGTAATTAATAATTGTATTTTTACACTACAAATATTATAATTAATAGTAATTTTAAAATATATTTTCACATATTATAACATCATTGCTGCTGTTGAGAATTTTAGTGCAGTCGAACGTTCGAAAGCGCTGAAGCTGTTCTTTACATTTAGAAGTCAACGCGGATTCATACTGCAGCCAGCAATTCAAGAAGGCTAATGTAAAATCAATGTGCGGAGTCGGGGTCGTTATTCACAATGCTCTTCGCTGCCCGTTTCAGAATAATGCCTTTTCATATTTTGTGTCGGGTGTACTGCTTTTGATTTGACTCAACAGTGATAGTTGAACGTTTAAATTTTTCCATTTATTTATTAGCATTGGAGAAATTGTATTACTTACGTTTCATTTGATCGCGGTTCTTTAATTAATCATTTACTACACTACGAAGAGGATCTTGCAAATTGTACAAGGACGAACACAATATAAATTTCATTAAAATTTGAAAAAGGATTTAGAGTAAATTACTAAACTAAAGTCTAATTAAGAATTGAAGAATATATTACATAACAATAATTCAGTATTTTTCGTTTTACTACTCCAAAACCCTTCGATTTAACATGTAAATAAAATATTGTATAGACTTATATTTAATTACTTAATTTATTTTCCAATTGTTAACAATTAAATCATATAAACTACATGGATGTAAATTGCCAGACAAGGAGTAACTTGAATTCTCAAAGAAATTTTCTGAACAATAATACGTTACTTTTTCTTTTTAAAAAGATATTCTCCCCTCTGCTTAAGGACTGAAACAATATCACACTACAACTAACGCCAAACTTATTGGGAAATTCATTTCTAAATTCTTATTTTACTACAAATAGTTTACAAGGAAAACTCATAAATGATGTTGCTTAATAGTTTTTATCCATTCATATATATATATATATATATATATATATGTTTACATTGGGCCCACATATAGTCTTTCCGTGTGTTAAGTTTAATAGTATTTTAATGAATGAATCACACATGGATATATTGTAATTAACCCTAATTAATTTAACCTAATTTTATTTGATAATGGGTATGGTTTTGCATAGTACTGATTTCTAGGATAAGCGTTCGACGCAAAAAACATTTTCGTAAGTAGTCATCACGCGTTTCCGATTCAGAACGTTAGTTTGCAATGACAGAATTTGCTTGGGTTGCAATTTAATTTACTGTTAAGCTTGTACCTTTGATATTTTTATTTAGGTTTACATTTAAATTTTACTACCTATAATTCAGTCACATGTTGACTTTTAAAATTTTTAATATTTTAACATTTTGCATTTTTGGAAATTACGGTATTGTTTCGCCGTAGACACACTCAAATTTTAAAACTCTTTCTTCATTAGATAATTCCTCTTTGGTACGAAAACCCATACTCATAAAATAAGATAACAATTTCTTTCTGTTTATAGAAGTTTTAAATCTTCATTTTACTAATGTGTAATTCTAGTAAATAATAATATACCTATTCCGTACATCCTGCGTAGACGTCAAGCTTCACGTATAATGTTTCAAGGTGTTTGTTTCAGTTTATTTTTGTTTTACATAAAACTTCTAAATTGTGCATAACAATTCATTAAAGTTAATCGTAGTACATGACTTGGAGCTAATACTAATCTATATCCCAATCTTAGACAGTTGAATGATTTCTGCTAAATTTATTCACAAAGGCGAAATGAATTTACCACAGCTTTAAAGTACCTTTTGTTATTATTTAATTTATTAAGTAGTATTTCCGTTCATATGTCACAAAGGAGCTTCCTGACAACGTCGTTTTTCATCTTTATAATGAAAAATGATGTGTCTTTGAATATTAACCCTATAAATATAAACCCGTGCAAACATTCCAGAAAAATGTGTTACGTATAATCTAAAAATTCCGGAGAGAAATACTGCGATGGTGAGAAAACCTTAACATGAGGGTTGATAATGTTAGTTAAATATCTTCAGCTCACACATAGCGGTGACGTCATGACATAGGTTCTATATTCCAGCTAGGTAAATAATTTGAAATTAATGTCTAACATGGTGACTATGTTTCCACTCTGCTAAGTCTTACTGAAATATATTCAGTAAGTGGCCAAATTTTTATGACCAGTTCGTCAGTACAATTTTGAGCCAGCTTTTGATATTAATATTGCTTGAATTCTTCTTGTCATGGATTCCATGAGATGTTGGTAGATGGTAGGAGTAATTTTAGATCATATCTGATGAGCTAAATTTTCCAACTCCTTGAGATATGATGGTACTGGACCCAGCTGCCTGATAATCCCACAAATTCTCAATTGGATTGAGATCTTGTGATTGTGCAGGCTAACGAAGCAAGGTAACGTCTTCTAACCATCTCAGGACAAGGCGCATTGTCCTGCTGGAAGTATCCATGAATTAACATGATGTGATTGATCTGTGATAATACTTAAATGGCCTTGGCAATTCAGACGTTGTTTCACAGGAATCAAAGTACCATGCCAAGAAAACATCCCCGAACCATAATATTGCCGCCACCAGCTTGAAGTATTTTGGCAATGGAGTTTGGGGTCCATGCTTTCGTGTTGGTATAGCCATGCTGAAACCCTGACATCAGCATGGTACATTTATAGTTACGATTTATCAAATTCATCTACTGTCTGATTGAGGTGATCTTTTGAGAATTGAAGAGGTCTGCTCTTGTCAGAGGCAGATAGTAGAGTCTTTCAAACTCGTAGCAGCTTCCATACACCCATAAGGTGTAATGTGATGCGAACAATTCATTCAGAAACGTTCACAGTTTGTTATTGATTAAGATTCATCGCAAATTTGATCTTCTGCTGCACTGGTCAACGCAGGCAAGTCTCCTTTCAACTCGAGCAGTGAGTAACCTGTGACGAACACAAGCACGTTGTATCCGGTCTTTGGCTTGGTATTCTATTCTCTGGAAACTTTAATAACTGCGTCTCTGAAAAACTTTACAAGTGAAGCCGTTTTACTGATACTGGCTCCGATACTTCGAGTGCCTACGCTCAAACTAAGTTAAATCAACTGATGATTCATTTTTCTTGTATTTCCATGTTATAGCTATCTCGCCCGCTAGTGGCAACACTGTGACGATGTCGGGTCGTTATAATAATTTGGCCCTTCTTCAAATTAGTGTTTATTTATTTTATTTTCCTAACTAACATAAATTAATATCTGAGCAATAATAGATACCAGACAAGTTTTTAATAAATTTACGCTCGCTCCTATTTATGCTAAAAACAATTAAGCTAACATTCGTTTGTGTAGAAAGTATTGGCAAGTAAATGTTATTCGATATATTGTATTAACTGCATTAACCCTTGAACTGTACCTTTTTCGACTTTAATTAAATTACCCTTGGGTTCAGGTTCACCCCCAATGAAAAAATCACATTTTCTAAAAGAGAATAAACATTTTCTTAAAATCAACTACATAGGCTTCTTATAAAATAATTTCAGTTACATCTATCTAAAACGGCACAATAATTAGGAGCTCTTCAGACAACAATTTCGGCAAATTTTATTTTGGTGCTCATTACAAATAAAAACTCTGCACTTGGCGCACTGTACATGTGATTTGCGGTCCTTTGACCCTTGACCAAAAGAACACCTTCCAGATCTTTAATTGGAAGGAGTTTCATCAGGGAATGGTCGTTTATTACCCAAAAATTCTCCAATACTCACTTGTAGCGATGTTGGTAAAATTCTGTATTGAAATGTTTCTTCCAAGTATGGTTTTATAAGATCGAAGCAGGAGCCACGTCTACCGTCCAACTGAGGTATCAGTACGTCTCTCCGCTCCCGCAAAATCACGAACGCATGAAATAAACCGTTACATTTTTAATAAGTTACAAGCAATTTTAAAAAAACTCATGTGTACCCCAGGGCACGGTTCTAGGGTTCAGCCTTAGTTGACGAAATAGGGTGGTATATAAATGAAATTATAAACAGTTTCTGTAAACTATAGAATGATGACGTAGGACATAAACATCTGTACAATATAACTAAGAATAATAATGGTAATTTAAATAGCCTTAAATATAATTAAGTAACAATGGAACACAACGTAGGCTTAACACGACTAACAGTACAATTTAATACATGGTTATAATATACTTTAACAAATTGTTATATTAAAGACACATTAGAAAAATTTGATCAAAACAAATGTAGAATTAGACACAAATCATACACAGAGATTTGAATTATATTTTTCACGTGACCTCTGCTGACTCATTATAATAAGTAAATATAATTTTCTATTTGAAACTCGCAGAGTAAGGTTGAGGAGAGAACTGGAAGCATACGCAATGAGGCCAGTTGCTGTCAACTGCAAATAGCGGAAGCCACTGGTCATTTGTCACGCGGGCCTCGCCGTCCAAATAATAAAATGTCGAGTCGCAGTTGTCACCTGATACGGACGCCCCTGTGCGCCGCTCCGCGCAGTGCCCCGCGCGACATTCAGTTCCTCTCTGACGTGGTCGTCAATCTCTGGGCTGACCTGAATACATTGTCAGCGGCAGTTACACTCGCTGTTACACCGATTAATTAGTGAACGCTTCATGCCAAAACATAATGCGATCTCAATTCCCAATCACTGTTTTCGCTTCAAATAATGCTGTCACGGTAATTTTTCAAGAGTGGTCGATAAACTGGAAGAGGAAACCCCTGTGATTTACCAGTTTCAGCGAGGCAAAGCAGTTGTTGCGCTTGTCGTGCGCCAGCCCGTCTAAAAACGTCAAATTATCAATACAATTTACTAAATTTCATCCCATATTTACACACATTTTAAAGCGGTTAAAACTGGAGTGAGAACTCAGCAGACGTTTTGCTCGATATCATCTTTAATTTTTTAAATTTTATTTTATCTTGCATAAACCTAATGGTCATTAATGAAATGATAATTTACATTATGTCATTTTCCAATTCACTTCTTAAATATAATTGATTACATCTGTTTTAACCAGCTAGTCTAGAAAATTCTTGGTTGCTTCCAGTGATGTTCAGAAATTCTCCTTTGCGTATTTAATTATCGTGTATCTTCTTACGGGGTTGAATCTCTGGCAGTTGAATATAAGACAGTGGATTGTGAAGGGCTCCTAGCACGTTTCAGGAACTGGTTAGGATTCTCTATAAAATAGAAATGAATGTGTCAGATTGCAGAGGTAAAGCCGTGGGTACTGAGTAACGGTTTCGGCCCCGATTTACATCGAGGTTGTTTCATTCGAAGGTGATGTAGGCAGTGCTGCAGCATATTCATACTGGTTGACCTGATCTGAAAAATAAGTCACATTGGGTGAGGTTGGTGTGTAAGGTTCTAATTCTACGGGGAATCATTTGCTGTCTTCTGGGAAGGTCGGGTAGATGTTCAAGGTCCTGGTGAATGGTGCCCCGGTTTATGTGCCATTTTTAATCATACTTAATTATATGTTATAAACTTTTATAATGATCAGATAAAACTGTTTCAGTTGCTATTGCTTACTTTAGATTTATTTTTATGACTAGCTAGGGACCCGGGTTGTCCGGGGTTTATTTACATTACCCCGTTAATTATTGTATTCTTGGTCAACACATGATCAAACGGAAATCGTAGGCGTCACTGAATCCAATACCATTTTCAGTTGTTTTGCATTATTTTTCAAATGAATCTGTCTAAAAATGTATTTATATGACATATTATGGAAATATTGAGCTTTTTACTTATTTAAAAATGTCCACCTCCGCCCCTAGGAGTGGTAGCCAAATTTTACCCAACAATGCTGATTTTGGCTCGAAAATAATACATGTACCAAATTTGGTTGAAATTGGACCACTCGTTTAGATTGCTATGCGGAACATACACACATACCGGAAATTTAATTATAAAGAAGTTTATCAATTTTAGTTTTTAAATGTGGTTCTTGTGTGAATGATTTAATACGTATTACAATTGGCTCAATTAAATATTTAATTTTCATATATTTAATAAGAATTATCTAACTTGGCACTTCATTGTTAATTAATATATTGTAAATTTTATTTACTGCTATAAATACAAATTGTATTTGATAATCACCAAAATAATCCAACTATTTCCTATTTTAGGGACAAGTTTATTAAATTGTTAGGCATTAATATTTTGTGCCATTTTTTCTATTTTTATCATTTATAATATTTTATATACTATTACTAATTATTTATGCGTTATGATTATTATCGTTATTACTGAAGCTATTATGTTGTCAATGTTTTTGGTAGGTTTAAATGATTACTTTTTCTCGAATTGTTGTTTATTGGTAATAACAATCACCATAATAATTAAATACTTTTTTATTAACGTTAACTACATTGAATTTAGAAGAATATAAAGTATATTGCCAGAGGTACCATCCACGTGAATCATGTTTGCCAAAATAAAAAATATCGGAAATAAAAATAAAGGGTCCATTATTTTAATGACCGATAAAGTCTCACAATACTTCATTCAATTATCGGAGTTATAGAATCTCCTAATTCATGACGCTAAACATTGGGCAGCTATGCCGCCAAAGCTATTTTCCCGAGTTCAACTTTTAATTCAGAACAAATATATAAATAATTTGAATCCTCACTTAAAGAAGTTAAATTTAGAGCACTGGTTTTAGGACATTCAGTTTAGAATACAACACTTGTATAGTTTTCTTAATAATTTCTTTCTAGTTATCTGCATCCGCAAAGAAGAAAGATAGCATTTGTTTATTATATAATTTATGTAATAGTTAAGTGAATAAGAACATTTAAGCAAACATTAATGCATACAACATGTATTTTATGAACTATTGAAATATTTTCTTTTATAATGATTTATGAAAATTGAACAGTTTTTATACGGAATTTGACATTTATACACGTGATTCGAAAAACCAATTCAAGCGACATGTCTTCCGAGAAGAGAAATTCAATTCTTTTTCTTTGTATCCCCAAGGAAACAAACTGGAGTGGGTTTCTCAGAGCCGCCTTTGGAAGCGGGAGCTCGGCTTTAACAAAACTGCGACTCAATACTCTGGCGCACAGACGCAACGCAACGCATTGCCACGGTCTACGAGTGCGAGTATTCCCCACGCATTTGGCGTGGGCAGAACCTCAACACACACAAGCCAATGGCTCGATCAAAAATGTTAACTATACTCACGAAAATTCACAACCAATTCCATTCACAATTATTGTCCAATCACATCGTAGCTTGGGAAAATGTTCCTGCAAATAAAAATTATAATTGAAAACCTCGTTCCTTTTTTAATTTTTACGCAATCTTTCCATCACCTTTTTGGTTTATTATTCTGTAATTCATTCAATAGTGTTACCCTTCTTTTTAATTTATTTACATTGTATATAGGGTAAGTCGGGGTGGAATGGGATAGCGGGGTAAAACGGGATACCCTTTTTTTTACTGGATAGTGTTGTAGGGTAGTAAAAAGGGGTGAAATATTCCAGCTGGTCAAGGAATATGTCCTGACAGCCAACTTGGCCAAGTTTTGACTATAAATTCTGATTGAAGTCTTGTTTTGGCATATTAAATCTTTGACTTATAATTTTTGCAGCATTTCGACAGAAGATAATTCACGAAACTCCTCGCTTTTATCTTTTTTAACGGTTTATATTCGTAAACTAGGTGTCTTTAATTGCATGTAAGTTACGCACAAGACTGTTTAAATCTGATTGTATTAACGATCGATGAAAAACCTTAAACTGAGACAGGATACTACTGTATAAGGCAAAATGTTCTGTGTCCTCAAGATAAAAAGGAAAATCTGCAGACCCAACTTATGAGAATGAGTTACAGGATGTGTACTCAAAAAGAATAGATTATGAAAGAAAAGGAACGGAAAAAAGGGGGAAATGTTAGTAAAACCTGCATTTGCAAAACAAAATCGTTTGATAAAGCAATCAACCGTATGCTAAATAAGTTTATTAAATAAAACACATAGGCTGTTAATATTTTTCTTACATTTAATTTAATTTTATTGCACTAATTGTATTACAAAACATCCCATCCCGTCCTGCCCTGGGTTTGAGGCACAACGGGAAATTTGAAAGTTTATTTTGAAATCTATCAAAAAGATTAATTTTCTTTTTAAGTTATATTGGTATTAGATTAAGTAAAGAATATAATTGACTAATGTTTCATACTTTTATGAAGTCATTTTTATTTTTCCATAATTTTACAAAAATTGAATAACGAGTGTACCGGTCAGCCCCGACTTCCACTATCTTTGTCAAACTAAAAGTATATATATGCGTCAGGAAATTACGTTGTCAGGTCAATTAAAACAATAAAGAAAGTAAAGAGATAAAAAGTAGGTGACTTACCTTAGGTTCACAGATGGTACGCACTTTATAAGGTTCGGAGTTCTTTTTAAATTTTCGGAGGCATTGCCCATTTTATCAGAAATTTGAGAAGATAATTCCAGTGATATTCTTCGGTATTATGATTATTGGATTTGTTTTATTTTTTGAATAAATATAGAATCTCGTCAAAGTTGATTAATTTTCGTGTGATACGAGCAATATGCCTTAATGTAACTGTAGGCACAGTAACAATAGATATAACAGGCTATGGAAATATATGTATTTATGATATAGATGCCCTGTTTTTATACATAAAGTTTGAAACATAAGCATATAAGTCAAAACAAATTGACAGATCTTCTCAACCAAAGTTGCAATTTATCCTAAACTTTACAGCACATCCTAATCTAATGGTCTGTCCATGCGAATGAGAGGAGGGAGACTACTCAGACTTTCAATAAAAATAAAAATATTTATACGAGTCAACTGAAGCGAAAAAGAGTATTATATTATTTCTGAAAAAAAAATTACTGTTAGACGAAATTTAATGTAAAAATAGTGTGTCAGTATGTTTTTGTTTACCTGTTGTTTTCTTTGCCATTCTAGAGGATACATTTTTATGTAAATTAATTGTTTATATTTATTGGCTGCATATAATTTGGTAACTGGTGTACAGTCGCCAATGACCCTAGGGTCAACGACTCTAAACTTTAAATAATAAAAATTCATATAAACTTAATAAATATTAATCTTTACATTTAACTGTCATTTCGGTCTTCTAAATTTTCATCTTCTTAATTAATTGTTCTTTTAATGTTCACCTAATTTAGGAACGAAATTTCGTGTAAGGATTAATGTTGAACGCAAATTAATTAAATAATTTAAATAAAACTGGAACTCATAAAACAGTCCTCGATTTTTATTTGTAAAATCAGAAAACAGTAAAAGAATTAAACAACAGAAGCTTTCACTATTTACTGGCATAATCATCTGCTGATAACAAGAAACATAGGAAGATTAATGATAATAAAGTTTATATTGAATTTTTTCTATCAATTTATCAAACAATTGAACTAATACTTGAACATAAATGTCATAGTTACAGGGCAATTTGATTTGAAGCAATTTGCAATTCACACCATTTCTAAAAACAGATAAGTATTAAGTTCGCTTATAAAATCTATATTACAGCTTCATTCGTACCAGTAATTAACATGTCGCTAAATATAATTTATGAAATACATTGACTTGGCAAATTGTTTAGTGATCAATAATATATTTTAGCATTTGTTACACTGGAGTCATGACTCGTAAATCTCATATTATTACGACTTAGGAACTTCTATGTCACCATTACAATTAGATTTTAAGTACGCTTCATGTCGTCAATACATTTTGTGTGTTCCACGAACCAATAGGGCATAATTATTTTATTATCGTAAATGCATGTATTATCCTCGCCGTTTTGTTCACATTTCATTATCCTCTATAAATGACACGTAAATTCACCTAGTAGAATATGAAAACCGACAAATAAAATTATTGTGATTCTAGTTCTCATAGATTCATTGTTGGTAGAAAATTAATTTCGTAATTCAAAACAATGAGGTTTCAATCCAATAAAAAGTGCAGTAAAAGAAGCGTAATGTGGCATATGAGTATAAATAATTTTGTGTGCTACTTTTACTAATGACCCAGACTAGAAGCGTTTATTTATTCATTCTGTATGTCACACAGTGTGGCGTGTTGGAATGCGGACGGATCCAAATATACGCGTATCACGCTTTTCACACTTCGCCGTGCTGGATGCTTGGATATTGGTTATTCAACAACGTTCCTTGCTGTCGAATATTCAGCAAGTTGACGCGCCAACGTATTGACAACAATATTTCACGTCGAGTTCAGTAATGCAATTTTCAATAAATGAACTCAGAATAAGGACTCGGAAAATATATTCAAAGATGGATCTGCCACTGAACTGTTTAGATGATTAAATTAAGGAATAAACTTCTTAAATGTGAGACGCAGAATTATTTATCGCTAATTCAAACAGGTGAACTAGGGGAGCAAATGAAGCGAAATATACTCAAACGCTGTATTTTATTTGCCACTCAGAAAATGCTTTCTTTTAGCCTGGAAAAATTACCTTCATTATTTCTTTTTGGCAACTGAAATTGAAATCTACAGCTCTAAGTGGATAATACGTGGAGACAGTGTTGATATTGGTCAAAATGATTGTACAATTATATTAAGTAATTAATTTTATTGTCTAAAAATTAGAGAAAGTTATTATTCCTAGCATATTAACTGTTTGTTATTGTAGTTTTCAGTCCTTAAACTCGTCTGATGCAACCCTCCAAGCTAACTTATCTTGCGCAAGACTTTTCATTTCCGCGAACTACCACATCCCACATCCTCCCTAATCTATGTAGCGTATTCCGTCATTGGCCTTCCTCCTCTATTCTTACCCCACACACTTCCCTCTAATTTTACAAGATCCTCATGTCTCAAAACGTGGCCTATTAGTTTATCCTTTTCTCGGTCATTGTCCTCCATATATTTTTCTCTTCTCTTATCTAATTAGACTTCCTGCTTATTTACTAATCTAATTTTCAGCATTCTTCTATAGCACCACATTCCACAAGCTTTTATTCTGTTCCTTCCTGCAACTGCTATCGTCCACGTTTCGTGGTCATATAACGCCACACTTCAAACGAGCATTTTAATAATTATTTCCTAGAATTCGTACTTATATTTCTCGTAAGTACATTCCTCTTTTCTTGCGAAAGCATTTTTCGCCTGTGCTATCCTATTTTTTATATCTATTATACTTCTACTATTCCTAGTTATTACACTTCCCAAGCAGCAGAATTACTTGACTTATTTCAAAATATCCCATCCTAATCCTTTGTTATTACACAATTTCCCATATTACACACCATTACCTTGGTTTGCCCTCCACTAATCTTCATTTTTGCTCTTTCTCCAGGTCCACGTTTACTACATTTATTATGTTTTCCTGGTCTTCTTCTGACTCCCCTAATACAACAGTATCATCGGTTTTTAATTCTTCTCCTTGCAATCGGATTACTTTTCCATATTCATTTTTAAGCATCTTCTTGCTCTACCTTCCGCATCCCCCCTTTTCAATTCCCTTCCTATGCTATTAAAGAGGAGTTGCATGTTTCAGGATCACCCTCATGTAGCCTGTTATCCAAAATAAAGGTTCTATATATACGTTAAACAGCATAGGCGACAGACTGCTTTCTGTCTTATTCCTTTCATGAGATCTGCTTTCTTTTCTTACCTTTCAATTCTAATTACTGCTGACTGTTGTATAAAGAGAAAAATACAGTTTCAATAAAGACAGCACATTCAAAGAGGGACGAATTGATTCAATTAAAGCCAGGCAAAGGTCATGAAACTAAATTTAAAAGATGAGAATTGGAGAAACGATGTCCGGACCCGGGTAAACGTTTTCAGGGCGACGTTATAACGAACCGAGCTAGTCCAGGTCGACTATCAAATCCGATATAAAATTTCTTCCGTCTCGAAGAAAGGGGTTTAGGAAACTATCGGTCAGTCTAGCTTATGTTTAGCAGAGTGTAGAAACGCTGCATCGGCTCTGGAAGTCGACCTGGAATAGCTTAGTTGGTTAAAGCGCCGACTTTAAAGTGGGAGGTCCCAGATTCTATTCCCAGGTCTGGTCGATGTTTTTCAATTCTCATCTTCTGGAAACAGCTTTTGAATAACAGTGTACAAGAAATGCTATAAAATTTCAGAAGGGTTATTTACATAAGCTCGGCATTCTTGTGGAATATTTTCGGTTACTGGTTCTTCGGGAAGTAAAAACCAGCTTCCTCTACTTTGATGCTCGTGTAGTTGCGAAGGTATTTTTCCTCACTGTAGCGAGATTTTTCTCCGAAAGAGTTATGGAACATAAAATTTTGTCCCTGTTGCTTTGGGTATTTTACGTCGTATTACTGTTACAAGGTTAACATTTCGAACTGTTCAGATACAAGAAACCTAACGACAGTTTTCTTTCTTGCTTTTATACGACGTTCTTTACTCTCAAATAACGTTTTTCGCCTTTTTTCACGTGGTTTGAACGGTAAAGTTATTCTGGCCAGCTTGCTGAAAAACACCCAATTCTTGGTTTTCTGCCGTGTTGGCATCTTTTATATGCCTGGAAGTTTTAGGTAGTTGATAACTTTTCATCAGATTTTAATTCTACTTTCCTTCTGCGAATATGTACATATAAAATTTAATAGTTCGTAATAAAAAGTGACGTTTCGAAACTTCTAGTATAAAGTAATATAACTGAATAAGTTGGCAGTTGTTAGTATTAAGTGATATGAGGCAATAATTCTTATGATAGTAGGAAATGGATACAGTAGTGGTGGAAAGTCAGATATCAGCCATAAATGAGTAATTAAACTGAAAGGCACAACCAACAGCGAATATAGTACGAAAACATACAGTGAGACAGTTGGAATTTAAGCATTTATGATATATTTTATGAATGACTTATAGTGGTCTCTTCTTTCATATTGCTTCCTTACTTCAATTAGCTGTTGATTGTGGCACGATTCTGTATAAAATCAATAAGAACAGCTTCCTGTGTGTCACAAAACACTGTTAATATAATCTTCTCTGATGATGTGGCACTCTTGAATATTATTTGTCTGCTGAGAACCACTGTGCCGCCATTTTTTTAAATTGCAGGTTAATCTCTGGATCGTAGAGGAATGCCCATGTCTCATTTATAGTAACGATATTCTTGAAGAAGTAATATTGATGCACTTCAATTGTGTCAAGAAGCTCTTCGCTTCCTCTATCGACTGACACTTCTTGGCACACAGGATGTGATATCCTGTCTCAGGAATATCGTGGATACTAAAAGGTCCACCTCCACGCATCACTTCATCAGCAGATTGTCATCTGTTACAGAAGTTGTCGGAGGACCGCTGCGCGTATTATCAACAATATTTTCCGTTTATCCTTTACCAAATTACTTTACTCAACACCTGTTATTTCTCGTATACATTGCAGCGTCCTTATACATTATCTTCAAGCAACTGTGGATTTCCATAAGTAATGACCTTGTTTTGCTATAAATTGAATAACGTCTTCTTGTTTGATTCAGATCCATGGCCCTCGTCAGTGAATCTTAAAAACAACACACTGGATCAGCATAGTTTCTGTATAACTTCATGCGAACATAGTGTTTAGCTGTAACAATATTAAATTCAGAGTAACAGAGGCATTACTTTTTCATCAACCCTTGTAGTTCATGACCACTAACCTACAGTTTATGAAAAAAAAAAGTTTGGTACCTCCTTATACCTTTTGAGGTTGCACACGAATTAACATATTTGTAGTAAAGCTTTTGAAACTTAAAAATATAAAGGATCACTTAGTGGGTCTATGAAGAAAACTTGTATGCTTTCAATGTTACAAAAATACATCCTTATAATAAACTGAAAATTATCAATTAACATTCATTATTATCATTTACAAATTATGATTCCATTGTGTTACTGTCAATAATAAGACGAAACAAGGCAATCCGTAACGGTAATTCACTTTGAACACTTATAGTTTATAGCGCACGATTCTTTTTAGTAACACAAAAAAATCAAAATTTTTAATATATTTTTAGCTTTTGTTTTCGAAGCGCATGATTCAGAATTACCTTCGATCGACTTTCATCAGCTTACTGAATGATTGGCGTTATACAGAATGCCTACTTAGGAACTGCCAGAGGAATAAATCCGTCATTTGGATACATAAAGCTGGAAGTCGCCTCTATGACTGCAAGGACGGGTTTTAATAATCTGGCGCGTCACTCAAATTAATCCCTGCATATTCCTACCAGGGATCAGTGGCTTTGTCTTCTGCGACATAGAATTATTCGGCCAGATTTGATACATGTAGTGACCTAACATTGGTTAAACGGAAACGCTTCGCTCTCAGAACACGTTCCAGGGCCATCACAGCTAATACGTTCGTTGAAATTTCACTAAACATTCAATACTTGTAAATATTTAAAACTAATAGTATTCTAACGACTGAGATACTGGCATTATATTGTTACATTTCTGAAGGATCGTGAGATACAGTAGCACACACACACGTAGAAGTAATAGACGATTATTTAAGAATGAAGTACTGTACATAGACTTGTACTTCATAAGATGACTCTGATTCGGAATCCAGTACAATTTATACGTACCTAGAAATATTCCAGAAACAGAACATTCTCGAAACAAAAATATTATAAATCAAAGGTACAAATAAAAACGGTTTCATCGAGAGGGACCAAGTCCACATTAATGCAGTCCAGCTCGATACATCTTCAAGTTTTCAAATTCGTCAATAATCAAGCAAAAAATACGAATAATGGAAACCAAGTTCAAAATGTTTCCAAACAAAATATTCCACAATTGATAAATGTACAGTGCTTATTATATATGTTATTAGTCTCTATAATTCTTGAAAATTTAAATAAAATTAATAATTTTTTTACTATATTGCTTCAAACGTTTATCCAGTTAATTCGATTGTGATCTTATATTCAACATAATCCTTGGAACTAATTTCACATTTGTGCAAACATTCTGAATACTTTAATGAAATCATTTTTTCTATTAAACGATATAACTGGTTAATTAAAAAACAGAATATACGAAAGTAGTTGCTTGAAAATATTTGCTACAAAGTCGTAAAAACTTTCAAAGGTTTCACAATTATTGAACTTCTTTGCAGATATTGAAGCTTCTGCAGTTCCATTTAGCGTCAGCGTTCAACACAGATGAAGGGAAAGGATTATATAAAGGCTAGAATTACAAGAAACATCGGAGCTGTCGAATGTCGACAAAGAAAGGGTGGCAGAAGGAATCCAGTGACGAGGAATTTTATAATGGGGGATCCTCTCACATTTCAGAATCAGCGACACTCCCTGTTTAAAGGGGCGTGTTATTAGAGAAGTGGAAGAAGGGATGCGGAGGGACTTTATATACATCCAAGTGTAGCCAACTGCTTCAAACGCAATTTCCTTCCCGCGGAAACGAGTTTAATATAAGCTGTGCTGCTTACCAATTGCTTCTTCCGTGTAAGCCGGTAGGAGAAATTGGAATTTGCAAGAAGTGCTCTGAAATGTTTTCGGCACTGCGTTTCCTAAATCTTTTCGGCCAAGAAATGCTTGTTTGCGAGCGGGATAAAAAAAAATAAGCTGATTGTTGTAAAGACTCGGCCAGAGACATTATAGTATGGATTGAAATAAGACAACCTTAAGTAGTGGAGAACTTATCTAATTCAAATTGGGGCATTTATGACATTGTTATGCTGTAATAATTCCGGCATTAATTTTAATAAAAGGTATTCATAGTTCGTACATTCGCTTAATGGTGTTTATGCAAGTGTACATAACATTATAATTTTTTTAGAATTGATTTAGTATCAGTAATAAATACATTTTTTTCATTGACGCATCAACAAAAGGACTATTAGTGAGCCATTAATTACATTAGATAAAAATATTAATTAGTACACTAATCAACTAATCTAGGTATATGTTGCGTAAAGTGAAACATTCATTTATAAATAAGTACTAATGCTATCTACTAAAATAGTAAATCAAAACCGAGAATATATTTTGTAAATTGTATATTTTAGCAAACTGGTGGACATTAAAGTAATTTGTCTTTTCAAAATCAAAACTTTAAACCAAAAATATTTTTATATACAACAAATCTTATCCGTTACTATAATATAATTAAGCTAGAAATAAATTAAGCCATATTTACGAATAACTATTTAAATTAAATTGATTTAAGGATATATTACTTAAATTCCAACCAGTTAAAAGTCAACGTTAGTCTAATAGCATAAAAAATATTGTATACAAATGCAGATTTGTATCGCTACCGCTCTGCCATCATGCAGGTCTTGAGATGTGGCAATATAATTATATATATATATATATATATATATATATATTAAATCTACAACTATTTAAATTACTATTATCAAATAAATTATTTAGAGTTTATAATATAAATGTATGTAATTAAACGTTGTTCAATGTATAAATTTAGTGTTTGTTGCTGTTCGGAAATATACCATAATTTTATCTTACATTATAAATGTAACTTAATGTGTGAATACTTAATGTTATGTGTTAAAGTTGTGCGTTTGTATCTACGACGGTCATTCAATCACCATCAATTTATGTAGAAAAATGGTGGGAGGTTTTTAGTTCATTAAGTTGGACTCACTGGCATGAGCTGAGGACACTTGACGGATAAAAATTGTTTTAGTCATGTGGTCGCTTGAAGTTGAATAACGTTCATTGTTTCGTCTTTTGCTTTTTGAAAGTGACCAACTGACTAAAATATTTTTCAGAATGATTTTGCAGTACTGTGAAAGCTGTATGAATCGAGAGAAAATTTTTATAATTGGTAAGAATAGTTCAAAAACCGTTTATCTTGAATGACTGATGCCCAATGTATTTTCCGGTCAGTTGAAGTGTCGCTTCTTTCGCTTGAAATCCTCAGCGACGAATTTATTTGTGACTTATTACTGTTCAAGATAAAATAAAAATATGTTATATTATATTCAGAAGTAAGAGAAGTCTCAGTTTTAAAAATAGACAATAATGAATTACATTCATTTGTTCAAAGGTCTATTGTGTTTTATTTGTATGGTCGTGGTATTTTAAGTGAGCAGCGATTGAAATGTCCATTACAATTCAAAATATTCGATTTTTGAAACTTTCTTAACAATATTCCATTAACTTTACAACATACGAAAATAGCTGAAACGTTTAGAACACAATTCTTATTTGACGTACTTACGGTCTAAATCCATAATTATATTAAGAAATTTCATTTATTACTTTAATGAGAATATTTGGATACAGTAAGAGCAGATGCGGAATGTCCAGGATTAGAAAAGCGCCATGTAGTCGTTAAGATTCGTGCATGCAAGCAAGCTCCGCAGATTAAGGTTGTTCCGCCACAAGGGAACGATGAGCTACTAAGTTTTCCCAAGGCCAAACCATTTCTTCTAAAGTGCGGTTCCCGCGGTGGTTCAAAATTAATTAAGATTGGTGAAGACATGTCATTTGGGTGTCGTATTACCATATAGAAGGGGAAAGAAGAGATTGGATGTGTGGTGACAAGGAGTGAAAACATCGGCGTGTCTTGAAGTTGGAAGGAAGAGGAAGGAAAACTGAGAACAAGAAACATGAAGAATAAGTTGAGTACAGCATTCGGAGCTGGTAGAAGTGTTGGTCGAAAGTTGGAAAGAAGAAGAATTTATAAAGATAAAGGAAGACGCTTTCAGTGTTTCTAAATCAAACACCAACTCGCAGCAAGAAATATTATATCTCAGATAAACATTCTGAATAGATCTCATTCCCCCCTTTTCATTTCCCTTCCTATGCTGTTAAAGGAGAGTTACCTGTTTCAGGATCATCATCAGGTAGCCTGTTACCCCCACCCCGAGGCTGAAACCTGGATCACTCTAGTATCGCCAATTACCTACGAGTTCGGAACCTTCTACTAGCCCACTTGCCACGATATTACGGTCCCCGTGAGAGGGAAGAAAAAGAACATCGCATCTTGCCACCTGTGAAGGAGAAAGTAAATCACCCCATCCTGTGCATGGCTGACGCTTAAAGGGCCGCACTGACTTTCCATAAATCGCTTTGTACCTGAAAGAGGGTTCAAGTCGCCGCGCAAATATGAAAAACAGGTTCGTCTGTCCGGCTCAGCATAATAAGTCAGATGTCTGCTACCCCACCTTACAGTAATTGATCCTGTTAAGTGTAAATGAATACTATGAGATAAGCAATTGCCATTTCTAATATTAATTTATTCTTTAATTCTACATTGTTTTTATATAGTACAGAACCCAAGTAGGTATTTCAGTATTATATATATATATATATATATATGTAATACTCTATTCTTAACTATATAAATTGATAGACGGGGAGTTTTGAAATAAAAGGAACTATTATAAAACAAATTAAAGTAAGTTTATTTACAGCTCATTTCCACGGCTTTCATGAGGGTCCTTCTCATCAGGGAGTTAAGATGGGGAGAATTTATTTACAGTAAAAATTTGATCAATTGTAATATTTAAAAAGGTGTTGGAATCACTTTACATGCATGTCGTGTCTTACTGTGGACGTTTCGCTGGTTGATGCACGGCCGTGGCGATGTGTGATGGCGATGGTGATGGTGATGGTCGCAGCCGTGGCGTCGTCGCAGCTCCAGTTGGTTGAGCAGCAAAACCGCTGGCACGTCTTATCCCTCTTGTTGTATCGTTCTTAGTGTCCGTTCTTCTTGGCTTTTTAGTTAGATATTCCTACCCCGCAAGTACTCTCTTAAACCAATCGGATTTCTTAAAATAAAACTGCTCAGCAGAATTCCAACCAATCACTGACGCGCTTTTGTTTCATCCGCGACAATGACCGTCGTAAATTATGGGTTCGCTACTGAGCTCACCCCTGACAGCGGATCCTACAACAGACCCTCGCATCATTCAGGGCCTGACAGTTTTAAGATGCTGTTGCTCAAGTCCAGAACACACAATAACACGTGCACTTCATTACAATATATATATATATATATATATATATATATATATATATATATATAAACAAAAGTTATAAATTTTCTAATTGAATTGATTAGGAATGTTAAAGCGGAATATAGTAAAGGAATCATACTGCAAGGATAAGACCTAAAATTCTTACGCTTTGCCGACGATATTATAGTATTAAGGGAATCAGAAGAAGATTTGGAAACCATAATAAATGGCATGAACGGAGTCCTGGATAGAGTTCAATATGAGGATTAATAGAGAACAAACCAAGGTAATGGAGTGTAGTTTTGGAAACAGTGGAAGAACAAGGGGTGTTACATTGGGAAGGGGCATTTTGACGGAAATTAAGGAATTCTGCTACTTGGGAAGCGTAATAACTAGGGATGGTAGAAGTATATTAGTCCTAAAGAGTAGGAAAGCACAGACAAGAAAGACTCGCAAAAAAAGAGGAATTTACTTACAGCTAATACAAGTATGTGTATGAGGAAATCATTAATAAATTTTCGTATGGAGTGGGCGTTATATGAGTGGGAAATGTGGACGTAAGGAGTTGCAGAAAGGAAAAGAATAGACCCTTTTGAAATGTGGTGCTATAGAAGAATGCTGAAAATCAGATGGGTGAATAGAGTAAGTAACGAGGAAGTTCTAAACAGAATAGGGAAAAAAGTGAAGAATATGGAGGACGTTGTCTAAGTGAAGGATTAGATTAATAGGTCACGTTTTAAGGCTCGAGATTCTTGTAAAATTAGCATTAGAGGGAAGTGTGTGGGGTAAGAACAGAAGAGGGAGTCCAAGGATAGAATGCGCTAAGCAGATTAGGGATGATGTTGATTGTGCTAGTTATAATGAAATGAAAAGGCTTGCGCAATCTAGGTTAGCATGAAGGGTTGCATCAGACCAGTCTTAGGACTGAATACCACAAAACACAATTATATTTCAGTAATATTCAATTAAGTTAACCTCCATTCTTTATAACGTGTATGTCCCTTACCATAGATTTACTAGACCAGCTCAGGAAATTATCTTTTTCTAATTTGGGAAAAGATTTGGCTTGTACGATTCGAAATGAGGAGTATTGACTGCAGCATATCTCTGTTTTACTTACTCCTAACAGTAGCTGAAATTGATTTATAACATCTGGGGTCCTGTTAACGGATGTTATAAGCAATTAAAGACAATTAATTAATTAATAATTTTGAATATCCTTCATTTGATTTTCTTGATCTCATACAGTTTATTGTTCGTAACAGAAACGGTAGTCAGAATGTAAAGAAATGATAGTGACATATTTTTATTAAAATGTTTCATTTTGCATCAATAAGGGATTGGTCTATTTTCTGACGCTAAATTGTTGTTTGGCAAAGTACGTCGAGAATTTTCCATGTTTCCGACGTCACAAAATTTATTTAGAAAATTTGCGTCTCGTAATCCGTATGGGGAGAGGAAGATTCCATTAATACGTAAGCACGGCATGGCATGGCTGTCCTGCTGGCGCCATAGAGCATATAAAGTGCGGTCTCTCCGGCACTTTGTCGCGCTCCTCTTCAGCTCCACTGTAATTGCAGAGAATTCTTTACGAGTCGCCGCCAACAGCGGAGGGCGAGTGGCTTTAATTCCTAGAGCTCTTGTAATTATTAAGTGCTCTACCGAAAATAATGCAACGCATTTTTCTTTAGTCGTAAGCAAATGACTAGTAGACTACTTCCCACTCTTTCATTTCCGCGGTAATGACACGAGATTTCGTACTTAATCAGAATTTTCCTCTCTGTGCAAGTCTCCTATGTTAATTGAGCGCCAGTTTTACTCGCTCGTATTCAGTGCTAAATGGGAAACTATTAAGTGCAATTACAAAATTGGAAGAACAAGTTATCTTAGTCATAGTATAACCTACACTCGATATTTAATTCATTCTTCAAAACTTCAATTAATTCTAATTAAATTATTGAGAAACAAAAAGGGATAAGGTATAATCGACAAAATATTAATAAGTAACATCTTAACGTTATTCTGTAACTTGAAAGTTTCAGTTATAACATATTATGGTACATCAAATATCCCTTTTATAAATTTACCAACAAAAACTAAAAATTAGCCTTAAATGCAGCTACAAAATCCCGCCATTGGAAATCCTTCCGACAATTTCAAAATAATGGCTTGCTTTTTCGGTTGAAACTCATGTCAAAAACAAATTTAGGGTGTGATCATTTTCTTCGTGTTGGATAAGTTGTAAGGTGTTGTATAATCTCTGAAATGTATAGTAAAACACCAAGGAAACAGAAACAAATGTCAATATCACTTAACATTTTTGGAAAAAAAGAGTAGACAAACAAGAAAAATATTATTTTTTAAGAGTGGGCTATCCCTGAGGAATAGTGTCAGCATAAAGTCTCGACAGTCTGGCGCCATGCCCAGTTCCCAATCATAGCTAACTTTGTATTAAAATTTTAACAAATATCAACTATCGCACTAGTAGTAAATGTGTGAGTAGGGTAGGGATGTTTTGGAATAATCTGAAAGGGTAATTTACAAAATAAATGGGAAATCTATAATTATAATAATGAAGGAAATATTTACTAAATTCGGAGTTATGGCAAAGCAATTAGATCTCTTTATAATCTCAGGTTAAACCGTGAACGATACCCTCTAGGCGACCAGGATTAGGAAACTTGACAAGGTACTTTTGGAACGTAGCGTCTCCTCTGTTAGCTTTTCCGTAGGAAGCCTTCCTCAGCGTCAACAGGTTGATCTTCCACGTCCAGGACCAAACGACGGATGCCTTCCTTCGTCTTCAACTTGAAATATCTGAATATGAATTTATACAGCCTCACCGGCGTGTTTTGAACAGTCGAAAAACCGACCTTCAAGATATATTTTCTGTAGACCACGAAAACGCATTGGTTGAGGCAACCACGTGGTATTAAATATCTCTGTGTTTGCCTGCTTCTCGTTTCCCACGCAAGCGTGGTTACGGAAATTCCACAGGACATATCCCTAAATGCTAAATGCCATCCCACAATGTCTAGCCATGTCCAGTTCCCAATCATCGCTTACTTTATATTAAGAATTGAAGATATATCAATTATCGCACTACATGCGTTTCCATTACTAAAACTTTGTGCCCCAAATGTTGCCGGCACGTGTCCCGCTATTTGTTGAAATAAAAGCACAGTTTAATATGTTGTGCAACACGTTCCGCGGACAAAAATGTTGCAGGTGATCGTGGCATGGAACATTTGACTCGACTTGTGCCACCAACAATGGAAATGGACTGCGATATGTCCCAAAGACAAGCGCATGTCCAGTAAAGCCTATACTCGCTCTCCAGGCCCTGACAATGGCCTAGCAAACTTCAGTTATGAATCCTGAAATGGAGTGTTCATAAATTCTGTTAAGATACATTAAAAAATTAGAGCTAACGCGTATCACTAAGAAAGGAAGGGTTGTCGCTAACATTTCACTAGGAAAAATTGTTTCCCGACTATTCCCTTTTTTCAATCTCTTTCCAAACAAGGTTTAATAAAATGTCAAAATCACTCGCTTTCATTATAATAAAATCATATAACCAACCAGTTTTAGGCTCCTTACGAATTTCGTCTCACTTGAAAACTTCTAATCCACCATCTCAGTCGTTTTAGATTTTCTTAGACGTTCAAATCACGCACCTTCCATAACCACAAAGGATGAGATAGTTGAGTTGTCCAAATTCACTCAACTAACACAAAAATCCCTCACGAATCACTGGAAAACAATTTATTTGATTAACAATACAAAGAAAACAATTTTATAGCGATGTATATTCTATAAAAAATGTTGCAAACATCACGGTATAATGGAAATAGTAGAATCTATGACGCTCAACATGTTGCTGGGATTGTGAGACAAGTTTCTGGTACTTGTCGGAAATAAAACCACCTTAAAGGGGCCCATCATCAATAAATAATCCACTACAATATGTAGTGTTAAGTAAGAAAACGCGGTAATTGTTCTTGTTTACATTCTTTATCAAATGGAATACAATTGATTTTTTAGCTGTTATAAACTGAATATTTTTTAAAAATAGTATTGGAGTTCGATTATCATAATTTATTGTCAATTAATTTAAAATTTAAATTAATTTGAAAATTAATTTATATTGTTAACGTAATTGGATTCTTTTATATAGAAAAACCACTACAAGAGGAACGCTCCTTTAATATACAGAGTGCTGTTGGTTAACGATCGAACCATTGTAAGAGAACAGTTATAAATTAAATTTGTAATGAAACAAACTTCGCTCATTAAATTGTTGTAGACAGCCTGCATAACTATAATGCAAGTTTCAGACACTACCTGTTAGGAAACAGAAAGAGATAGATGTTGAGGTACGCAGATAAAGGGAAAAGATAGTGAAGACTAACTAAGGCCCCCAGGCTATAATTTAAGGAATCTACCTAACTTTTGTCTAAATTTCATTGAGGACATCACTAGAGAAATTTTCATCATCCGGATTGGATTTCGATACTGATCCTATACTCTTTTGGATAACTATATGTGAAGTTTTCAGTGGAGAGACAGGATTCTATAGCATTACCGATTTCAGATTTAGAAACAATTGTTCTAATGCGAAAACGATCAATTCACGTCGTGCACCTAAGATATGTAACCCTCAACTCTGGCGTAGAGTTATGGCAGAGTAGAGCATTAAATTTAGCTTTCCTACTTTGAAAACGATCGTGTGACGGATATATTTCAAGATATTTTACTCGTCTGTAAAAATAAAATATAGCGCGATAGTTAGTATGTTATTATTTGTAATGTAGAATTAGTAGAGGGTTGGAAATTTGCGTGACGCCAAAAAGTCGGTGCAGAGAGTGGCTGTAGGACTCTAAAATTGCTTCGGGTCACGTACAGATATGACCTGCGTTATTTTCGCAATTAGCCTACGTGGGAAAGAAAGACCTACGGAAACAACAGCATTAGAAATACTTCGTGGCTACCTCGGCCAATGGGGTTTCATGGTTAAAGATAAATCGATTGGAAAAGATCTATTTCGAGGTTTTGAATACGACAGTGATGCTGTGTAGACAAGCATCCAGCTCTGAAAACCTGGAACGAACGGACATTAAATAGGATTACACTTCTGTGGCCTAGTGGCCTCATAACTCAGAGACACCGCGTTGTAATCCTGGAATGGGCTTGGATGTTTGTGTCGTCATGGTCACGGAGACTGGGTTAAAGACTTTTTTTTTGATAATTTTACTTGACCTGTTTTCTAGATTCAATAACAGGTCTGTTTAACAATATTTTTCTTTTGTTGGTACATTTTTTACATAGATATAAATATGTATGAATACAATAATAAATTATATGCGTATATTTAAATTTGTTTTAGCATGTAAGATCATCATCTTTTTTTTTGGGGGGGGGGGGGTAACAGGCTACATGAGGGTGATCCTGAAACAGGCAACTCCCCTTTAATAGCATAGGAAGGGAATTGAAAAGGGGGGATGCGGAAGGTAGAGCAAGGTAGCCAAGGGTTAACTAGGGCCCCCGGGCTATGGTTTAAGGATCCTACCCGGTGTTTCACCTAAACAGATGCAGGGAAAACCCTAGAAAACCTGCATCAGGTAGGTCGGGCATTGGGTACTATTCTCACGCCCTTCCGAATGACGGGAGACGAGTTTGCTGTGGGGACGCAGCATTCCCTTCTCCGTGTCTCCGCCAATTTCAGGAGGCAATTGGCCGACTGATCCAATGGGATCAGCGGACAACTCTTGCCATATGCCCAAGGTCTTTGACCCCAGTACATATACCTCCTAAAATAGGTGAAGGTGTCTCGGCATATGAGAACTTTGATAAAAAATACCCAGAGAGAGTGCGAGGCATCCCCGACATGATCAGGTAAGCCCCACAGTCACTCTGGGCTGAAGAGTCTACGAGAAACTCTCGCAGCGCCCTCGTCTTCAAGATCATCATCTGTTACACTAGCTTTATTATTATATTATTTTCGTGGAGAGACTGAAGGAGAGAATTCTTAATTTCTTCGTCTCCTCATCCTTTCAATATTTATACATTTTGTTTGTGAAACATCTCCGGTTTTCCGGTTACGACCCACGTTTCCGGATCTCCATGACGCGTTGGTCGAGTAGTTGTAGGTTCAATTTTTTTTACTAATTTTATACTCTAATTATTTATGACTGTATTTGTATTAGCAGAGTTATGTAATTTGTTTAATATAATTACTTGAATAATCTTACAATTACTATAATTTATATTCTATTTTATGTTGTAATGTCTATATAGACTGGGTTAAAGACTGTTAGAAAGTCAATACGCTGACCACGTATCACTCCAAATTTGAAATGTGTCATGCAAGATGATAGTCCGCAGTCGTCCTGATAGGCCAAGGTTCTTAATGCGCTGCAGATCCATCGAAAGAAAATTGTGGTAGCGCGGATTATTTTCTCAATGGCAAGAATCATTGAGAATTCTATATTTGGTGGGCGCTACATTTTCTCACCAAATTGACTAAATGATCTACAGAAAGATGATAGAGGCAGTAAAATAGTGGCAAGAGAGAGATAGAGAGAGCAGTTATTTGTCAGTTGAGTATTAAATGTTATCAACCTTTCAAGAGGTTGTGAGTTCTTTAACACGAGACTAACATTAAAAAAGACTGACAAGCCGTCCGGCAGCGAGAGACGCCGACAAACCCCGAAACAGCTACTTGTGCAACCAAAATCATTTAAATTTCCATCGTTCAGTGGAAATGTAATGCAATATCGACGTTCAAGCAATAAGTTTCACAATGCCACAGTAAAACATTGTATTCAGAGCCTGTAAATGTTTTGTCAGAATTAGTGCCGGTAATTTCATAACATTTTCTATAAGATCTTTATTATAAGATTTTTATTGTTATTAATAAAATGTAAATTTTAAAGAGCATAGTATTTAATTATGTTTTTTCCCATCAGTAAATTATTTGCTTCTATTAAATAATTATTGTGTTATTAAGATTTTAACTATGAAGTACAGTAAGAGTAGAAAACCTTACGAACTAATAAATTTTCCTAAGTAAATGAAAAATAGTTATTTGGCTTTTCAGAAGTACCTGCTGTGTAATAATTAAGCCTCTTTTATAAATTGAAGTTTTATAACTTTATTCAATTAAAACCAATCACAAGTCTCTGTCAACCTGACCTACTAGCCAATTAGTATCCTCATCTTTACACTGTGCCGTTATCAACCAGTGTTCTGATTAGTATGTGCGTAAATTTTGACGTACCTTATATTGACAATTATATTGAAAATAGATATATTAATAGTTTTTCATATTATATAATATAATTATATCGTTTGTAATTTGAACTAAAACTTTGAAAATAATGTTAAAATTGAAAAATGCCGTTCTGTATTGTATCTTGTAAGTGAAGTCTACATGCCTTGCGAGTTCATTCCTCACGTTGGTGTCACGTCACGCCCAATTTCGAGAGTAGGTTGACGTCTACGAAAACTTTGCGCCACCTGCTTCCAGTCAACAGACCACCTAACACAGCTGCCAAGTAATAACTATGCACTGCCTTCCCCGGCAATACACATTAAGGAAACTTTACACAAACTTGTCACCATTCTCATGTCACACACATAAATTGATTTGTATCCCAACTGCTGAATATTTTAACTCGACATGACCTTGTTCACGATATCTTTCATTTACTATATTATTTGTGTACGTTATTAATTGAAAAGTAAATTAATTAATCCTAATTTCCATCAAGCAAGTTCTTAATAAAGTATGTGTCCGTAGTTAGCAAGCATAATTTAATATGAGAGACATTTTGTTTAATGTAACTGAAATAATGGAAACTGAGACATGCCAGTTTTGTTTGGTCTCTGCGTATTAAACGAGCTTCTTTGACAATTGCGGAGTAAAAGGCGCTGGTTACAATGTGGAGAGTTGCACGTTCTTTGGTCTTCAATGAGATTGGAGTCACGGGCATAAGATATTGAATTGAAGCTACGTATCTGTTTTTAATATTCACTCCGAGAAAGTTGTTTGACTGTTTCTTTTAAAAAATATTAACACATATATTAATTTGTGATTTGAAGCGGGAGGAGCGCCTTTTGGAGCTTTCTCTCGTAAGTATTTCTCCCCAGATTGATTGCGGGGCTCACCTGACTGAATTGGGGATGCCTCGTACTCTCTCTGAATTTTTTCAAGGCCCTCACTTACCGAGGCACTTTCATCTGTTTTAGGAGGTGTATGTACTGGGGTCGAACACCTTGAGCATACGGTCCCCTGATCCCATTCGATCAGTTTCCCAAATGGCTCCAAAAACTCGTGGAGAATCGGAGAAGGGAATGCTGCGACTCCACAGAAAACTTATCTCCCGTCATCAATAGCCCAATTTACTTGATTCAGGTTTTTTCTGCATCTCTTTAGTTGAAACACCGGATAGGATCCTTAAATTATATCCCGGAAGCCCTAGTTAAATCTTCTCTACCTTCAACCCCCCCTCCTTTTCAATGCCCCTTCTATGCCTGTTTCAGGATCACCCTCACGTAGTCTGTTACAAAAAAAAATTAATGCAATACGTCGAAAACTCGAACCCAGACTTACATGCCGTAGTGCAAGAGAGTCATATGAATATAGTAGTAAATAGTTTATTATAAGATTAAAATAGTAACAACTCAATTATGACATAAAAATATGAGCATTTATAATCAGTTTATCTGTAATATACAATGGGTAGTTATAGGTGAAGATCTTGAAAATTAAAACAATTGTCCAATTTACTTGGTATAATTAATCCGTCCTTCTTAAATAATATATACATCTTTTACTTATTATAGATTAATAATAAAGTAGACGATATTTTGCAGATATATTTTAATTAGTGATTTGAATCTTATAATGAGCAATTTTTACTTTCCTTAATTAACTCTCACGACTACTCATATAAAAACTTGCATACTTTAGTAAAGAAAATTGTACAAGCAAATTAAAATTTTAATTCAAGTATGTCACTTATAAACATTATTAGTATCAAATACTGAAAAATGTACGTAAAATTATAACATAAAGTGATAAATTTGCAATACTGTTACTGAATAAAAATAACTTAGCATAGAATGAAGTATTATTTGATTGATACATAAATTTATTTTATAACTTTTCGTACTTGCATTAAATATCCCTTATTTCTTCCTCAATTTTTTTCCAAGTAAACGTAAAAAATACACAATTGATAAACAGTTTTGACGAATATTTCAGGCTCAATAGAAAACTTGTTCATGGTCATGGCAATACTCTTCAGTGGGGTGCCTTTTCTTCTTTCATTAGCAAACCGCAGTTAATGAGAAAGAGATTCTTTTTGGAGGATTGCCTGAGAAAAATAGTGAATACTAGCTGAAGTAACCAGCGTTGCTCGTGTTCACGTAAATAATAAAGCAGAAATTCAATAAAAGATAATTTTATTATAATACTTGAGTGTACACTACATTCATAGTTCTACAATAAGACGTTTGCTAGAACCAATCACAGCGCTGACCATGAGGGAAGCTTTGTGTTTCAATGTGTAGACCAAAAACTTTAAGTTATTGGCCCTGAGCTTTGTTGATTGACATGGTAAAGCACAATTCAAGAGGAAATTGGATACTTTTGAAACTGAAACCCATGTGTGATAATATAAAGGTATCCTTGGAATGAAAGTATTCTCCTCTGTGAGATTGTTGCATCAATGACATGAAGCAGCAGCTGCTTGATCTGCAATCTAGTTCTATTGGTGAGTCTAGATTTCTCAGGAGGATCACAAGAGCTCATTTATTTGGAGGAAATACTTATAACAAAGAAGCTGCTGGAAAGCTTGATCTTTTCTTCGAATGACAAATTGGCAAGTTGGCGAGAATTCATGAACTTCATCGCTCATATCAAGATTTGCAGTATCCTCTAATCTTCTAGCAAAGACGAGATGTATATGTCATTGGCACACCCAAGATAAATCCAAAAACAAGATTCCATGGAACTAAGATCATCTCCGCCATAGACTTTTAGAGCTTTCGGATTATGGTTACAGAGGAAAGCTCAAACCAGCTTCTCAAGTACGGTCTTCTTTTTCTTCAGTTCTGTTTGCTCTCATTTTGCCTATTCACTGTTCAGTCTTTCATTTTCACATTTTTCGACTAGTCTATTAGCCCAGATACGGCTTTTAAAAGTGCAGTAGCTGCTTTTTGTGCCGATGAAATAATGAAAAATGTGGATCTCTTCTTTGGTGGCATTTTTAAACAAAAATAAAATATCAAAATTAGTTATGTTATTGGAAACCAGCGAAAAACACCTTCTACAAGTGTAAAAACGGAGGTTCGTTGACATGTATACTTCTTTTCACTTACAGCATTGTTACTATAAACGTTTATTTACCTGTGATGAATATCACTACCAAACGCATAAAATTTTATTTTCCTTTACAAAAAACATTTATTTAATATTAAAATGTACATGACGCGAAAATTGAAACTAATTTACGTATACATCGTATAAACGTTCCAAAGATGTTTAATATTTATTCTACAAACGATAGTTAATTTAGACGGAAAAATTTTATAATTTTAAATCTATACGGTATTAAATATCAGAAATCTAGGCACCCCGAGTTCACTTTACGAGATCTCTATCCCGACACGAAAAGTTTTACGTAAAATAATTTTCACTTTTTTCACATATATGACTTCAGTATATTTAAATATCATGGGCAGCCTCGGGCCCTGAGGAATATGTGTGCCAAACGTGGTCAAATTCGGACCAGCAACTGTGACATACATACTCACATACTGACAAAAGTTTTCAGATACATAGATAACACTCTGTATATGTTTGATGGTTGAGTGAAACCTCCCATATGTGTATTATGGACCTGGTAAAATGTTGTAACCTTTACAAACCTTTTCCAATTCTTCTCGTTTCATACAGTATTAAAAACATACATTGATTGATAAATGAATAAACCGTTAAAATTTACCTCAAATAAATTTTAATATAATATAAATTAGAACATGTTCATTAAATGGAATTTTTAATGAAAATTTGAAATTTATCATGAAATATTATTCAGCCGCATCCTAATTTATTTATTTAAATGGCTATAAATAAAATTGGAAAGTATGTAAATGAATTAAACGAAGATTTTAGATATTATTAATTATTGATATTCAAGTTGTCCGCATTAGATTGAATAATGGGACATTTAAAATGAAGAATGAAACTAATTACTTAAATAGAATTTACTATACATATTGTCAGTAATTTTGATTTGTCAGTCTAAAAATTGAGAAATAATTTTTATTGTTCAATAATTTTAATGATAGGAGCATTAATTTATTTTACAAGAAATAAAAATACGACCAAAATGTCAGCATATACATTATCACTATTTTTATGCTGACTTTTTGACCATATTTTTATTTTTGTAGATTTTAAAGTCAGAAAACTATGTTGTAATTTTTTTCAACTGTCTTTTTAATAAATAAAAGTGAAAATAACTTCAATATTAATTTTTATATAATGTTCGAAAAACTCTCTTTCCCTCCAGTATTTATTTACAATGGCTAAGAATATTTTGAGACGATTAAAGAATTATGTTTTCGATAAGTTAATGAATATAATGAGTCTTTTAAATGGATATTATTTAAATTTATGATCATCGGATGAATTTCCAAAGACGAGATTAAAAGTTTATGTGTATTTTATTTATTATATATTTTATAATTAAATATCATGTTGAAATCTAATTTAAAATTATTTCTTATTTGTGTGCGTTTTCCAATACTTTTTCATATACCAGCGACGAAGGTGACTTTAAAATGTGTGGTCTACAGGAACAGTGGCAGAATATTTTACTATTCTAAAGGAAGTGATGCTGTAGGAACAGATGGATGCTGTTAAATATTTATAGATCAGTGTTGGTCAGCTATTGAGGAGGGCCATGAATCAGGGGTTAGCGCTTCCTAGGTAGGCACTGCTGACAGTCTCCGAATAGTCTCGAACAGTTTGCAAGGAGTCGTGAGTCTCCACAGTTTCCAGTGGCCCAACTCATCTTCAAGTTTTTGTGCAACAAGCTGCCACCAAAAGCCTAAGGTGTGACAAATTCATTACAATCCCTGTTAATAATATGTAAATAAATAATCATTTAAAGTTAATAAAATGCGTACAAAGACGGAAGCGTAATTATTACTTTCTTGGTCGCGGTCATACATTTAAATAATAAATAATATCAGAAAAATATGGACAGCGTTAGCTTTTTCCCATGATATGAAAACAGGAAGTAGGATAGAAACTAATTTTCAGTCAATTTATTTATATAACTGGTTTATAATTACAAGAACCTTGGTACACAATTATTGACTTCATTCTTTCATTTTTAAAATAATGATTTTTAGTTTTTATAGCCTGTATAGTCTACTTTCATTGCAGAAAATATCATGTACATTGACACTAAAATATCCTGATGTTAATCTTATTCCTCTGACAATATTTCAGTTTAAAATGTAGACTCAAAACTGCGTTACTTATAAAATTAATGTAATATAGCAATTATTTACTAGAAAATGGTAACTTAATTTCTTAGGACAAAGAAAGTGTCATTGAAATGTTTTATAGTGCTGATTATAGGTCAACACTAAAAATTTTCTTAAATTTTTCAAAAATAATTCCATTGCATGGTGCTCATAAAGGTTTGCAGTTTGGGACACTAAACATGGCACTATAAATTGCTGAATGTCATGATTGAACATCGAATTGGTTTGTTTCAAACTATTATTAACCACAATTCTCTCGATGTAAAGAGCAGGGAACTATAATCGTTTTATGAAACACTGGAAAAATATTATCCACTCTGTTCCTAATAATAGTAGCAACCAAAAATTGTACTGGAATTATTGGTGATTGCATCTGTAAGCTATTTTGTATCAAAAATTGCAAATTACTGAATCAAAGTCAACGTTTAATAACATTTATCATTTGTTTGGGCAGATTTTTAACTAATTCTCTAATTCATCTGCTGCTCGAAATAAACTGCTTTAATACAGTGAAATATAAATTAATTCTAAAAGAAAGTTTAGAAAAGATTTAAATATAATATCGAGTTATGATTGTTGACTTCTTTACGTATCACAGAAAAAAGTAATTACGTCGGCTATCAAACAAATAAATTCAGCAGAATAGCAATATCAGGAATTAGTAAACGTGGTTCTGAAAAATAATTGTAAGCTGAATCTTATTTTAATGTTGATTTTTTTTTGACAAAACGTAGAATGTAGGCGTGAATTCAAAGACTGTGGAGAAGAACTGGAAAACATAGCAGCTCAATCCATTGGTATTTCTAAATCTAAATTTCTCTGATTTGTAAAATAAGGAAAATCCATTAAACGAGTTTCCAGCATTCTCAAACTATTACTTACTGAAAAGAAAACGAAAGATCAATAATATAGGTGAACTGATATGTGTAGTAAATACAGACTTTGATAATATTTTTCCAAGTATCGTGGATAATTTCTCTATCACTTCAAAAAGGCAATTAGGAGTAATAATTTAATTAAATTTTTATTTTAATCTAGTTTTTATACAATATATTGCGCTATATGTTCACTTTCTCCAAGTAATATTACTTTTATGCAAAAAATAAATACATCAACTGCAAATATTGCCATGGGAGAGTGTATTGAATACAGCGATTTACTCAGTACAAAATTTCTAAAGGGTTTTACGGTCTTTTAAAGACTTTAAATTGTAATTACGAGGCTCAGTCAAATATAAACTTCAATTTGAAATAAATAAATAACGCCCAATAAGTCACCATATAAATTGTGCATTGGCGATGATTCGGTTCCTTTTTTAGATTTTGTCAGCCGTAAAATTTAGTAATTTATCATATTTACTCATTGGTTCCCTCAACCGAAAAGATATTGCAATGTACATGAGAAGAATTACATGTGAATAATTTAGTGTCACGGACGATCGCCTGCGACGTTTACGGCCGAAATGATATAAATGGAAATTGGTTTTATTAACTTTTCTGAGAGAGATAGAATTTCAATTTTCTATTTTCTACATAGTTTTCTTCTACTGAAACATCTCAGCGTTTTGTAAGCTTCCTGATTCCGTTATCATAAAAGCTGAAGTTCGAGTGTTGATCCAAATTGAGCTCAAAGAGCTCTGCATCGCTATTGAACCTTTGACCTTCTCGAGCTTTTGTCAGCGGTCCAAACAGATGGTAGTCACACAGTGACAAATCTGGGTTGTATTGTGGATGTTCCAGCTGATCCCAGTGAATTTACTCCAATTTGATCTGAGATATGCACGCCGCGTGAAGCCTTGCATTGTCGTGAAGGGGATGACGCTTCTGATTCGGAAACGTCGTCTATTGCTTGGACATGCAGCTTTTGTTTTGTCCAACAGTTGACAGTAATATTCTGAGTTCGCTGTTTGGCGACCGTGGAGGAACTCAACCAAAAGAATGCATTTCCCTGTTGACAATCGGGTTTTGGCCTTTATTGGTGCAGCCTCATGTCTTTGACGACACTTCTGTTTCGATTGAGGCATATAGCGATGAACCCATGTCTCGTCACTCAGAAAGCCTTCTTCTTCGTCAAAATAACGGGCCAAAAGTTTGTGGCAAATATCCAAACGGGCGTTTTTCTGATCAGAAGGAAGAAGCCGATGAATCCACCTCGCTGAGATCTTTATGAAGTCAAGTTTCTTTCTGATGATCGAATGTGCAATCCTGTGGCTTAGAAGCCGGTATTCCACCAAAACTCCCTTAATGCACGGATGCTATTTTCTGTGATGAAATTTCGAGGACACCAATCGTGTCTCTGATTTTCCACTATTTTTTTTAAAAAAACTGTGGTTTCACTCGTACACGCGGGTTTTGGAGAGAATTGTGCCCGTAATCGAGTTAAAATTTCTGACGTTTTCACCCCTTCCCTCGTCAAAAATGTAATAATAATGCGTTGCGCAACGGAAGCAGGAACCTCTTCCTCACTCATTGCTCTAGTATCGATTGAATGAGACCATTAAGTATTTCTGTTTCTTATGATAGTTTTTTATATTATTTTTATTCAAGTTTTAAACATGTATTTATATTTTCAATAAAAGCTTTTTTTAGTCCCATAGAAGTAAATACTTCCTGAATGGAATATTTCACGATCATCTGTAACAACTTTAAAAAAATTAAAAATTTTCTCACAAAAATTACAACAATGACTCCAAAGATATTATGGAATGAATACATACCTGTTACCTGTCAATCAAACTGGTTGCTTACAAAAGTTTGACATATATCTGTCCGTCATGTTGGACTGCTTAGCCCGTACCGGCATTCAGCTTACATCGCAAATATCGACAACCTCAACCCTGTTCAATAGTATATTTCAGTATAATATGTAAAAAGATTTGATGTTATAGATTGTAGAATATTAGCGTAATATTTATCCATGCCCTATATTTACTGTGAGCATTCCTTAATTGTTATAGATGGTTATGAAAAAAACTTTGAAAGCCAGTTGACTACATGCCTCGAGAACGGATTTATTTTTATGAGGCTGTAAATAAAGACGTTTAAGGAATATATAGTTGTAAATTTAATTATAACGGCTATTTAGTTTTCTTGAATTTCTTATATAATATGTGAAGTTTAGGCTGACCTTAACTTTTATTTTAACATAATCAATTGCATGCTCAATAAGCTTTCTTCTCGTGACTATTTTTGGTATAATTGGTACAATGAATTGTAAGTATAATCTGTAAATATATATTGAATTCAAAGTCGCCTCATTTAATAATTACCTTGATTTTATAACACTGTGAGTTTATTAAACGTTAACTCTTCATAAAGCAATAAAATATTGACCATTTTTAATGAAGATTTATCCTCAGCTGATTTTAAATAGGATATAACAAATATTTAATGTAAATGTTTATTCTCCTTATAAATACTATTTATAGAAATCCATCCATATTTTCATACCAGTCTAAAGCATAAACATAACACGGCGATAATTTTATTGCACATTATCTCACAGAATGTAAACGACGAAATCTGAGAAATACAGCCCATTTTGTAATATAATTTTCAATTGACGTATTCAGCTGCATTAACGATGAACATTTGGGTAAATATCAAAGCTCTTGATACAACAATTTCCATTAATTCATATATTTATATGCATGTTAAACAATTACTCTCCATGCTTTACAGTTTCTATCTCTTAAAATTATTTATTCAGAATAATTACAATGAAAAGAACGACAAGTCGTGCTGCTATCATTACCATTGTAGTGTACAAAAGCGTAATAAACTAATCGGGGGTTATGCTATTTTGAGAAAGTAAAATTCTCGCGCCGAGAACTAGCTAGAGTCATTGCTCCTATAAGAAGACAGAAGTCAGAGCGAAAAAAAACACAATTCGTGGGCTTCCTGCGATGTAATCAACGTTATCGACAAATATGCGAAATAAATATCGTCAAAGAGAAAATCTCTGATTTCACAATATTGGCACATACGAGTATTTCCACAGGAAAAGGCAATACTTTAGAATGAGAGGGTTCACGTTTCTGGAAGATGATTTTTTGCCTATTAAATAGTTCTGGGGGTAGAAAAAGGTTTGTTATTTGCCAAAGGCGTTGTAAATTTTAGATATGGAGGAGAGAACTTTCCTAACCGAGAAGTCGAGTTATATAGGATAAGGTGAGAGAAGGTAGTTGTGCTAAGGACTTAATACAGTAATTATGTATGGGAGGCGATACAGACATGCATAAGTAGCAGGGGTATAGGTGACCAGCTGTTTAAGTACTTAGTATAGTAGACTGGCGACAATCTTACGATTTCGGAAAACGTGAGAAGGGTCAAATTAGCCGAGGCTTTTGATGGCAGAGGTGACTTAAGCAGCAAAGATGATACCACCACGGATGCAACTACCATCAGTTCCGGTGGTAAATTACAAACAACATAACCACCAAAACCGTCAGGGTTAAAATGTATGTGGTGTTCGTCAACAATTATTGTTTTAAAATATTACGACAAGGGTATTTTGAGCTTACAATTTCCTAAGAATGTTATGCTTTATATTTTCTGTCAGAACTGGAAATAAGACATTTTTGTTTCCGTTTTTCATAAAAAATAAAAATTGAATAGGTGTACTATTTAATTCTACCCTGCGATTTTTTTATATAATTTATTAATTCCAATTTATTACTTTCAAGAATTTACTACAGCCAGTGGGAAATTAAATTAATTAAATTTTAAAATTCTCCAAGTCAAAACATTAACCTCTAAATTAAAATTTCTTATTAAATATAATTTTATTTCTGAATAATTATGGTAAATACGAATCGACATTTAAATTTATTAGAAGACATTTCACGGGAAAAAATAATCAAATTTAATTTAAGTTTAAGGTACACATTTATATGTATCTTTAAAATAGTATTAAATCATTAGTCAACATTTTTAGTTAGTCAGGGAACTACGTTTCATCATTTGGAATTCGTAACAAGAATTAATTTTTGTAATATAATACTTTATCATTTAATGGCATTTAATGTGATTAGCCAAAAATCGTTTTTAATCTATATTATGTAATATTTACTATACTTGTGGCAAAATATTTATACAACTAGAAATAAAATGAATTCAATTAAATAACACGCCATTTATGATACAATCGTCTATTATGGCATGATCCTTGAAATAAAAAAATTAATAATTTGCAAGATTTATAAAATGAAACTCGAAATTACCTTAATTTATGTAGCAAAAATATTCGGAACTTGGAAACCAAGAACAAAGCTATACAAAAATTATTTATAGAATTTTTAACTTCCAGTTATTCTTCCTAGGAATGACGAATGAACAACAATTGCTTGTCTCTCTTAGAAATAGTAGAAAAATATTTAGTTAGGAGCTGATGCATATGTCTTTAAGGCCTAACATGTCGGATACACTTAGCAGCATCTGAATCTTGATGAAGTGCGCCATTTAGGTGTTGACTGCCAGAGTTATGTCTCGCCAGTCGTATGCTAATGCCAGCCTTAATCGCGCCTTGCACACAAAAATGCAAATATTGTATAAGCTGCGGTTCCAGCTCGGATTACAAGCCGCGTTCATCAGCATCACGGGATCCCATTTCTCTCTGGTGCTAAAACGCGGCGTATTTCAAAAGTACAAGTAGCCTGCTTATATTTATGCCTCGTGTCGGCAACAAAAGCTGATGGCCGCAACATTAATGCGCTGAATTAATCTGCGGCAGAAAAAAAAATCAAAGCCTTCTAAAATGGGCCTCTGATCATTTTCACTGCCATCAGGAAAGTTGGGGTTTTACTAACGGCTACGTTCGAAAGTTCATTTCAATTAGTATGAAAGCAAATCCAAAATTAATACGTTTATTTGTTAAGAATAAAGTTGACTCAAACCCTTGATTCAGTTTTAATGTTGACGTCGAAGCCACAGCTTGCAGATAAAATACGTAAGCCCAATAGAAACATAATAACATGCCAGATATGAAGCTACTATTAAAGAAATGTTATCATAAAATTGCAACTGTAAATTAAATATCAATAATTTTAAGTTCTTATTGTTCTTCTGTGCTCCTACCATTAAAATGGTAGGAAAAGTTGGATACACATGAAAAATACTTACTGTAACGCACTGCGATATTTAAAAAAATGAATACATCAATCTCACTTATACTTCTTGCGTAGTAGAAACAATTTTTCTCGGTCTAAACAATCACTATTCCATGTATATTCATTGTAACTATTTGAATGTATGGGATTGGCGAGATTCTCGCACTGAGCGCAGATGAGTCTCGTGCCTTGGTTGGGTTGCGAGTCCGTAGCTAATATTTGAACGACGAGCAAGCTAAGCTGGATCTAACTTATCTCTGCAACTCTGTCGCCGAATCCTGCGGAGTCCATTTCATGGAAGATCTACGCACTATACATACAAGCTTCGACTGCATTAGCGTTCATGAAACGTTTTTTACATGATAAATAATGTAAAAGACTACAACACTCGTGAAAGTTATTTATATGCATTAGTAATTTTTGTAAATAGACTCGAATAACGGGATTTATTTTGGATTAAATCAAAATAATAAGATTAATAATACACAATAAATGGCAAAAGTAAAATAGAATAAAACTAAAATGCGGACGATATTTATAAAATTGAAGTGGAAATCGGACGAAAAATATATCAGGCATTCACATTATACAATAATTTATAATTATATTATAAACCAACACTGTGTTGCCGTCGCACCACTTAAATTTAAATCATGAAATTTATTAAAATAAAGTTATAATTTAAAATTAACAACCGCATAACCTACAAAGGAATCAATATACATATATTAACGTTTGTAGAACTGGCCGGAGTGACCCTTAACCTCTGGTTCGATGGGTATTTTGCACCGATCCTAAACCGTAAAAACCAACCCTAGGATTTAAGCTTTTATTTTGGCTAACAAGCTACATGAGGGTGTTCCTGAAAAAGGCAACTCCCCTTTAATAGCATAGGAAGGGAATTAAAAGGTAGAGCAAGGTAGCCAAGGGTCACACTTAGCTGTGAGAAAATACTGGAATTCAAAAACAAAAGTAACAAACTTGTTAACACGAAATCGAATATGTACATATAATAGAAAATGAAAGTTTAGAACCTTGACCTTCTGCAAAATTATTGATGAAAATACACTTTATACTCAGTGATCGGAGTTTATCAATACACAAATAATTTAAACTTAAATAATTTTTACATAAAATGAAAATCTTCAGTGAGGGAGAGTTTATCGTAATATAATGTTATTAAGAAACACGAACAGGTGATTGCTGCCGATACTCTTATCCGCTTATACGTGTTGACCACGGCTGACTTAAACAAAATATATACAAGTGGTCAGTAAAATTAAAGTTCATAAAATATTCAGGAACGAGTTCACCTGAGTAGTAGAAGCACCGCTTCCCAAGATATTGTCTGAGTCATTGAAGTCCTGGAGTTCCTAGCCAGTCGCATACTCAGTGCTAACTTGGTTAGCAACCGACTGGTGGACCGTCCTCGGACTAAATGCTGACAGTCCAGTTCGGATTCCTCATTAGCAAATTTCTGGAACGTACCGACTAAAGTCTCTCCCTTCCGGTGTTTCGAGACGAAGTGTTGTTTCTCAAAACAGAGAAGTGATCTCCTCGGATGAAAAATAGTGGGGATAAAAAGTAGAGAGAATGATTAACCTCTAAAAATGCAAATTATAAGAGAATGGAACGAATTCAAAGAAAATAAATTACACGGTAAATTATGAAATAGTTTTCTACGTCTATAGGTATAAATAATTAAAATAAAGTCAAGAAAAGAATAAATTGAGTGCGTTGTATTCGAGATTGGGCGGAGCCTATGTTGGAAGATTCTGAAAATATCTCAATAATTACAGGTCAACTGCGCTGAAAACTAATTAAAATCATTCTTTAGATAGAAAAATTGACAATGTGAAAAATATAAAGATCCCATTGATCAAGTTATTTGTAACTCTGGCCATCTGTTTATCGTGATAATCGGATGTATTGAAAAAGATAAGTACAAACAAAAGTAAGATAAATATTAGGGGTAAAAAAATGCGATAAACATAAATAATTGGAAAAATTAGGAGTATTTTTCTATCTATTAAGAAAATAATTTGGAAAAAAATATTGAAAATAGGGGCTAATTTCAGAAAATCTGATAGAAATTCGATTATTAATTAAGAAATTCTATTCTTGGGTCAAGTAAGGGATTGAAAAATTGTCAAAAAAATATGTGACACAGTGGCGATCACTGATCCGTCACAATATATATTTAAAGTTATGAATTTTTATTTAATTATTTTTTGTCGGATCAACAAGAGGAGTGTTAGTAGCTACCGCTAAAATAGAGGTTAGATGTTACACAGTCTGATTATTTTAAATAGAATTGTGTGGTTCAGCTTCGGCTATGACTATTAGGGGGTTTGATATTGTCTTCGTGTGTAGCAGAGGTCCAGTCTTGAGCATGGTGCAATGGTTCCAGCACTGATCTTGTCCAGGTTGTTGCACTCGACGATGATGTGTAGAATCATCAGAGGAGATTGCAGTGCGTGTGACCGTGTGAAATATATATTTGTACAAAGTTTTTGGTTGTTGTTGTTTTTTGTGGGGGGAGGGGGTAGCAGAGAAGGATTCCTGGTTATTGTGTTAGGCGAAAGTTTGTATCTGATGATGATCAACAGTATTACACAAATTTAGCAGTATATTAAATAAATATTATTTGTTCTAAGTTGATGAATTGAATGTGGGAATTGATTGATGAAATGAGAACCTTAAATATACCAATGCAAATAAAATTAAAAGCTCGTTTTAAAGTTCAAATATTTGAGCAGGTCAATTTTGTTAACATGAAATAATTTAAGAATCGTAAATTTTTTGGATACTAAATTGTTGCATTAAAATTATCATCTGTTTTGTCACGTTAACCTGACTAAACATGGAACTAAGTTGGCGGTGAACAAGTTATTATTGCTGTTTGTTGCACAAAAAATATATGTGTTTAAGAATTACCTAATAACAAGCCAAATTTATTTTATTATGGAACTTTGAGAGACAGGTACAAAGAACGTACAGTTGGTACGACTCAGAATTAGTAACACGCTCGTGCTGAAACCACTGACCTATGAAAAAGAATAACCGAACTTTTCTTGGAAACGCTACACCTTTCATGTTTTAAGCAACCAGCATAATCTTGGCATCAACTTGGAAATTACAGAGATCAATTTGAATGTTGAGTTTTTACCCAATTGCAGTTGTAATATAATACTTCCAGATATTTTGCATGTAAATAATATATCTCACTCAATTGGTCTTCGTAATCATAAGTACTCGTCATTTTTTCTTAACGCTATTAGGAAATTGAAATTAATTAAATTTTAAAATTATTAATACTTCCTTAGCTATATATGTATACATATTTATTGTTTTTAACGTATTCCTTTAAAGTTTAAGAATCTATACTCACGGAATGTTGCCAATAACAACTCAATAATTCAACAGAAAAATTAAAACATTTTGAAGAATTTAATAATACCAATTCAAAAATTTCAAATTAAATTAGAGATTAAAATGTTTGGCAAATATAAAGGTAGTGGTTAGGGTAAAATATAACTTTGACGTTGATTTACTTATCTTTATTTTTCCGGGATTTTAAAACTTTTGAAAATATTTAAAATAACGTTATTAGTGTTCTGAAATAAATTTAAAGTTCTTTAATAAAATATTTAAATTATTTAGGAAATACTTATAAAAGAAAATTTAAGTTTAAAAATTTGGAATACCAAAAAAAAATTAAAATTCAATTATTTCAAATCCCTTAATATTAAAGACGAGGCAGAAAATAGAAATTAAGTTAACTTGTCTGATTGCAGAAAAACAAATTGAAATTTTTGACTCTCTTTATGATTAATCTATTCGAAAGTAATAGTATTAAACATTAAATGTTGAAATTAAATTAAAATTTTCCAACTGTTTGCCAATTCGGACTGTAATGAAAACTTTTAAAATTTCAGAATTTTAATAAATGAGACGATACGTCGAAATATTTATTATTTAAATTATAAAAATACTGACAGATTTAATTGTCAGAAAAATTATTTTATTTTATTCTTCTGAATAATTTATCCAAAATACACCCAACTAATCCAAGGCAGGAATGCAATGCATAAAGAGACATCAAATGACCCACTGTAAATTTCGTAGAATTACTTAAAAAACTTATTTTACTGGCGAAAAATGATCAGACATACTCGTAATTGTTGCCTCATGCTTTTGCACTTTTATTGTATACCACTCTTACCAACGTGTGAACACAGTTCCTTGAAATCATGCCTTTCTCTTTCTCAAATTGTGAAAAAGATTTTCCAACAATCAGAGCTTTAAAGTTGAGTTGAAAATTGCTTCTGATTGACCTCTCATTTCAATGCTCAACCCATTGCGTCGATAACCCGCTTTTATATTCAACGTCTGATTAATACCATAAAACCTGAAATAATTACACTGGTATAAATTATTGAATTTTTATACTTAAGAGTATTTAAAAATAATTTGACAATGATACGAAGTAATTGTACTGAGACCTTTTTCAGAATGTAGAAGCCGGGATCCCACGCTAGATACTTCTTGGATGGTAGATCTAATTATTTACCGTGGTTTTCCATAAATATAACAGACTTATATAGGCTGAATAGTTAATTATAATAAAGAATTTAAGTTTTATTTAAGAAAACATTACACATAGTACAAACAATTCGCTATTTAAAGTAACCAAGAAAATAAATGTCCGACTGTTCAACCTCATCATTCATGGCCAGCGGAAACGCCTGCACACTCCACTTTCGTTGGCTTCAGAAACTGGATTGATCGTGCAACGATAGTACTCATGTGTCGTCAGAAAGCGTCTCAGACTCGCCCCTTGCATTTATAAATACCACGCTTAAGTAAGAGGCAAAGCGACGGTCTCTAAATGGAAAAGGAAAATCCTTCCCCCGAGCGAGTAGCTCAGGACAAAATATATCCTGCAGATTATCCACCAGGTGGCAGAAACTGCGCCGAGGTTGAGGCTCCAACCGACCGAATTGGAACAAAAAGGAAAAAATTGGCGTCATCCTTCTTCTTCAAACCTTAATTATGAATAAGTACCTTACACCAATAATGGTATTAATAATTTTGCCTTAATTCGACATTTTCATTTATTATTTATGACTTGATCTATATCCATCAAATAATAATTTTAGGTACCATTTTTCGTGGAGTCTAATCTTCACATTAAAGTATATGTGACAGTATAAATATCTTATGAATTAGATGATTTTGAAAAATTGCCGAAATTTACTCTCAACCTTCGAGACTAATTATTTGTAAACTTTTAAAAATTGATTCGTTAAAAAGAATTGACGACCCATATAAAATTGGTGGAACGGTACAATTACCTGAAATCAGTCATATGAATTTAACATGATTGAAGAAAAATTCGATTTAATTATTAATATTAATTGTTATTGTAGTAATGAGTCCTAAAGACTGGTCTGATGCAACCCTTCAAGCTAACATATCCTGCGCTGGTCCTTTCATTTCTACATAGCTACATCCCACACCCTCCCTAATCTCATTAGCGTATTCCATCCTTGGCCTCCCACTTCTGCTCTTACCCCACAGCCTTCCCTCTAATGCCAATTTTACTACACGCTCATGTATCAAAACGTGGCCTATTAACCTATCTCTTCTCTTGGTCAAAGTTCTACAAATTGTTCTCTCTTCCCATATTCTACTTACAACTTGCTGGTTAGTTACTCTATCCACCCATCTGATTTTCAGCATTCTTCCATAGCACCACATTTCGAAAGCTTCTACTCTTTTTATTTATGCAACCCCTATCGTCCACGTTTCGCACCTATAGAACGCCACATTCCATACGAACATTTTAATGATTATTTCCTAAGCAACTATCCACGGCTTATTACCACATAAAATGATCTTTTATTCAAACTCATAAATTACTGTATATGTGATTATTAAATAATTCTAACCATTAAACGAACAATAGTAATTGGATATTATATTATTTTATTCTACTGCTTTTTATATTTATTCAATATGAATTTATTATATATGAAAAAAGGAGTTCTTAGAATTTAAATTATGCAATAATTTCATCAATATAACAAGTTTAGGGTAATTAATCGTATGCAATGATTCTATTTTATAAATGGAATTAAAATGGTTGAGTCTGCTTCGCCTTTACACATCTAGGTTGCATTGGTCATGTTTTTTTAAATAATATTCCGTTACACAGACCCACGCATTACCACTAATAATTTTGACTTAAAACTGAATTTTGTTCATAAAAATTATTTAAATCCTGTTGAGTAATAAGCTTTCCTTATAAGTAAGCTAATAGAGTTCGTTCATAAGATTTTTTAAGTCCTGTTGAGTAATAAGCTTTTATTATAAGTCAGTAAAACAAGTAGATTCTGGCCTACTACAGAAAAATTATTTTTGGGCAGCATTCTGTTGAGTTCTATTTTGACAATACAATATTTCTCTATTCTTGAGAATATTTTTTCTCATATTCATGAATACCTCTATTGAGATTTATGAACTGTCATCATCGAAAAGGTAAGAAAATTATTACGTTCCATTAGCGTTAATGGTACAGCGTATGATCGAGCTATTGGCACAGCACTTACGAAAATATTGATCAGGTACTCCAGGATTTTTCTTAAAACATTTGTATGGATTTTATACTGTGGTAAGGCTGGTGAGGGGAGTTTGCGAGCGGGATTCTTGATGATAAACTGACGTGGAGAGGTTTCCACTACGCTACTATGTTTCAATTAGGTAGCTTCAGTCGAGGCAGGGCTAAGAGAAAGAGACGATAATTGATATATCCTTACTACCGATGCATAGATGAGCGTAAAGAATTCCAGTTAAAGTCAATACCATTTTAATGTTTTATCGCTGCAACGCTGCAGCTACGATTTTGAGAATACGCTATCACATCCTCCATTCCTTAGGTTGCCAGACGTCGTGTGTTTATTTTCTGCTAGATGGTTTCGAAATGTTCAGATCAGCTATTTGTTTTTCGAACACAGCGAATGTTAAGGCAGTAAACATTCATCGACAAGTGTGTGAGGTTTATGTTGCAGCGATAATGAGTGATGGAATCGTGAGCGGTTAAATGCTTGCACGTGTTACCATTTCGATTCATGCGAACGCCCGGCCACACACTTGCAGCAAACTTAAGATCTGATGGCATCATTTCGATGGGAAAAATTCTACCACTCTCGTACCAGTCCGTATTTACACTCAAGTGACAAAAATCTGTTTCTTTATCTGAAGAAATTCCTCTGAGAAAATATTTCCACGACGACTATGATTTTCATATGTATGGAGAAATATTGTGATGAACTAGGTCACGACCGATAGCTAAAATCTGCTAAATAATGTTTTTTTAATAATTTTCAGAACTTTCTAAAACACAACCGACGATATAATCAAAAGTTCACGTATTTCTGCATTCCCACCAAATCCTTCGATAACGTTCTGATCAACGTAAGTCATTTTATCCAGGACTACTATCAGTCCAAAAAAAGAGGTTAATAATATAACGATATATATTAACTGTACAAATTTGGTTATAAAAATATACATTTAAAAAATGGAACCAACTTATCTGCTATAAGTATAAATTATATTAGGAATTAGGGAATAGAACTAACCTCAATTATATATATATATATATAATAAGTGCATTAACTCAAATTTATACTACAAATATGCTCACATGTGGCTGTTCTATATCAATTCGTCAGCATTTATCATTCATATTTTCCTTTAGATAAATTCGAGCATTCATTGACTTTTATTTTTAATTTCTCTTAAACGATAACGTTTCATTTCTCACTTTTGCCTTCATAATATTGTAAGACTGCGGAGAAATTTAAAATTAGTAATTAAAAATATCACTAATATTTAAAATAGTAAATGTTTAAGTTACCAGATCAATATTAACAATTCGTAAATATTATGCAGATTGAAAGAAACATCTTTAGTGTACCAACAACTATTATTATAGATACAATGATGTGTTGCATGACCCTCTGCGGGGGCACGAGGAAATCGTTGGGGTGTTGTACGGAAGGACGCTTACATTTGGCATAGCTGTCCCGTGTGTCCTATTGGCCAAACACCACCTAAATTAAGCGAGACATGGAGAAATGAATGTTTGGTCTACACAAAATCTTTTCTCCCGTCATTGGAAGACCATGGCACAGCCATGTCTTATGCAAGTCTTCTGGGATTTATACTTGTAATAATATTTGTAACGATCGTCACATTTTTGAGAAGTATAAGGATCTACTTAAATGCAGACAATTAACTTAATTTCCGATTTTCGATTAATTTCCCAATCAGAGGCATAAATACATTATCATTGTGAAAAGTAAGTTGGGGTGGTTGTCGCTTTGGACTATAAAAAGAGAAATCTGCCAGAAGAAAAAAAGGAAAATTCACCTGCGATTAGCCCTTGTTACAAAATGGCCCAGCGAATGTTTCCCTCCAGCGCTTTAGATGGAGAGGGAAAGAATATTTAGAAAAGGAAAGCAACGGGCAGACTATCGTGAAAGAAGAGCAACAGCAATTCTCTTTGTCACAAGTGCAAGTAAATTGTTTCAGCTTAAATATATTCATATATTCACGCATGCCAGTCAAAAGAAGTTTTCACTCGCAGGCATTCCCTCCTAGATTAACTGCGCGGCGCACCTGACCTATGTCGGGAATGCCTTGTACCTTCTCTGTTTTTTTTAAAAATGTTCTCAAATGCCAAGACACTTTCACCTATTCAGGGAGGTTCATGTACTGGGGTCGAATACCTTGGGCATAAGGCAAGAGTTTTCCGCTGGTACCAGTGGCTAACCTAAAACCGGTTGAGACGCGGAGAAAGGCATGCTGCAACCCCACAGTAAACTCGTATCCCGTCATTCCCTGCACCTCTTTAGGTAAAACAACGTGTATGATCATTAAACTATAACTCGGGGGTTCTAGTCAACCCATGACCACCTTGCTCTACCTTCCGCATCCTCCATTTTTAACCAAAAATAAAAAGAACGCATGCCAGTGAATATGTATGGATTGTCAATATTCCATCTGCTCTGTGATCCTGGAGAGCAGCTTGTCCCAAGGCAAAACGTTGAACCTGCTTCTTTTTGGTTAACAGGCTACATGAGGGTGATCCTGAAACAGGCAACTCCCCTTTAATATCACAGGAAGGGCATTGAAGACGGGGGATGTGTGAGGTAGAGCAAAGTAGCCATGTGTGGGCTAGGGGCCCCGGTGTTTCACCTAAAGAGATGTAGGGAAATCCCTAGAAATCCTGCACCAGGTAAATCGGGCTACTGGGTATTATTCTCACGCCCTTCCGAATGACGGAAGATGTTTCATCAGCTGATATCTATGCTCTACGTTTTCGGCCGACATCTGCGAATAGGTGATTTAAAAAAAACTCTTTAACTCTTTATTACATCTCAATGACCGTGTGAATTAAAACATCATAATTTCAATTGGATCAAATTACTAAAGGAAAAAATTAACAACGTAATCCCATTACACTCTGAATAACGAGCGTCGGTTATTATTCTTAAACTATAGCCACTCCCGCATTCCCCCTTTTGAATGCATTTCGATACTAGTAAAAAGAGACTGCCACCCTTTTTTAGTCTGTCATGTAAAAAGGAGAAGCCCGCTGCGCCTCAGGAAATATCACCCGCGATATGTGTAACCTCGCTAACATTGCCCGTATCATCATAATCTCATAATCAACGTGCTGGAGTATCGAATTCGAAGTCGTTGTCATCTGGATTTCATAGATTTGGGTCGCAGAATGCGTTACCTGAAGAGGATGGTACAGATTGATATCGAGTACGATTTATAAACTTGTGTCAGTCTTGAAATCGGAGAACATTTTATTAAATATAGTTTAATTATTACAATTTCGCCGTAGCTCAGTGACATTAATATGAAATAAATAATATTTACCCAAAATAAATGTTAGTTCTCAGTCTTGGTACATCTACCTTACAAATTATAATCTTTCTTTTTCATCTGATAACCGCATATTTTTTATTAGAAAAGTAGTGTTTTAATGATTTAAAAAAGGAGAAGCATTCGTTTTAGGAATACGTGAAGTATCTCTATGACAATCTGAATGAGTTGATGCATGGATGAGAGAAAATGTAACTTAGAGGTCACAGAGAAAGCAGTTTTGGCTCCAATTTTAATTGTCAATAATGCTCATTCTTCGCGTCGTCCCTAAAGAAGGGCAAAACCTCGTACTAGCGACTCGGGTACTCGTTGAATGGCAATGCGACAACTAACTGCAGCTGACGGATAGGGCAGAGATTCTAGTAGATCCCGTTCTCGTCCATCGAATCCGGATGAAGCAGTTAGCTATCCCGTTGCAAGCATTCCAGTTCAGATGCGTCAAAGCGCTCATAGTGGACTCTCCTCCGTTTCGCAGATGCTGTCTTAATAATTTACTTTCACTATACCTCATAAATGCTAAAGATACAACAGGAGGAAAGTATTTATGTCGTAATCAGACATTACTTTACAAATAGCAATATAATACTTTTAATGTTTGAATGACAAGTGTGAATTTCGTTAATGAATCCACGCATTACGTTAATTAATATTTTTGAAGTAATCGCATAGTTTAGGATTAAGTCAAGGATGTATTCTGTCGCCCATGCTCTTTAACTTATACATAGAACAGTTCATGCATAAAATTAAAGATGAATATGAAACAGGAAAAGTTCTGAAAAGAGAAGAAATAGTAACCCGCAGGTTTGCTTATGATATTGTAGTATTACGGGAGTTATAAGAAGACTAGGAAAACAATAAATGACATTAACGTGATCCTCAAGAAAGATTACAACATGAGGATTAATAGAGGGAAAAACAGGGTAATGGAGTGTAGTTTGTGAAATACTGGAATAACGAAGAGGGATATTTTGAAGCAGGATAAGAAATTTTGCTACTTGGGCAGCATAATAACTGGGGATGGTAGAAGTTTAGTAGACATAAACCATAGGATAGCACAGAAATGGAAGGCTTTCGCAAGAAAGAGGAATTTACTTACGGCTAATGTAAGGATGAATATTAGGAAATCATTATTTAAAATGTTGGCATGGAGTGTGGCGTTATGTGGGAGCGAAACGTGGACGATAGGAGTTGTAGAAAGGTAAATAATAGAAGCTTTCGAAATGTGGTGCTATAGAAGAATGCTGAAAATGAGATGAGTGATACTGTTGGTAACCAGGAAGTTTTAAGCAGACTAGGGGAAGAGAGGCCAATTTGGAGGATTTTGACTAATAAAAGGGATATATATGTTAATAGGCCATGCTTTTAGACATGAGGGTGTTGTAAACTGAGCTTTAAAGGAAGTGTGGGGGGAAAGAACAGAAGAGGGAGACTAAGGATGGAATATGCTAAGCAGATTGAGGAGGATGTGGGTGTGGTAGCTGTGTAGAATGAAAAGGCTTGCGCAGGATGGGTAAGCATGGGGAGTTGCATCAGACCAGTGTTAGGACTGAATACAACTACAACAAAAAAGTGTCGATATTAATCTTAATACTGAAATCGACTTATGGAATATTATAGATCGAGATCCTATAAGTGTAAGACCAAGAAACAAATATTTAAATTATAACTATAAAATTTTGATTTACTCGAAAACCTTGGAGTAGTGTTTAGATTTGTATTCAGTTTCATTTCTGGAATTCATACCATTATTGTTTTAGAAAAAAATATATGTAGATTGTAATATCTTTATTTTAATTACATTGTTTTGTTTTCAAAAATATTAACATTTTTGTAGTAAATTTGAATTTTAGTGTTATTACTTACGTTAATTGAAAATGCAGCACATAGTCAGTAGTTCTGAAACCTTCTGTAGTTTCATGGACTAACTTTTGGGCAGCATGCATCGCATCTTCACTCGTCAATAAAATGAGGACTCACCCAGTCGCACCAATACATCCTAAATTCGAAGAAAAATAAAATTTTATTGCTGAAAATTTATTGTCTACGGTTTTAACGTATGGAAATAATTTATAGAAAGTAACGTGTTACATAAGCATTCAATATGTGTAAATTATCTTCAGTTCTAAATGTTTGTTACAATTTTATTTTCACTTTAACTAAGCTTAACTCTGTAAATTACTTAACCGGTAGCAGCTGATATATATTTTTTATGTTGAACTCTAGCTTGTAATTCTAAATCACTGTTTCCACCCCTAGCAACGATCACAGTTTTTTGCGCTGTAGAATTAGAAGCACGCAAGACAGACAGCACTTGCTTAGGAAGAGGCTGGCGATTAGGAATGCATGTGTGGCTGTGCGTGAGGTACGGGACTTAACTCGACAACGTGCAGGAAGCCATTCTCCGGAGAACGCGTTCAATAATTCAGCGCTACAAAGTACATTTCTGCGCGCCACGGTGCCTTAATAATTCATACATGTTTACATTTGCCCTGATATGTTGTTACCGGAGACACATTAGAAATAAATGAAACGCTCAAATCATAATGGGAACTAAGAAGCCGTGCAAAATAATTGCCTTATTCAAAGGGCATCTCAGGAACAATGGAAATCTTAAATGGGAAACTTTCAGAAGGTTCAACACATTCCACGATTAAATGTATTAATGCTGGGGTTAGTGTTGCAGGTATCTGCGCTATTAGCAGCTAGACTAATGGAATAACCCACGAGATAACTGATACATGAGTACATTTTATGTCCGTAATTCAGTACCAATATTTTTGCTGTGTCATACTTTATTCCCAGAAAACTGAAAATAAATTGCGCGAATGTGTAATGAGACATCATACAAGAAGTGTATAAATTGTTTTTAAATTTTTTATGTTGGAAGCTAAAACTATTTGCGTGCACCCATGTAATTCCGACGAGAAAACGGATGACTTTTTGGCTCAGAACTAAGATCTAGCAGCGAAACGGAAATTGGGTCGGAGCTTTGTCATTTCCGTTGTGTATTTTGCAGGGACAGTATCAGAAACTTTTCTTTGTTCTGGTTTTCTTACTTATTGATCTTTACTGTTCATCCACAGTACCAGTAAAATGTTTCTCTCACCAGTTCGCTATACATTACGAGTTCTTACACATTCTCTAAAGCCTATTACTTGCTTTGCAAATACCTTGAATACAAATATAAGCATGAAATGATACATATATGAACACATTATTAAATTTAACGGTGAAACTTTTATTTCTATAATAATATACGTTTCTTTAATTGCAATGTCCTGCTATACAATAGTGACAATCAACACAATATATCTTGTAATATAATATTTTTTCATTTTAATAATGTAACACTTACCCGCTCACTCGGATCATTTTATTGCTGAATCGGGCGCCACTTTAAATTCAAAATTGTTTAAGTTATAAATAATTCTGACATTTGTTTTCTAAAATTTAAAGTACGCCTGAGCCAAACAGGGAACTTATAAGCCGTTTAAGATTCGTGAGTACCTAAGCCGAAAATGACACGCTGATTATTTCTGGGGATTATTTAATTATGAGAAACATTGGCATTAAAAATACAATTTAATAAACAAAGTTATTTAAAAGTAGTTAACCCCCACGACTTCATTTGCGTCGAAATTGTTATTTTGTCCTAAACACGAAACAACAGGTACAGAATTTGGATAAAGTTGAATTAATTAAATATATATAAAAAGGCAAACCTTATAACTCATAGTTGGTTTTGAACATATGTTTTGGGACCAATAAAATGAGCAATAAAAAGTTATTAAATTTTTACGTATACATCGGTTTAACGATCGAAAGAAGTTTATTATTTCTCAGGGACTTAGCTCTCTGTCAACAATAGATTAATAACGGCACTAATCCTACTTCAACAATAAATGGAGTGCTTCGGGGCATAAGCAGATCAAGAGTATAGGCAATCTGCATTAACTTTGAAAACTTAAACGCGCGTATATGAAATATATATATATATATATATATATATATATATATATATAATATAACATGAAAAGTTACGATGAACAATGCAGGCCAGCTTGCGAGTTGCAATTGTTGAGGAACTGACGCAACCCGGGCCAACAATGTGGTCTGGCGAGACGTGGGCAGTCGTCATGGGGTGATTGGAGAAGCAGGTTGTGTCGGCGGGATGACGAGAGAATGACCACGTCCTGCAGATATAATTTTTCTTCATGCTGTGATTGAAATTAAAACTATTAGAATCAATTTTTGGTGTTTTTATGAAAAATGCCTGGCGCCCTAAAGGAATTAAGAAATCCTCGAATTTTTGAGGATACGACGGATCTGCTACAATATATATAATACATAATTTTTTTATAAGTTTTCTAATACTCTGTACAAGATTCTTACGGAAAGAAAAATTAACAAAATTGCGCAGAAAATGGTACATTTTAAGAAAACTTAACTACGAGTAGGTTTCTGCCATTATACGCGCGTTTGAATCACCAATAGAAGCGGGTTGTGTATCTCCACACCCTAGACGACCTTCCGTATTATCCAACCCATATCGATTTTTGGTAAGTTTTCATAGGCTAACACGTGGTATAGGGATAAGACTCGGCTACTACCCCTAGGGGGAGGGGGGAAAATTTTATATAATCAAAAACGGCCAATATTTTTCATGTAAATACATTCTTGGATCAATTAATTTGATAGTTTCTCTTCCAATATTGCCAGCGTATAGTTTCAACCCCATACGTAATCAAAGGTTAGTTTTCTGAGGGGTGTAAGTGGAGGGGATCACATATAAATTACCAGAAAACAATCGAGATTGGGCTTTAAACAGCTGTAATGTGAGCCAATGACTTTACTTATGACATAAAAATTTAATTTAATTTATAGATCATCCCCTAAGAGGAGCTGGACTGGGGTAAATCAGACCCGCATACTATCTTTAACGAATGGAACAATTTCGACCAAATTTTGAACAGGTGTTCTTGGCGAAACGAACTCATCACAATTAGGGTAAGACAAAGCTACAACCATTTCGGGCGGAGGCGGAGGGGTAGTATTTTTTAAGAATTCATAAATTTCAGTTATTTCCTTTATTAATTTGATAGGGTTTTCGGTTAATTTGTTTGCGTACGAAAATAACAGAAAACTATCATGTTTGCTGTCGAAACTAGTGTAATGCGGTGTTACATTGTGCCTTTTAATATGCGATTGAAGTGAAAATTCATCCCTTAAATGGAAGAGCATTTATATTCTGATAGAGTACTGAAAATATTTTTAGCCCTTTTTTACCGGGAGCATTTTTTTAACCTCTTGAGTTTCATGTCGTGACGTTTTCGATTCCTGTTGAATCATGTAATGACCAAAACTTAAATAATGTACCAGGATAATGTAAATAAATACCCGGGCAACGCCGGGTCCCCAACGAGAGTACATATATATATATATATATATATTTGAATATCTCCTGCAATATATTGAAATAAAATATGCACGAATATTTAAGTTAAATCTCCTATTTTTAAAGCCTCAAATTTTCATTGCAATCTGTTGAGTCGTTTCGGAGCCTATTCAAAACAAAGATACAGACAGAGAGACAGGCTCTTAAAATTTATTTATTGCTATAGATTAACGGTTATTTATCTCAGCCACTCATTCAAAACTGTATTAATCTACAATAAAAGTTCCGGAATCTATTTGTTCAAACTCAAGCACTTTCTTGAAGACGACTGCCGGTCATAATACTCCAATCTATAAATTTCACAAACAGTTTAAAACACAATATAAATGTAGATTATGGCAAGTTTTGTGATATCTGCACGGTGCCCCGTTGTGGCAGCTGGTTACAAGTTCGAGCCCCTGACACATCGGCCAAGGCGGCTTCCATTCGTACCAATAATAAAAACCACGTTCGTTTGTAGCACTATGCGGGCTTCAATATTTTGGGAGGTTTATTACTGTAAAGTATAAGTAAAATAGGGTCAATTATACCCGTAGCTGCCGGACATCCCTCCGTCCACTATTGTTCTGTAGAACCGTTTTCATTAGAACTAAGTCAAATTCAATATTTTTTCAAACATGCTGACTTAGCGTAATTGTCCATTATGAGCGTGCTAACTGATTACATACATAATAAAATACCTAGAAATGACAGAAAACCGTCAGGGCATATTCACGTATTACAGCTTAAAACATTAACTTGATTTGTATACCACTTAACTCTTGATTTGTTTTATTTTCATCCAGTGTCATAAAGAAGATTTTCTTGTAAAGAACGGTATATAATTAGACATTCCATGAAAGATCTAGGAAGAAGGAAAAATATATATGCAAAATTTGTATAACAAAATTTATCAGGGATGTAAAAGTTAACGAATACTAAAAGTATATTCCATATTATTTTCTCAAAACAACTTAATTAAAGTAAATTAAAATCAACCGGATCAGTTAAATATTCTAACTGCGGAAGAGCAGCACTTTCCCATCCGAGCGTCAAACAATACGCCCCCGATACCTCGTCTCCTTCGATGACGTTACCAACACCTCGATACCTGGTTCATAACCTTATTTTACGAGGGATAACAGTGGAACTTCCAAAAGATGAAGGGGAGGAGCCACACTTTTCAACGAGGTGGGATATTTACCCACTAAATCCTCTTGCCATATAGTCCATCCTGGTAAGACATATATTGCATCAGGTTGGTGTCGGTTTTAGTCCTTCTTCACTTGTCCCGTTCGTTATAGACTTTTATAAGAAATTTATTCGTTATTCTTCAGGTTGAGGTGCCACAGTGCGTCATCGTGCACGTGTGGAAAGTGGGCGCTGTTCGTCCTCTCCCCCTTCCTGCGCTTGTGGAGGGATGCATGAAAACAGCCGCGGCCACCTATTTCCTGTGTCAGGTAATTCAATGCTCCGTATTTGCGGGTCACCCAATCGGAGATATCCTGTAGAATCTATTGAGCCACCGTCTTGTTTTCTCATTGACCCATCGTCTCTGTCATCTGTCCATTTGTGCTCTCCTTGCAGCAGCCCTAGCTATTGTTTCCGCAGCAGTTATCTTTTTTTGGCCAAGTTGGAAGTCCTCGCGCTCTTTACCCCCTGTGTTTCCTATTTTGAAGACGGTAGCCGTGTAGCTTCTTTTGGCCGTTGCAAGCAAGGATTCTATTTTGCCTGTGGCATCTCTAAGCCTTTTCTCTTTTCCGTGCGTCATTTACTTTTATTTCTTATAGTTTTTTTGGAAGTCGCTGTTATGGCGTCGTCAGCAAAGCTGTCAATGAATACTCCGTCTGGGAGTTCCATGCACAAGAACCCGTTATACGTGACGTAGCAGAGCATATGTCCTACCTTAGAACCTTGTGGTTCTTCGCATGTCATTTAGTGCTCAATGCTGCTGCATCCTGTTTAAACAAGGTTAAAATAATCCATAAACTAGGTATTTCAGGAAACTTTTGCCTCTCAGTGAAGGGCAGAGTTAGATGCTTTTTTTATATCTATTCTGACTAGTACTTTTTTACCTAATTCTACTACTAGCTGAATGGCATTCGATCTTCCCTTTCTGAAGCCAAATAAAAAAGTTTTTTGGCACTCTCCAGCTCCAGCATTACTCTCTGACCTTCGAGAACCTTTCCAATAGTTTCGCGCCATATTGGCCTATAGGGATACCTTCTGCCCCTTTCGAGCTTGTGGGAACATCTTTTCCTCCAGGCAGGTACATAACGCATTTAATAGAATCTGAGCTTTCCTGTTCTCTAGTGATAGCCAAATTTTTTAGAGCTTTTCCACTAAAAACGGACGCTTCCTATGTTTTAGATAAAATGATCGTGAGAGCCCTTTCACAGGTGATAAATAGCGTCTCTATTATCTCTTATTGTCGTTAAGACCTGGAATTGCCTGTTTATGTTTTTATCTACCCAAAACTAATTTGAAAGCCTTCCCCCACGAATCGGTATCAACTTCTTCTATCAGGATGTCCAGCACAGGCGTTTACTTTTTCTAGTAGCAATTTGCAGTCTCTCTTAAGTTTATACCCTTCTAGGAATTATTTCGACCGTGTAATCTGCGTTTTCCGGATTTAAGAAATTTCTTCTGATCACGAATATACTGGTCTATGTTTCCTTGCCGTGGTTTCTCTCTGCTCTGAGCTCGCAGACCTTTTTTTATAATTTTGACTGTTTCTCAGATATGTATTAGGCGTACTGTCTTTTTCTGACCCAGTTCATCTAGCCTAATCTTTTTTTTCTCCAAAATGTCCAGTAGCTCGTACTTCCTGGGTTCTTTGGCGTTCCAACTTAGCTCTGACACTTGGCTGGACTTTTCGCCTGCTAGTTTCTCTCTTACGACGAACTGAATCTAGTTACGTCTTCTACTACCATCCATTCCTCAACCCGTGCAGTTACTCTGTTTGATGTGAGCGTCAAGTCAATGATGAACCTCGATTTTCCTTCTGGAACGTGGCTGAACCGTCATAGTTAGCAACTACCAAGCCCTTGCTGGCCATGAAGCATGATGTCAGTGGACCCCCGATAAATCATTACTGCTTCACCTTTAATTTAGACGAAATTCTATATGCCCACTACGTCTCTAAGATTTCACCCACGGTTACCTAAAGAAAAGCAGTTATGACATTCAAATAATGTGACGTTAACAATGTAATTATTAAGTTAAATTGCTGTATCGCCTTTCTTATTTGCTTATAGCTCCTTTGGTCTACCGCGGTAGCAGCTAGATATAGTTAAATAAACGTGTACATAATTAATATTTAATATCGGTTTAAAAGGAACAATTTGTTCATTCCCTGTCATTTTACTAATTCGTTTAATTTATTTCTAAAAATATGTACACTTACAGGGTAGGTCTCCAACAGTGATGCTGGTACACTGTCCCAACTTTCAATTGATACATTTATAAAAGGAACCGTACTCATAGGTGACCTTTCCTTTTTGGCACGTAAAGTTTTAACAACTGTAGGTAGATCCAAGTAATCAACTGTTTTTTTCCTCCATGTCGGGTCTCTCCTTCCTCAATCCGCGGGCCTTCAGGTATCCCAATGAATTGTTATATTACCCTTTTCCCAAATTTTGAAGCTATTTGCACATTCGCGGTGAATTTATGAGACACCCACGGTAAGGGTCTAATCAGACAGCATCCAAATACGGACTTACTTAAACTATAATACAGAAATGCCTCATTTCCCAATTATTAATTCCTCATTGATGTTTGTTAATAAATAACTGCAGATTCTTTAAATAAAAACATTTCAATATTTCTAATTGCTAATTTAAAAATAAAAATTAAATAAAGGCCAGGGCGATGTGATAGTGACAGTCTGATACCAGCCATTATTTTCATTTTATACTATACATTTAAAAGAAGATATATATATATATATATATATATATTTAAAATACTTGAGTTCATTTTAAGGTCATATTTGAAATTTTTGGTATAGTTATGTTACATTTAATGGAAAAATATACTTTTTCACGAACTTAGATGAGGAAAAATATTAAAAAATTAAATACATTTATTTCCAATTGATTAGTGACAAGGTATGTAGTTCATATCACTCAAATTATATCAACTAATGAATGCTTTATAACAAATGATTTCAGTATAATCAATCCGTAATTACATGATTCTCAATGGAATTAACTATTGAAAATTCGTTGACAATTCAATGAAAATTTTTGGAAATGACTTTCTCTGTAAATCTGATGAACACGTACTTCTCGGGTCCTAACCGTAAAATAACTTGGAAAAAAATTTGATCCTGGAAATAACAATCAAAACGTTCGTTTTTCCAATGACGTCTCGGAATTCAAATCGAGAATTGCATGAATTCTAATTATTCAGAATATTTCAAATACTATGAATGCCAATAATAGTATTAAAGCACTCCACATAAGGCTTATTTCATTTGGATTTTTTTATTGTTTTCATTATTAAAATCGAGAACCGCCCCACGCTAAACTATGCACCATGAAGTATTTCTGTAACTGGTTCTGATTGCTATAAATTGAATCAGTGATTTAATTATGGTGTGCGGAAACATGATATTTACAATGTGTCTATTTGAAAATATACGGATATAAAATGACAAAGATTACATTTACTGGTATGAAGTCACAAGAGTTGTAATAATGTAAACAATTTATAATTAAATGTAAGCAGCCTCAACTCTTTCGTTTATTTAACACGCACAATTAATTCATAGACTGATAAGATTCGTAATGTGTATCCTGTCTACTGGTTGCAGTTCATGTTTTGTGATTTTCAGAAAGATTCATTAGGAAACGAACGTATTGCGTGTTGTACAACAGTGATTTTAGTAAGAGATATTCTTATGTACGTGTCGCTATCTTTATTGCGGCCATCGGTTTTCACAAAATTATGTAAATTATTTCACGAAACATCGTCATACTCACGAAAGCGTCATTTTGTTTACGAGTATTTTATGATGGAGTTGAAGCAAACAGTTCTAAATATGCTCTATAATTTAATATACTAGCATTTTGCTATGAATAGCTATACGGAATTTTGATCAGTCTTCTAAAAGCCAAGCCAGAAAATACCTTAAATATATTAATTTTGTACCTTACGTTTGTTTTAGGAAATTCGAGTGAAACTGACACACCAAAGCAAAACTTTTGTAATTTACAGTCTAGATAGTAAACAAACGACTGATTTCTATGATCATCCATACAACTATACCCAAAAATGACATATTATAGGATATTCTGGGTAAAATGTACGGTGATGAATAGTTATTTGTTAGACATTTGATTCGTCCAGTAAAATAATTTACTATTGCGCGTTCTAAATTCTTTGAATGGAGTACTAGAGATCAACTCTTCGCTTACTTTCCCAGTTAGAGCACGCAGTTGTATTCCAAGTAATATTTAAGATATGAAAGTGATTTCGCAAGCTCAGATTCAACATTTAATTTCTCTATTATTAACATTATGATCGCAATTGGTAGTGTCCCTCCAATACTAAGCATTTTATGGAATTATAAGCATTACTTTATTACATGACGAAATATATAAATATCGGTATATAATTACATTTTATTAATTCAGTGCAATAAACCTAAACTCTGTCAATTTAAGTATGTAAAAAGATTTATATGTATTCATTAGTTCCATTATTCCTGTATTAAGTATAGAACAGGTAAAAAATATACATAAGTAACAAGCACAATAATAAAAGACATACTTGAAAGTAATACATAAATGTAAAAAATGTACAATATGAAACCTGTAATGGCTAAACACAATTACACGCAGAATTTGGCAGTACGCAATTGAAGGCAAGTGGCATGAGATAAGTTGAATAAAGTTGCAGACAGGGTAATAAAATCTCCAAAAGCTGTTGGGGCCTGGAGTTTTCTAAATTATTTGAGATTTGGCGACATCGGGCTGTGAGCGAACAAGGTGTTTTCCCCAAAACATGCGTGGAGTGGGGTGAATGGCTCCTCTCAAAGGCGGAAAATTAATAAATTTGATTGGATAGGATTGTACCCTGCCACCGACATAAATGAAATAATGAAGTTGGAACAAGATGTTACGCCAATAATTTGGAGTTGGAGATAATTAGCACTAAGCAGTGGTCATTAAAACAGAAATGGGATACTGTAACTGGCCATGGACAATTGAATGCTCAACCCTGGCGGAAAAGAAGAAAATTAAATGATCAAGGTACTCATTGTATAACGAGGAATTTCGGTTGGACCGAGCGACGGGACTGGTTCATCATCTCTGACTCCTGCTGATTCCAGACTGAGCTGAAGAAAGGTTAAATACACTGTTCGTAACCTTTTTCCGATTTCCTTGTACTACCGATTCCGCGTAGGATTTATATATGCATTTCAGATTATTATGAGACGGCCCGCTAAGACGACCTCTATAATTGATATAAGACTCTACTTAGTACGAAATGGAATGTGTGAACATATTTTTATACATATGTTTAATTTAAAACATTAAACACCCCACATATCATTTAAAACAATAAAAAAGACATCACATACACACAGACCAAAACCTATAAAATACAAATAAAATATATACATATACAAAGGATTAATATTCATACACAAATAAAATGGAAAAGAATCGCTACACGAAATGATAAAAACTTTAAAAGCTAATAGAAAATTTATTTTAATGGAAAAAAATTAATAATATTACTATTTACTTGTTTATACAGAATCATTAGTCACTCACAAACAGTAATTCACCACATAATTATGAATGTATATTTACTTTTTACAGAAACACAATCACAAATAGGAAACTCTTATTCCACATGTTACACTGGAAACCTTATTCTCGTTAAAGACGACAGATAATGTATAAAACAGAAGAGGAACAATAGAAATTGGTCATAACTGTTTTTATAACCACTTTTTATTTTAATAATTACAGTATTTTTGGTCGATTTTTACACGTAAAACCAGGAGGTTTTAATCTTGTTGTTAGAACTATCAATATATTCTGAGTCATTTGACTGCCAAGAGAACTTTCTTACACGCTTTTAACCGACTTAAATTAATTTTAAAGTGTTTCTGAGCCACCTTCATCCTTTTTGGGAGTTGTATGTACTGGGCCGTACACCTTGGGCATCTGGTAATAGTTACCCGCTGACTCAATTGGATTATTCGGCCAACTGCCTCCTAAAACCGATGAAGAGATGTAGAACCCACAGCAAACTCATCTTGCGTCACTGGGAAGAGCGTGAGAACAGTACCCACAAGCCCTATCTACCTGATGCAGGGATTTTAGGGCTTCCCTGCATCTTTTTTAGGCGAAGCACCTTAAACTATATCCTGGGGACCCTAGTCAACCCTTCGCTACCTTGCTCTACCTTCTACATCCCATTCCTATGGTGTTATGGGGAGTTTCTGTTTCAGAATTACCCAAAAAAATTAAACGATTCTTTAAGATATGTAACTGACACAATATTTTACAAGTTCTTTGCGTTAACTATGTTTTTTGCTTGATATCAGTTTTACGAATAGATTGTAGTGGAGCTATTTTGTCAATTACTGAAGAAATGTACTCAGGAAAATTTTTAACTGATATTAGGATTAAACTCATACACACTTATAATATTGTTTCACAAACCTGCTTATAACTTTAAGAGATCTTTACGAATGTAGTGTGGAAAAGCACTCTATTATTTGAAGCCATTGTATTAGGTTCGTTTACTTGAAATAGAACTGCAAAACTGAGCTTATTTGACTTTTGTGATTGAAGGTGGCAGTGTTGTTTACTTTTTAAAAATAAATATGAAGGCCCAAGGTTTTTACTAAATTGTTAAAATACTTTGAAGAAAAAGGGGTTGATGGTTTCTGTGCTCTAGAGACTACTAGCAGCGTAACCTCCACGTAACACATATGTCCCAGGATTGATTCCTGTGCAAGGCTTTGGGTTTTTGTGTTCGTCTTTGTGTTCCCAAATCGATTAACCCTGACAATGAAGATGCTAATGACGTTAGCTGTTAATGCGACTTTAAATAAACTAAAGAAGGGATTACGGAAGTAGCACTTCGGTTTGTAACGGTGAATACCAGAAATGTCTGAATGCGTCTTGTTTACCTGGTATCCCTCAGAATATCTAGATTAAAATCCCCACCCCTGATAACAACAGAGTTTTCCGTATAAGCCGGCCACACACGAGCCCATTTCGTCGAATCGCCGGATTGAAGGGGAGATATTGGTCTGAGCGACCAAATGTATACGTTTTCTCTTTACATACGGATCACATGTGTCCACTTTTCGGTTGCTTTTGATCAGGCAATCTTATACGCACTACTGGAAATTGAATAATTAATAAAGAAGAAATTATCTTCTTACGGATACACATCTTTTCATAATTCGACATGAAAAGTCTTAAATAAATTCCCAACTCTTTTTTATTTTCATATTTATATCAATTTACTTATTCATAATCTTTACTAATCAAGTATGTGTTGTTTACTTTAAACGGTAATTTAACCATGACCACACACACACAAACTACGGGAAAGCTTTACAGATTTAAAATGCTCTATGATCGCTTCTACCGTAGTAAGATATCGGTTGATGAACTTTCTGCCAGATATCTGCTGGAAAACTTCTGCTCAGATCTCATATATATATATATATATATATATATATATATATAATACACGTACGCAACCTAATACTAACGAAAAAATATCCTTTAAGATTTCGCGGCAGAATTTTTAAATCTGATAATAAATCTTCCCGTCTAAGGCTGGCCACTGAGTTTGCACAGAACTCGTTCTAACATTTTAAGAAATTTATCGGGATATGCTTCATGTTGCCTGTAAATCAACTCCGAAACTATGTTTTAGTGGGTTTATTAGTCACAAATTCAGCGGAACTAAATTCAAGAGGAGTTTCATGACTAAGTAATCTAATATCGTTACACATTTCGGCAAGAAAATCTCTAACGTAAATACATGGCCCACTATTTCCTATCAAAGTTCTCCTATAATCTGAAATTTTTTCAAAACCTTCTATATGTAGCATCTTGCTTAATCTTTGGTTCACCAAATTTAGGTAAGAGCATTTCAAGGTTGACACCGTTAAGAGAGAGAAAACTTTCCAACTCTACTTTTTTATGTCTAAGTCCCCGTATGCTTTCATTTAGTACCAATAGTTTAATTTACTTAATATGATCCGGAACACTACCTTTGTAATTGTTTTTTTCGTGGTTTTCTTTTAGGTATCCCATAAACAGCTTTGTCACAAATTTCTGGTTTAAGAGTAGCCTGAAATTGCCTCTTTTACTTCAAGATGGTTTCAAAGTATTTCTTTCTCGCACATTTATTACGATCAAGTCACATTCAAATTAATCGCTAAATTCTCATAAAGGAACAGATATTTTTTATCTACATCACCTGAAATAGTCTCAAAATTAAAGATGAAACATGTTTACAAGTATTGAAAAAGTAAAAAAGTAATAAGTCGGGATGGAACGGAACACTTATTGTTAAACAATATTTTTAAAATTGTGGAAAAAGAAGAATCACTTCATTAAAGTACAAAACATTAGTTTATTGTATTATTTACTTTATCTTTAAACAATAAAACTAGATTTTCGATGAATTTTTAAAAAGAAACTTAAAAATTTCTCGTTCTGCTCCACCTCCTGTAGCAGCACGGGATTTGGTGTTTAGAAATTACAATTGACATAATAAAATGAAAATTTAATTCAAGAAGTCATAACAATTTTTGTGTTTTCTTTCTTATATTTATTTAGCGTACGATTAAACGCTTTATCAATTTTACCTTTCACAATTTTTTTCGTAACTGAACAATCTTTCCAACAATTTTCCCGTTTTTCCATTCATATTCTTTCTTAATTTATTATTTTTGTCACAGCGCCCTGTAACTCATTCTTATAAGATGAATCTGACAATTTTTATTTTTTATCTTGAGAAACATTTTGCGTTATACAGTAGTATCCCGTTCCTCCCCACACGCAAGTTTTAGTTCAAGGTGTTTCACCCAGTCTTAATACAAGACGTTTTAAAAATGGTACGTAACTTATATGCAGCTAAAGACACCTAGTTTACGAATATATACCATTTAATGAGTTAAGAGTGAGTAGTTTGGTAGCTAACCATCTGTCGAAATGCTGCAAAAAGTATAAATTCACAGATTTAAGACTAGATTTCATTCACAAGTCACAGTCAGTAGTTGGCTTGCCAGGACCTCTTCCTTGACCAGTTACAACGTTCTACCCCTACGTACTATACTCCAGCACTTTCCAGTCCATCCCCTCTAGAAGATGATCATGAGATAATACCGGTAAACTAAGTATCTCAAACTTCCAGTAAAACCTTGGGTATCATAGGGTTTTACAGAGCTCTAGATAATAATTTGAATTCACTCTATAGATTACTTAACCGCGTTCAAGCTGCTCTGGCGAAGAGAATATGCGTTATTGTTGCTGGTGATTTTAATTAACCAAATGTTTATTGGAATGGTAGGGTTGAAAAATAATAATGAAACATATCAATAGTAAATACTTTTGTTTGGGATATGGGGTTTATGTAAACGCCAGGCCGGCATACAAGGCTAAATTCTTTATTAGATGTTTTCCTAATCAACCCAGTGGAACTATTTATGAGCTCGGGAGTAGTGCCTGGAGAGTGACCAAGCGGCTGTTGTCTTTGAGATAAGATGGGGCGGGGAGGAACAATATGCGGATAAGGAAACTAGTAGGAAACCGTATTCTAGTACCACAAAGTAGACCAGAAAGCTTTTAGATTTTACTTTAGTCTAAATTGTATAAATAAATTCCTCTCGGGTTTCCAACCGGGTCAGGATTGAATAAGATGGCAGAGCAAGCCATTGAAACGGCACGGTTAATGTCTTTGGCCCGGTTGGAAACCCGAGAGGAATGTATACATGCCGTTCATTGGGAAAGCCTCGTACTTAAATAAAATTAAAGTGCGAGGTCTTTCCCGGTGAATGGAATGTATAAATTCCTCTCGGGTTTCAGTCTGAAGAAGATGGCAGAGCAAGCCATTGAAACGTCACTGATAATGTCTTTGACCCGGTTGGAAACCCGAGAGGAATTTATACATTTAATAAAATTGTATGAGATGGGCAGCAGACGGATCTTCGGTCAGTGAATGCTCGGAAATTTTCAGATCATTAATAAATTAAGGTGAAACAAAGTATATTCCAATTAAATACCCGAAGAAAAACGCTGATCCGGAGTAGTACAATTCAGAAATAAATAAACTGAAGAGGAAGGTTAAGAAATTATATAGAAAACGGAAAGAAAGCGGAACTAATAGAATTAATTTTGGACAGCTCAATAATAACTTACGAGGGTTAAAAGAGAAGCGCAAGAAATCTATATAAAAATATACTGGGAAACGAGTTGAATGGTTGGGGTCAGTTTTTCAAATATGATAATAGACGGAAGAGGGATACAGGTTTGTCTCCTCCCTAAAGTATGAGGAAGATTTAATTATTTTAAGCGAGAAGGAAAAGAAAATTATGTATAAATTCCTCTCTGAAGATGATGGCAGAGCAAGCCATTGAAACGTCACTGATAATCTCTTTGACTCGGTTGGAAACCCGAGAAATATTTATACATGCCATTCACCGGGAAAGACCTCGTATTTTAAAAAGAAAAATAAATTTGCAAAATATTTTGCATCAGTATTCGGGAAGAAAACATATTTTCTAACATTTGCAAATCGGGAGAGTAGGGCAGATTTCAAAATCATACAGGGGCCACAACACAAACACGTTAAAAACATGAAATCTCAGGAGAAGAACTGAAATTGTACCTCATGCGGTTATTTGAAATTTCAATTAACAATAATGAAGTCCCGGACGATTGGATGAACGCGATCGTAGTACCTATATACAAAGCGGGTTCGCGGTCTGAAATGGTAACTTCTGTCTCACTTCAGTGGTATGCAAACTGTTGGTGAGATTATTAACGGAGTATTTACGTAGACATTGGGACGAAACGGTGTGGTTACACAGTGGGCAGTACGGTTTTAGGCCAGGATATTCTTGCGCAAGTCAGGTAGTGACAGTATGTCAAGATATATCTGATGTGATAGATGAGGAGGGAAGAATTGATGCTATTGTAATTGACTTTACAAAGGCTTTTCATCTAGTACCATTTCATATTCTTTTAGTCATATTGGAAAAATCTGGCATTGAGTAACGCGTATCAAACTGGATTCGCGAGTTTTTGGGTAACATAAAGCTCAGTGTTCGAATAAACGGAGGATTGTCTGAACCAGTTGAAGTGCCCCAGGGAAGCGTAATCGGGTCACTAATGTATCTAGCATTTATAAATGATTTGGCGATAGGAATTGAGTCTCAGATAAGATTATTTTGCCGATGACTGTATCATTTACAGAAAAATTGGAAACGTCCAAGATGCAAATATTCTTCAATCTGATCTAAACAGAATTCATCGTTGTTCGGACGAAAATGGATGAAAGTAAACGCGGCAAAAAGTAAATCGATTGTATTTACAAATATGATAAACGTTTTTAAAGTTCAATATAAACTAGGTAATGTGGCAATATATTACAAGTAGACACTTCTAAATACCTGGGTGTAACTTTGAGCAAATAGAACACACAAATTCATAACTGGAAAAGGGTGGAGGGCACTTCACTTTGTGAATAAAATACTACGGAGAAGTACCAGAAAGACCACAGACATCGCTTATAGGTCTTTGGTTTTGGGATACCTACAGAACCGATCAGATACACGCGTTGGACAGGGTTCAAAACCGGGCGGAAAAAGCAAGTATTTATAAAGGTACAGGTAATCTGGAGGCGCTAGCAAAATTAATGAGAGAAGACAACAAACTATACTGAGTAAATACTCCTTCGTAAATATGACCGTAAAAGACTGGAATGATTTTCTTGAAAGTCTACTAGCGACTTTTCAAGGAGTGTAAAATCATTTAGAGACCGAATTAGGAACAGGGTTTAAGTTCATATATTTAAGCTAAAATTAGTGTAAACGTATTTGCATTTTTAATATTAATAGTAGTATTTTTTTAATTATTTTATTTTATTGTAATATTAAATATATGTTGCCACCAGGTTCAGTCCATTGTGACGAAAGAAATTTATCTACCCCGTTCTGCGCCGAGTTCCCTTAAATATTTTATGACTTATTTGTTTTTGCATTTAATTCAAACAGTATTACGTACGTTTAGTAAGTTAGACCTACTTCTGTTTGTCCGTTTTACTTATTTATTATAGATTTTTATAATTTTTAGATAAAATTATGAATAATTTTTATGCATTTACTTTCATAGTGTTATCGTCAGTGTGATTAATAATATTATCACCTGTGAAGTTTTTTTGTCTATTCCATCAGTGACGCAAAAAGAATCGATTAAGTTGTGTATAAAGTGCGTGTCGTCCGCCTGTTTGGAAAGAGGAACATTGATTTATGGAGACTCTCCTTCGGTTTCCGATACGCGCCGAGTATTGACGCGGCCATCTGCGAGTGACGAACGGCTCAAGTAACTCAAAACTCCGGTCCACCCCCGCCCCTTCCTCTCCCTCTCAACTTCCCGCCGTGACCCACATATTATACGTAGAGAAGGTTTCAGAACTACTGACTATGTGCTGCATTTTCAATTAACGTAAGTAATAACACTAAAAGTCAAATTTACTACAAAAATGTTAATATTTTTGAAAACAAAACAATGTAATTAAAATAAAGATATTACAATCTACATATATTTTTTTCTAAAACAATAATGGTATGAATTCCAGAAATGAAACTGAATACAAATATAAACACTACTCCAAGGTTTTCGAGTAAATCAAAATTTTATAGTTATAAATTAAATATTTGTTCTTGGTCTTACACTTATCGGATCTCGATCTATAATATTCCATAAGTCGATTTCAGTATTAAGATTAATGTCGACACTTTTTTGTTGTTGTGGTATTCAGTCCTAAGACTATTCTGATGCAACCCTCCATGCAAACCTGTCTTGCGCAAGCCTTTTCATATCCGCATAACTTGCACAACCCACATCTTTCCTAATCTGCTTAGAGTAATCTATCCTTGGCCTCCCTCTTCTGTTCTTATCCCACACACTTCCTTCTAATACTAATTTTACAATTCCTTCATGCATTTGAACGATTTAAATTTTCGACAGGGCTAAATTTTAACAATATTTGGAAAAAATTTCAACGTAAATTTTCGACAACTGGTGGTTGTATGTTGCCAATTCAGCTTCGTTAACACATGATAAATGCTCTGAATGCAGTATGGAATCATGCATAACCCACGAGGGAATTTAGAAAATAGAAATATACTAAATTATATGACAAATGAGGGTAGGTACAATAGTTTTAAAATTGAAATCATGTAAAAATCAAATTTATTTTTATATTATTATAGAAGGAATCCATAAAAAAATTGTAATTTTCAAAAATTTGTATTTGAATTTTACATGCCTAAAGCTCCTGAAAAATTGAATAAATTTGAAATAAAAATTAAAGCATAGTTTAGCTTAATTAATTGATGTGACTGATAAATATAGGGAAATTACTATTATGATATTAGGATACTTGAATACTTTACATGATGCTCGTTAGCATAGAATTTCTTATACTTTCATCTAAATTTTGGTCCTCCGCATTTCTCTGATGAGTTGAAATATGAAAATGAAAGGAATATGTTAAATGATAATTTATACAGTATAGCATCAATCATTTAAAAGTTTTACAGATCTGCGGACATAGTTATGAGGAACAAGCAAAAAATGGCCATCGCAAATATATGTTAAGGTCTTTTAATAAATTATAGTATTAATAACATTTTTATGGCTGTTAAATGAAATCATTATTGTATATTTATAAAAATAATAATAATTAATTAAAAATGACATTACATTCACAATTCATAAGTTTTCATCGTCACCTCATCGTTGTTTACAAATGCACATGTTACGTTACTGTTATATTAAGGTGATCAGACTTTTTAACAATTTTGTCCCACGGCATTTAAAATGAATTTTTGAAAGAATGCAGGACTAGTTGGGGAACGGAGGGGGAAAGGGAAGGGAATATACGGTTTTCGGCGGTCATGTGGTGTTTTAGTCAAAATATAATTTAAATTATTACTTTTTAGATTTTTAGCAAAATGAGGATACAAATTAACGATGATTTAAGACGTAAATTTCCTTTTATATTAATATCTGAAATGTAAAAGTGAATTTATTATTTTGCAGGCGGATTATAATAATATTTCAAAGCACTTGCAGACACAGAAACATAGAAAATATTTAACTACTGCTGCATCTTTCTCGGTCAACTGCCTCCTAAAACTTGTTGAGACACGGAGAAGGGAATGCTGCGACCCCATAGCAAACTCGTCTCCCGTCAATAGGACGAGCGTGAGAATAGGATCCAATGCCCGACCTACCTGGTGCATGTTTTCTATGATTTTCCCTGCATCTCTTTATTGTAGCACCGGGTAGGATCTTTAAATTATAGCCCGGGGGCCCTATTCAACGCTTGGTTACCTTGATCTACCTTCCGGATCCCCCGTTTTTAATTCCCTTCCTATACTATTAAAGGGGTGTTGCCTGTTTCAGGATCACCTTCGTGTAGCCTGCTAACCCAAAAAAACTAATTTTTTCTGAAAACAACTAATGGAGACGAAGAAATTAGCATCAGCTGATGAATTTTCATGCTATTAATGACAATCATTCCTTCAGATTTTTCGACCGTACATCACAAGTTGTCAAAAAGTTATTCAACAAAACGTTTCCTGTCCTTGAAAATAATCTGAGGTAACTGTGTGTATGTGCCTTCCTAATATGCATTTTCGGAACTAAACAAAATATGGAAAATAATTATTTTATATGCATATATTCTGACGCAATCATAAGGATATAAAGTTATTTCTATCCATTATTAGATTTTTGATTCGGAAATTGAAATAAAAATTAGAATTTTAGATTTCGTTTCTTTGCCCGGCGAAAGTTCTGAAATAATTTTCAGTTCCATTATTAATTTTTTGAAAAAACAACAATGTAAAACATAAAATGATTGTATATTGTGCAGACAAAATGCACAAAAATTTTGAAGGAAAAACGAGAAGAGGTACAAATAATATTTTTTATAAATTAAACAAAATACTAATTTAAACATTATTGGTGTCGATTGTAGGCATCAGAAAAATTCACAATCAAGTGTTGAGACTTTGAAAGTCTTTTTATGTGTGACATAATTTAACAAATGTTTCTGAAATATTTCATGACCTTTTAAGCGACGATAGCAATCTACCAAAAAAATCACTCAAATAAGAAGTATGCCAAAAAATAAAATAATAGTATACATAATTTATATTATTTGTAAATTGAATTTTTGTTGAAAATTAAATATATATATATATATATATATATTACAATACTATTTTTACGTCGCATGAAAATTTTTGTTGTTTCATATAGTTCCCCGTCAATAGTATCCCGCTTTACCAACGTTAAAATTTGGTCACCTCATCTTAACCACGTAATTTATAGAAGATTATTCTCAAATTCAGAGCTTTAGTATATGTGATTATGCAAATGATCTAGATACCACACATTACGAATACTTTATATCAAATTCAACAATTCAGGTAATATTTCGGCTATAATCTAGTGTATTACTAATTGCTCCCTAAATAAGATTTTTATATTAGAAGAGACTTGCAAACCTCTTACAAATATTTTCCGAGTCTTGTTCCCTAAATCTTTTATTTCTGAAATTCGTTGAACGAATTCATCCTCACCTAGCTCCTCAGTTATCCTTTAGGATTTCACTAAACTTTGTCTCCGTATATTTTGATATTCCTTCCGAAGTAACATTTATATGCTAACGTTGGTAGTTTCTTTGATCTCACTCTTCTTTCTAATGTCAATAATATACTTCATTAATTTTTAACGTATATGATTGCTTAGTGGAGTTGTGAAACATTTTAATCAGTTCTTCAGAATACATAATGTATAGATCCTTCAACAGGTTTTTATGTTATAGTAATATTCACATTCATTTCACTAGACGAATGACACAAAAACAAACGTATGGTTGATAATTTTTAAGTTAAAGAAATATATTGATTTTAAATACCTAAAACTGTAATTTTAAAAACAATGCACCCATGATCTCAGAGTAAGATTCACTTTATTAACTAAAAAATTAATACTTGAAACATATTAGGATCTTTTATCTAAGACCACTTGAGCTGTTGTAAGTCCCGCCTCAGTTTATATTGTCCGTTAGCATCCATATATCATGCTTACAGTTTTGTATTCTAGTCAATCTTAACTACATACATGATATACATAAAATTACCACCGTTCAAAATTAATAATATCCAGCAGAACGGAATTATATTAAACAATTGTATATTTTTTATTTACTTAAAACATAAAAAGGACAATACTATTGCACATAAACGATAATTAATAAGAAAAATATATTTATAATCAATACAGGTAAGTAATTTTTTATTTTACTTTATTTAGAAATTAGGTATAATTGATTCCAATTTTTGTACCTCCGTTTTTATTTGTAATTGACAATTATATCTCTCTCACTATTAATACAGGAAGCTTCAGTTGTTCTATGTAGAATTATCTTTATGCAGTATTTCACGATTTTCAAAATTGTACACATTTAAAGGTTTAGCAATCCTATGTTAATCATTGATTTTGGTTTTAAGCCTTTCGTGCTGGTAATACGAAGATCTTACACTTTGGTAGTGAAACCAAAATTTGTTACAGTTTATACAATGAATCTTATATACTCGATTGTTTAAATTCAAAACATCAGTTTGATCTGTTACTAATATGGTTTACCAGTTTTAGTGTAAATTAAAAATTAATGCTAAAAGTATAGAATGCGTTAGTAATTTTTATAGTAAGACCGTCAGTAAAACTATGGTTTTAACCATGTTTTGGGCCGTAAGTTGGACAATCACTAGTAACGTTAACCGGAATATTTCATAGTAAATTGCATGTTGCATGGAAAATATTTCTGATATTAGCTTAATTAATAGAATAATACAGAATCCCTCAAAATTGAATAATGAGTCGAAATTTATTGAAGTATGTTTACATAATGGACAATAATTTGTATTTTGAGGGATTGAAAGAAAAAGGCTTTTCAAGTCTGAATAAAAAATAACACCAGTTGAAGTTTTATAATGTCTTCTAGTTCATTTCAAACTGCTCCTTATTAATGAACCACAAACAAAAACGAGCTATAATAAATTACAAGAAATTAAGATAAACGTTGGAAATTTTTTAACTTCAATATACAAACAAATCCAGAATTAAATACCAAGATTACATTACTTATTTAAGAGATGAGCCTATTTATATCATTATTGTCCGGATAAGGTAGAAAAGGTTCAATGAAATTTTAACCGCATCAAAACATTTTTGATTCATAAGTTACGTCTCGATCGTACGATTTAGACCTCTTGATGTAATAGCAATAACTAAAAACCTAGCAAATAAATATTATGTTATATTTTGTACAGTGTGTGACACGCAGCTAAACATTAAAATAAAACATATTCAAAAAAAGATCAAAACTTCACAATTATCAAAAATAAGTTTATTTTAAATTTGATGTACATTTTTTGATTGTATTTCAATGCGTACGCTGCATTGTCTGGAGTGTCAGTATTTAAATTTCCTGATATGTTAAGTAAATTTTAATATGTTTGCAATTTGTTATATTTCAAGAACGACCTTGTTTTGAAGCAGTTACTGCTGATTAGTGTTGCGAATCGCCTGAATGTTGAAGAGAATCAGCAAGTAGTCCGTATTTTCTGTGTTAATCACATAAAATGTATTTCGGCATCGAGATTTGGCATATATGAAACAATATATGAAACGGCACGGCAATATTTATTCTGTTCCCCGCCACAGATGATGGACATGTGATTCGATCTGCACCACAGATCCCAACATTCATTTTATGATTGAAAGGCATGAGAGGAAGCGACTCTTCTCTGTAGATTTACTACCAGGCACTAATAACATTGGTGTGTTAATTTTAAATTGGACGCGTTATTCATGACGTGGCCTGTGACGTACGTGTAAGTTGTCTGTACTTCACCAATATTTGATGTTATTGCCATCTGTGAGAAACAGAACTCTACAAAATCGAATTTGGATTTCCTCAGTGAATGAACGACAACTTTTTCGAATATACACCAACATGGAACGAATCTAGGTAAGACACCCTTGGCTTTTACTTCTGACAACTCATAATTTTATACACAATCATATCCAGATTTCTATCGACATTGGTCCAATTATCTTATCTATTACCTTGCAAACGGGCCCAATTTTTAATATAGTTGGTTGCATAATTTGTTTAAGGATTATAAATTTAAAGTGTTTGATATTTTTCTGTAGTTCATGCAAGTGGAATAATGGCATACCATAGTGGAAGGTTCTCGCGCCGTTCTAAGCGTCGAATCGAACTTAATTTGTCAAAATTACTTGATTCGTCATATAGAAATTGGAAAAAGCATTGTTCTGGATAACGTTAAACGTCTATATACATTAAAAATATTGTTTCATTCATATTTAAAAATTATGGTATAAAAGTTAGGGTTTCCTTCATATCATAAAAACGGAATAAACCAATATTCTACCCTGCAAACTTAACAATAAAATATACAGCTATGAAATTTTCTTTCTTTTTCCAGATTTCATTTCCTAGAGTGATACGTGGTCAGAGTGAAACTATAAATTATTAAACGTTACTACCAAGAAATAAATTTATATTATAATTTATTAATAAAAAGTTATAGATATTTCCTGATATTTTAATTTTTCTGAGCAGCAGACGTTATAATTATTTTATTCGTTTTGGTGGCTAATTAATTTTAAATAATTTTAAGTTTTCTGAACGACGCCCTATTAATATAATCTCAAACTAGTCAGATTCATAGTATTTCTTTCTTTTGATTCATTCGGATAATAGCAAAGGATATTCAGTTCACTGAAAATAGTCAGATTGTTCGGCAACGCTACTTAGCCCGCCGTCGCTCACATTCACGTAAACGTCAAGTAACTTCTTATTTGAATTTATTTTTACTCCTTCACAAGCCCCACGAATGCTGATGTAGAAGGTTGTTTAACATGAACTTAACCTGTTTTGTTTTGAATCTTTAAAGTGCTGGTGGATCCATATTTCATCAATAGTTACGTTTCGACAAAATTATTCATTATAATTTCACAGAAAATGCAGGTTATAACTTTTTGGAGCTGAAAAACGGCTTTCCGGTCTCAATATCTCTCTTCTGACTGCCCCAATTTAGTAGCTTTTCTGACTGCTCCGTTTCCATAACCCTGACTGCCCCTTTTCCAGATTTCCACACCCAGCATTACATTCCCCATTGATTTCCCACTTTGCCTTTCTCCCAGAGGCCGTCGTTCAATAGGGTTGGCACCCCTACCCTTTGCTTCAAGAATTCAAATTTTGGGGGAAGCATCTTTCGGGTCAACCGCCTTGCTAATCTCGGCTGAATCCTTTCAGACAAAGGCCTGAGACTCCGACAGTCCCCAAACTTTGCGCTGGCCTTTCCCAAAAGCTACACTTGAGCATTCCAGGATTACAATCCAAATATTAAGGACTGTATGATGCATATATATTTGTAAATATATTCCACGTATTTTCGATTAAACTTATTTTATTTCAAATTATATCGAGAAGCAAGAGACTTTTTTGTGTTACTGGCAATATACACAATAGACCCATGATCAAGGGCAAGCGGTTGGCTGTGAGGAAGTGGTGGCGGGGGAGGCCTCCATGACAATGGCTAAGGAGCCCTACAAAAACGCATGTGAACCCAGAAAGCTCTGGTAAATGTATAATAATGAAGATTTCGGGGAGTCCTTAATGGGAGCTGGCTGAGAAATGTTAGCTACAGGACGTCGCAATATACGAGTTTGAAATATTTTGAGACTCTTATGAGTGGAAGCGGAGAGACGCCGACGGGGAGTATATCACATCTTCCTCGAGGTTCGCGTCACAACCACTGGCACGAAGCCGACGTCGACGCCTAGACATTATGCCCATTGCTGGCTGACGCTTAAAATTTGGACGCTGGTGAGATCCACCTATTGTTGAAAAAATTGAATTACTTATGGACTATCGGAGACAATGTTTAATCAAGTGTGTCTCTGCTACTTAGCCCAAATCCGCTGAAAAAAGAGTATATTTAGACTTCAATTAAAATGTAACAGTCCATAATTGAAACGATTCTTAATAAAAATGATTACTTGTTTATACTTAATAATAATAATAAATTTTAATGTTTTTTAATGGTAAAGTGGAGATTATTATTGAATTTATACCTCCAGTTTATGAATTAAATTTAGATGAAAAATCAGTAAAAAGTAAAGATAGTGTATTACAATATATATATATATTGTTATACACTATCTTAAGAGATAATTTCAGATCTATGGTATTTATTGCTCCGCCCGCTCCTTATTTACTGAATTAAATGGAGGAAATCCAAGGACGATCTCAAGTAGATACGGTATGCTCGTGTTTAGATTAATGAATCGTTTATTCAAAATTTTTGTTTAAGTAAGCGCAGAGTTCAGTACAAGTCTTCTATAACAATAATATTGATTTTTTAAGTAAATGAATTAGAAATAATGATAACATAATCGTATCAATTCGTTGCTGTTTAGGATGAGTAAAGGAATATGACATTTATTCTGTTGGTAAAAAATAATATTTCGAAATTTATATAATGCGTATGATAACTTTTTACGCCGCCCTCATGTAAGGTAGTGTTTTCAGTAAAGCTTAAGTGCCCACGAGAGCACGAGAGCACTGCTACGCAACACAAGTTAATTCTGGACGCCTCTCTCAATTTATACGTGCAATTTGAATGATTTGCTGAAACGGAGCGTTCAACGTCCGCGTAGAAATGCTGTTCCTGTCGCTGTAACGAAAGTTATTCGCGAGATACGATTGTCGCACGTAACACCGCTCAGTTAGCATAACGCACGCAAATTCCCCTCCGTGGAGTGAGCGATAAGAGCGACAATGGCCGGCGGACCCGCCCTCACAGCCAATACGACAAACTAGCTGAGCTCAAGTGCCGATCGCACCTGCTATCTCCTCGCTATCCGCGAATACACATTCCTTTATGACTCCGTCGGAGGAGGAATGCTCATTCCTTATCAATACTCCTTTTCAGAGGGAGCTTCTCACTTTTTCGCTGCGTCTCTTCCCTTACATTCAGGTCGGAGAAGGAGGAATTCTGCCTGCGGCAATTATTCAACAGAAACTGACAACGAATATCATCATGCTTAACAATGTTCATCCACCACCAGGTGTAGAATATTACAGCAGAATCTCTCTGCTATCTCACAGTAATTATTAAACATCAATTATTTCTACTTTAAAATTTATATCTCGCAATCAGTTTTTAGTTTCTACACCTAATAAAAATAATTCTTATTACCACATGATCGATTCACAGTCGGGAAGTATATCAAGTAAAAGATTTGCTATTTGATTTCACGACTCTGAAAATATAATTCATCACATTCATCGGTTTACGTGAGTGAAAAATACTAATGGTTGAGTATTGAAAGTCTAATATATCCAATTTAACTGACATTATTTAGTTTCGTATCTATTCATATATACATGACGATGGAGCAATAATTAATGTCTCCTGTCTCATAAGAAAATTAATATGAACATATAGCAACGGATTAAGTTCAAAACATAGTCTGAACTGCCCTCCACCCAACACTATTATTCAAAACCATCACCTTGTATTTTTAATCCTTTGCACAATCGTTGAAACTAGTTTGAAAAAATTTATAGATTCATAGATTCTTGACCCTGGATTATACCGCTGTTTTAAGCTCATATAAATCTGTATTTACGCAGTCTTTCCTTCATATGCTAGAAGTCAAAGGGTGCCAAAGGAAGCCTTTATGGTGCACGAGGGTTTATAAAAATTGACGTAAGGAATACATTACCGTTACTTACCCTGATTAGATGATGGTCTTCTAGTGGATTCTTTCTTTTTTTTTCTTAAATTCTTCAGTGCTTTCTTAATATTCTGATACATTCCATCTCGGAATGGTAAAATCAAACTAAATCGTTCACTATACCTCCCTTGCTCACTCGGCTAATGAATTAGATAGAAAAGGAAGAAGTCAAAATAGGAAATAGGAAAGCGGTAATGTTACGGTTCAGGATCAACTGAATGAACCCAGGCTTAGTGGTTGCTGTGTCGCCGCACTCCAGTCAATTAAGAGTTAAATGAAGAATAAAGAAAGTTTAAAAAGTAAAAGTTAGACAGACTGGCGCATAGCACCAGGAGCCACCGACCCATTAGATTGTAGATCAGTCTCTGCTGTCGCCAAGAGCTCTACCCAGGGGCTAGCAGTTCAAACCCCTCCACCTGATGAGGATGTTTCCTCCAATCATAGCTCTTGAAGAAAGGAATATTTCAGCTCCGAGCTCAGCGGTGAGCACGGCACATATCGTGAACGACTTTTACCTGCTGACAGGTCACCCTGTGCAATCCCAAAGATATTTACTCCGTTTCAATTCAGCTGAGTAAATACCGGATCACGTACGGCTCCCTGAACCGGGAAGATAGTGAATTACTTTAAGAAAGAATAACATTACAATTCACTGTTGATAGTGTCACGATGAAACTGAATCTACAACAAGACTGACACTCTTTTTGTCCCAAAACTTTCCGTGCTGATCGGATATAATTTAATTTTTTTTGTCTGCAGGGAAACACTGTGCAACAATTCCTTCGATTTCACTTTAAGTCATAAAGATACGCCTAGGTCTCCAGTGACCAATTTTTTAAAGAAATTCTGCTGTTATGCTTCAATTACCTCAACAGCTTTTCACTCAGTTCTATTTGCATCCTACGAAAATTGATTGACAAATTTTTAGAATCCACTTATCATATATTTTTCAATATCAATGACAGCATTATTTCTTTCGTAGAGCAATATGAGACGTTCAATGCACCTTAACGCGTCAGTCTCCTCGAATCACTTCATCAGCACGTCATCGATGGGCATCTATGACGAATATTGTAGGTGGGGTCACTGCGCGATTTACTGAGATGCCCGTTTCATTGTTACCAAATTATTGACCCAACATCGCACATTGTTGATGTCAATTACACCTTCCACATTCAAGTCCTTCAAGCGACTGTGGATTTCTTTAGGTTCTCAATATTCTTTTGACAAAACATCGAAGACGAATCTTTGTTTTACATCAGATCTATAGTTCTAATCTGAAAAATAAATCACCATACCATTGTCTCCATAATGCAATGCATACATAGTACAATAGCTGCAACAATAATAATTTTTCGTGTGAGAGGCATCACTTTTTGATCGACCGTCGTATTTTGTTTACAAATACATAAATACAGTTAAATTATTCATAATTCCAATCGCATAAATTATAATAAGCATTTGAGCAAACTAATAGTATGTATATACTTTTACAGACAAAATTTTAAATCAAATCAATATAGAACCTTTGTTCATAATATAAACTTATTATGATAGCCTTTATGGCGTATTAAATTTGTTTATTTAAATAATAGTAATTAATTTCATTTGAGTTATGAATTATTTATCATGTTATAAGACACGGGCTTATTAAAAAATAAATTTCTACGTGGTGGTTTTTACGGATTGATTAATGTCTATTTCTCATATTCTTATTTTATTAAATATAGTCAGACAGAAATATTATTTATACGCTTCCTTTTATTTACATATATTTTTAAATAATAACAAATATTCAAAATATTACACTGTACAGTAACGTTTCATCCATTTACGAACTGAAAAATACTGTCCCCTGTTTATGTGAAAGATTTATTTGAAACATGCCACCTTTTATGAAATGTGGCTTAAGAAGTCTGTGAATTGGCGCAACACTATCGTATACTTCGTCCAGTTTTTATAATGGACATTTCTTTCATGCACGCAATACATCAGTGGTACTTATTGCACAATATAATATCTTAAATAGGACAATTAGGGAAATTCAACAATAATGTCTGTAAGTTCAAACGGTATTTAACCACGAATAATTTCCTTTCCAAAAAACGTTAAGCATGACCCGCAGTACGTGTATGCCAGAGGTGGCCAAACCGTGGCGCTTTGGTCGACTGAAGTGGTGTATTGCATCCTTGAGATTGTTTGTATTTGGACGAGAAGTCCGTTTGCATTGTTAAAAAGCATTGCACAGTTATACATGTATGATAAATAAATCTAATGAATGGCCAGAAATAGAAGAATTTAATAACACTTATTCTGGCAAATAGATAGAACAGACAATTCCAAGTTCAATGCACTAAGTGCCAACAACTGTAGTACAGAGTTAACTTCACCAAACGAGATTCTGTCAGCTATAGCAGCATCATGAAGCTATCGTACAGGATCATTCTTAACTTTTGTAGACTAGTACTTCATTAAATTGTTATAATTTAATTATTTTAACTGCCACAAAGTTATTCCTTTTCGTCCCCTAAGAGAAGAAGATTCTGTCCTTATATCTATTTACCAACTCCTAACTGTGTTTGTAATGTACTCGAGTCATATGGCGCATCTGAACTCGTCTGTCCAAGAATTGACGCTTGGTATGCAAAAGCTTGGCCAGCTCTGGTTTATGCCAATTAGATATTGGTCGTTAAGGAACTTGCATGTAAAACTCTCGAAAAGCAGTTACGAACATAAATTAATTTTGTAAAAATTCTTGTCGATATTAACTTTAATTTCAGATTAATAATAACTACAGCATTTTTAATTTATTATTATATTATATTATTATATAACAAATACACGATCGTATCAACCATTGAAGGTTTCATTGGATTAAATTAGGATAAACGTATATGAGTTTAAATATATCCGACATTAATACATGAATTGCGTCGAATAATGAACTTTTATATTTCCTTTAAACATACAGAAATATTTGTTTTGTTTAAAATTGCGATAAATTTAATACATACTTTAAATATTATTCAACATATATTTACATGGTTTGGTAAAATATTAAATTAATATGTTATGTACTTAAACAGGTAATGCGAGTAATAAAACTGAAAGTTGAAAAGTGTACAATTTTTGTTAATTCGAGCCGTAATAAGCCGAAAATGGTCTTCTTTAAACATTAAATATAAACTCATATCGTTGGATAATTAGGAGAATATGCGTAGAAATATATGTAATGTGATCTCAAACAGAGCCGTTGCTGAATGCCAATGTATTCAATTAAATGAGTCATTGGCCAAAGTATATTAATTGTTCGAATGGTCATAACAATTCTCAGTATTAATTATCTTAATTAGTTTATCAGTCACTCTTTTCACATTAAAGCGTAAAGATTTTACGCTCTTTCGTCGCTTAATATTCAGGCTGTGGTGTTACTCAATTTTCTATGAATCAGACATCGGAAATGTAGATTGGGCGTTCTGAATTAAGTTCAGGCTGAATATATTACCTAATCCTGTCGTTTGATATTAATGCATTTCTTAAATACGAATTTGTGCAATCAATCTAGCAAAATGCCACTAGATAAGTAAAAACAGAAAGTTTCTCACATTGGGCCGTTTAACGTGTTCAGATACAATATATTTAATTACTGCAAAATACTCGCCAGGTGAAATGGTAAATGAATTTAAAAGTAGTAAACCTAAACCAAATTGGTTGACAAATTGAAGAGGAATAAGCTATCTTACCCCGGTGGGACGTCTGCTTTAAGGGGCGGCGTTGTAGCGCCATTAAGGATACAGTGGCCGAGGCCTCAGGGGGCGCCACGCGTCCATGAATTCACAAGTTTGCATGTGTGCGTGGCGAGGCGACATCAGCTGTCATCTTGCGACGCCACCATACATACTTCATTACGGGCGTGTACGCACGTGACTTGCGTAATTCATTCCGCCATTGAATATTTATAGAAACCTTTCTTAAAGACAATTCCTCAAAAAGAAACTCACAAAGTACAATAAGGTATACAGAGGAGAGTGCAGACAGAAGCGTCATTTATGTCCCTACATCCTGAGAACACGCAAAGGAAATAAAAGAGAAATAAATATAGCAGAGCACCTAGCTTAGTGCTTGGTATTCCCTTCGTATTTATTTATATTAGAATGGAGAAGAACGAATTCGATACTAATCAATTGTCACTTAGATCATCATTAATTCATTTTCACCTGGCCGCTGAGCACGTGACTTCAGTGACATTGACCGTAATATTTAATATTATGGAACATATGCAAACATCCTGTCTATGCCGATTGGGGTTAACCTCAACCGGAAAGATGATGTCACTCCGAATACAACATCAAGCTTGGGCCATTTGAAAATTTTATAACTAACCAACATCACTCAATACTGAAGAGCTTGATCTTGAACGGATCAGGCACTGCGAATGTATAAGTTAAACTCAGAGACAATTATAACACTGAGTTCGACACCCACCTCAGTTATTTATTACTATGTTTGTCAAAGCCGTCTCCTCCTACCATTACAACTTCACAACGGATCTACTCTAGACATTATATTCTTTGAGTGTAAATATGTGTAACGATCAAACACATATTCTCGGACTTTCGCGGTTCGGAAACAAAATAAAGGAGACAGTACTTGAGCCTGAGGGAATAAAATCCAGACATCATGGCAAGCCTGGGGTGTTTCCCAATAATGGTGAGATTTTACGGCATCGTGTGGTGTATTTTTCCAAAACTCTTGAAGGAGAGGGACAAACTATGACTCCCAGAGAAGAGTAACCATAAATGTGATTGGTTAATATTCATCCCTGCCACCTTCTAAAGAAGTGGGGAGTAGGTATTAAAACGGCTTGCAGAGGATTTGGGGAGTGATTTCGAGGGGGAAGATTTCAATTTAGAGACGAGAGCGGTGATCGGAAGAGATTAGAGGCGGGCTGTGGAGACGATCAGATAATCGTCCAGGTAGTCCATGGAAGTGAGGATTAATTGGAAAGTGTCCTGATCCAGGAAGAATAGCAGCGGCGCCTCTGATTTGGGTCGAGAACAACCCAAATTATGAGGAAACTGCAACGAGGAAGACATGGTAAGGTCCATTATGATGACAAGTAACTTTTTTCTGATTTCCTTTCCTGCCAGGTCCGATACATTTTGTGTGAAATATATTGAGCCATGAGAAGGCCCATAACATACGACCATGAGTTTAGAGATCGAAAATTGTTAATTTTAAGAAACTAATTTGTATATTTTTATGTAAATATATATGTAATGTTTATAAAAGAAACAACTGCCGGCTTTAAGGTTGAAAAGAACAGCATTGTAACTATTATGAAATCTCATTATTAATACATTAATATATTGCACTAAAATAATTAATATCCCCTATTCATTTCATATGGTTTCAGTGATTAAAACAGTATTCGTTTGATTTCTGCATCGGTTGTTTTCTAAACTACGCCCTTCGCCGCGCAGTGCTACGGGTTCTTATCCCACAGTGTCTATTAGACAGCATGCTTGCAGTTTGGTTTAAATTGCTTCACGCATCATTAACGTGGGTCCAGAAATTACATATACCTTCATTCTTACATCCAGTTTAATATATATACAACTAAAAGTCTGTCGTTCTTCGGGTATGTATATGCTCCTACTGGAAGGTCCTCTACGCGAGAACCTTTACCAGTTCAAAGTAAATTATTAGCCGTGGTGGTTTCCCGTTGCCTTTGTAGGCGACGGACCCATTGCAGTAATCTACCGCACGAACGTGGAAGCGGGAACTCTGTAATGGGTTTGATGATCCTGAAAATGAATTACGCACACGCAAACGTCCATACCAATGTCGGGATTAGAATCCGGGAGGCAGTGACGGTGACCATTGCGTGATAGCAAGCCGGTTTACTTTTATATTATCTTGGAAGAAAAACAATCATTTGAACACTAATCTCTTAGTCAACACCATTCACCCGTCCACTCCTTTACTAGACTATATATTTACATCAACGGTTAAACTATTAACCCAGCGATTCAGAGATCTATTCGCTCAGCGCTAATATTGGTCGTTCTCCCGTATATTTAAAAAGCCACCACATTCCTCCTTCAACCCTACGAGTGTCAGGTGTTTTTAACCACACTGTTTGTTCTCAGAACATAAGTGGCTTTTTCACACAATTTGGTTTAAAATTGATTCACACAGTAAAATTTGTAAATGTAACATACATGCATTCATTCATATACATCTTTATATTTATTAGAATATGTATAATTGACTGTTTATTGATAAAATATGCTTGTGTTAATTTGATACTAGGCTGTTCATAAAGTCCATGTACTTTGACCATAACGAGCCGTGGTTTTCTGAGGGTTCGAAACACTGAGTGGTATAGGGGGATCTCCTAACTGACCGAGAATCGCAGGAACACAGTAATTGCTTTTAACTCTTCAATGATTTTTCATTATAATAAAATTTACATATTTTAAGAATTCGGACCTAAACAGTATTTATTTTAAATAGAAAATTATCCAGCGTTTTTTACATAATAATGATAGATTCACGTTGTAGTGTCCAGTTGAGTGAAAGATGGCGGCAAGAAATACCACCAAGTGCGAGACACGTGCCAGTTCGTTCTCGAGGAATAACTACTGAAAATTTCACGAATCAAATTGTTTTACGGTGAAAGTGTTTTCGACATAAAAAGTGTGTTTATTTGTTGAAGGGAGTTTAATTCTTAATAGTAATGGAACCGGAAAGGGATCATTTCTGCCTCACGGGAGACTGTCAATTCGCAACTATTTGTGAGACCGTAAATAATCCAAGAAAAGTGTTAGAAATAAATTATGGGGAATGCTGATACTTGGTTCACGGCAACACCCGTCCTCATACAGCCTTAGTCACCAACGTGCTCTTGAACTCAATTGGTTGGGATGTTTTGTAAGACCCCTGTATTTTCCTGACTCGGCTACTTCTGATTTCCATCTGTTCATCTCCCTGAAGGTACACATAGGTGTAATTAAATTTTAAAATAACGAGCAAGTGCAGAAAGAGGTCCTGAAGGGGGGTGGAGATGGAGCTAATGGGAGAGTTATCCAAGTAGGGCTTAAAGAAGCCTTTTTCACTGCTCGCAACGTGAACTACAAATCTCAGTATGATCCGTGGATATCACGCCAATGTAAATATAACCATTTGAATTTCATTGTTAGCTATTTTTTTGTGTTTGTAATAATATTTTAGAATTGTGGATAGATCTATAGATGTTTTATTAACAAAACAGCCTATCTGTGACGTCTATTTTTATTTCAGTACGTTGCACGTTTAGTTTATTATTTTCTTAACGAGCCATTATTAAATAAAAAGCACTGCTGTTTTAAAAAAATTCTGTTTATAAACTCAATAAATACTCGGTCTGCATTTTAAAATATATGAATTTTATTATCATCTCATATCGTTACATAGATTAAATCAAAATATTTTATTGACAGGCGTACTATGAAATAAAGTAACACAATACGTTGAACGGAAAGTTTGAGTAGATGCCTAGACTTGTGAATTCAATACCGTTACACGTGAATCAATATACTTCCGTAGTCAGTTCAGAATCTCCGAACAAACATCTGGAGCAGATTTCCAAGTTGAAGAGCGCAGTTGTTCGTAGGGCTCAAAGAATAAACGCAATCAGCAATCTGAGCGGCAAGATAGATCTTCCGAGGGAACGACGTCAGGCCTTGTCGTAAAGATTCATGGAATACTTGCGTCTAGTAGCTGGAGAAATCGCAAGCTGCAGGTGAAGGCCCAAGAGTCGTGCCTAACGGACTGTAATTTATAGTAACTCACTCTTTCTTACACTATGTAACTCTAACATCACATTGGGAATGTATGCTATTTTTAATTTTATTCATACCCGTATTCACTTCTGCGGTCATTAGCGACTATTTATTTACAAATGATCAACCACTTTACAACCGAATAGATTTATAAACTACATTTATGTTGGTATTACAATGTATTTAATTAACACGAATTTTTAAATTTTCTTCTATGTGATACACATAATAGTTGCAACGGTATTTAAATTGAACCGTGGAAATAAAACACGTCATAGCGCAATTTAAATACATCTCTATAAATATGAGGTAATTAATGTTTTTTTTGGGTAACAAGCTACATGAGGGTGATCCTGAAGCAGGCAACTCTTTTTTAATAGCATAGGAAGGGACTTGAAAAGGGGGGATGTGGAAGGTAGAGCAAGGTAGCTCAGGGTTGACTAGGGCCCCCAGGCTATAGTGTAAGGATCCTACCCGGTGTTTCACCTAAATGTGATGCAGGGAAAAACCCTAGAAAACCTGCATCAGGTAGGTCGGGCTAGTGGGTACTACTCCTGCGCCCTTCTGATGACGGGAGACTGGATTGCTGTGGGAACGCAACAAACCCGCCTCCGTGCCTTGTTCAGTATTGAGAGGCAGTTGGCCGACTGGTCCAATAGGATCAGCGAACAACTCTTACCGTATGCCGAAGGTCTTCGACCCCCGTACATACACCTCTCAAACTGCCAAAGGTCGTCTCAGCCTGCAGGAGTATTAAATTAGCTTCCTTGGCCATGGACCAAGGGGGGAGGGAAAGAGGAAAACCAGGAACCTGGCTCTCACTCATTTCCCAGCAGGATATCTTCCTGCTTATCCCTTATATTGTGTAATAAATGTGGTGCACTTCAGGTTTTATAGACTGGATCTGTTCTAACACGCTGCGACTAATAAAGTTTGACCTAATGCGTCTCTATACTATTCATCCGGTTTATGTGAAATTTGGGTGTTTAGCGCTGATTACCCCAGAAATGATTTCTGTGGATCTTTCGAAGATTTAGGTTTTTTCTCCCATCTTTCAAGCGAAATAAGTTCTCGTGTCAATCATCTATTCTGCCACTTATAATTTTTGTCTACTTTAAGATTTTACAGCATTCATACAATTTCCGTGAAAATTTGGGGGTATTGTAGTTCTCTTCCAGGGAAGGTTTCTGTCGAACGTTGAAAAATTTAGATTCATTCCTTTCCCCCTTTCAGGGTAAAAATGTCCTTACCTAAAGACATTTATAACTTGCAACAGTATGTATTATACATTCAAGTATCCTTCGAGAAACAATGAAAACGTATCATGACTTAAATAAAATATTATTTTACGCTTAACAGCTATCATAAGTAATGATGCGTTTTATTAGTTGATGAATACGAAAATGTTTTACAAGTCACGGAAGGAGATTTATTAGACGAAGATCAGGGCCGCACATCTAATTTATTTATCGCATGTATTATTTCACGGTAATTTGGCCAAAGAGATGGTTCAAGTATCTTCCCCTTAAAAATATAATTGACTAAACCTACTGAGTTAATTAATCAAAATGTTATTAAAATTTAGTGGTGATACGGTAGCATCCTAAAGCTGCTGTTTCTGAGTTGTGGTCATCCATTATATTTTATTTATAAGATTAAATTTAATATTTTATTTATAACCAGGACTGGCCTAGCCTTGATAATGCTTGGTGCTCACAAGCGAAACGTTGGCAGACACGCCGAGAATTTACGTTGCCTAACAGTCCAAAAACCGATGTCAAATACCAAAGGTTTTTTTATTTTTAATCTCTGTTGTAATGCTTGTTTCATTTATCTTAGTAGTAAAAACCAGAGGTAACGTAAAATATATTTTTTGTTTATCTTGTTAGTCCTAAAGGCAATCCTGACATAATATCCAGAACCTTATTACGGATTTAAAATATGAACTGCAAACGTTGGTACTTAATTTACTCTCTGATATTGAATGTAAAAAATGTTTATTAATATACTAGCTAACGCCCGCGATTCCTTTCGTGCCGAGATAGGTCTTTTTATTTTGCCCTAAAAACGAAATAACTGGTACAGAATTCATTCAATATATATAAAAATACTGTATCAGCTATTTATGATCGCTTCAGGGCAAATCTTATAACTCGCAGTTGGTTTAGAACATACGTTTCAAGTCTACCTGATGCAGGTTTTCTACGGTTTTTCCTGCATCTCTTTAGGTGAAACACCGGGTATGGTCCTTAAACTATAGCTCGGGGGCAATTGTTACCCCTTGGATACCTTACACTACCTTCGACATCAGTCCTTTTCAATGCCCTTCCATGCTATTGAAGGGGAGTTGCCTGTTTCACGATCACCATCACGTAGTCTGTTAACCAAAAAAAAGCAATTCGGGCAACAATTCAATGGATTTATATGTATATTTATATTAATATATTCTGAACTCTTCAAGATATAGAAATGAAACATACACGAAAATTTAAGTTGAAATTCATGTTTCAGTCTCTGAAATTTTCATTGATATCAAATGAGCCGTTTTGAAGCATAAACAAAGAGTATAGACAACCCGAATGCATTTGTAGATTTTAACGCACGTTAAGAAAAGAAATTAATATATTTTGTAGCCGATCCCGTCGCTTCAGATCTAGCTCAGCTCTTCCTCGATATTGGATTTTAAGAAATTTTAGACCACCAGGAATTTTTTGTTCATAAAAACACCAAAAGATTGAATAAAATCTTTCTCTGAATAAAGAGTTTTAATTAAGATTCAGAGCACGAAATTAATAATCCAAAACAGGACGTAGTTATTCACTCATATTCAAATCACTTATTTACGTACCGCCGACACTTATTCGTGGTTTACCCTTGGCCTTTATACGACTCGTGACTGCTAAACTTCGCAAAAACGAGGCACGTCATCACCTCGAATGCTCTACAAACGACTGACCTGTACGCTTCCGCTTACGTCATCCCAACGATAATACGTGTCCCCGACAACAATGCGTCTCGGGGCATTATTGCGCCAATCGTCTAGCAAGTAGTCACTTGCAAGCTACATCACCGGCTTGCGTTGCTTTTTGATGAGGCTGTAATTAAAGAAATTAAATATTCACTAACATTTAAGTTAAATTGCCTAAAATTTTCATTGAAATCTGTTGAGTTATTTCGCAGTCTATTTAAGACAGACAGTCAGACATCATTTCATTTATTGGTTTAGATTTAGTCAATATCAGGTAGCCAAACGCATAAGCTCATTTATAACAAATAATAGGAGTAAATATTTTCCATGTTCTACATTGTTATTTCGCATTTACGATATTAATTTGTTTTAGAAAATGCTACATTTTAGACTGTAATATTATAAATATTTTATTGATATTATGTTTCTAAGTTAATGACCGGTTTTTGTGAACAGAAATTACTTTTGATTCTATCAAAAGCGACCATCAGATTCTCGGCTGTTGGGCCACTAAGCCAACGTTCTATCGACCACATAAACCTAAAGTTATTTAAGTTTTATTAAAAAGTATGTAAGCTGCCTGATTTGGACTCATATTCATACTGGATGTAAGCTGTTATGTAAGGCGGAGTATTTATCTGCTCCCATCTCCTGGACCCCGGCTGATAGGTGCTATTGAGTGCTGAGTCAGTCTTAATCCCGCATCATCTGCCCTGGATGGGAGGGAGAGTAAGCGTAAGCCGTCTATATCACGTCTCAGATTATTTCACATGGCTATACTCATCACAAGCTTCCTCAAATGACTCTCGGATTTCTTTCACGACAGTTTTCAATTCATGTTCCACTTCAAGTATAACACTGACGTCTTGCAAAATTCTAAGCTGTGTGATTTAAATGGAATGACGACGTACGCAAGTACCAAGGGAAAATTAATTGCTTAATCCTTATTGCAGAAGGTGATAAACAATAATTAAGAATTTAAATTTGTTCAATCAACGATGAAATAGGCTTTAATTCGGTTTTATAAGACACCTTTTAATTTTTCTTCTAGTTATAGTAGCAATTTTCTTGACAAATTTAATTTTTAAAACCCATTTTAACATACAAGCGCTTTAATACACCCAACATTAAACAAATTAATTCATCTGTTGAATCCTTTTTCTGCTATCTCAAATCTGCAGCCCGTTTTGATCTGTTACCTTACATGACACTTGCAGCAGAATTTAGAGTGATACGTGGCCACCGAATCTAATCTCCAGCAGTGTTAATCCCAGTCTCCGTGGCCGTGCCGTCACAAACATCAAAGCCCATGTCAGTATTCGAACCCGGGATCTATGTGTTGTGAGGCAGCAACGCTAGCCACTAGACCACTAGGAGGTCGTCTCATTTGATCAATATAATTTTTTATTTAAGACATTCTGGATTGATTAATTTTTTATGTATTTGTCCATCAAAGTCTATAAATAACGGGAATTAATTTTCTTCTTCAGAAAGACAGGCTCCGTGAGGGATATCCCTATAGGAGCATAGGAAGGGATGGGCAAGGGGGTGTGTATGATAAAGCAAGATGTTTAAATGTTTTCTGAGGTCTCCAGGCTGTAGTTTAAGGATCCTACCCAGTGATGCAGAGAAGGCTCTACAGATCAGGTATGCTCCACGCCCTTCTGTTGACGGGACACTTGTTTTCTGTGAAGTTGCAACATACCCTACTCCTCGCCTCGACAATATTTTAGGGATAGTTGACGACTGGTTCAATGAGATCAGAAAAAAGCTCCTACCGTGTTTCCAAGGTATGAAATTCCGATACATGCACCCCTCAAACTTCTCAAGGTCGTCTCAGTTTGTCATCGATTTCCTTGGCATGGGACTGTAATGGTTGGGGGGGGGAGTCCAGTAGGAGGAAGTCAGCCCTGACGGATTTTACTTAACCTCTCTGGGTTTCCTGTTTTGTGCTCTGGGCTCTATTTACTAATCGTCGTTTGAACACACAGCATCATTTTTTTTCTAATACGGTCCAATGCCAGCTATCCGATTGCCGTTAAATTTTGGAGTATTGTGGTGCTGTGCCCAAAGAAGTTTTCTCAGCGATCTTTCAAAGATTCCATCCTTCTCTCGTTTCAGACCAGAAATTCTTAACCTTGCAACATCATGTATTATACCCTCGCGTAGCCTGTCAAACGAGATGATAAAATTTCTGTTAAGCGTGGAATAATGTTTAAATTTAAGAAACATTCTGTTTAAGTACTTATACCATATTTTAATTAGATAAAGAAATATGCGATAAGTTTTATATATCGTAGTGCAAATGATTAGGCTCTAAATAAAAAAGACTAGAGCTTTGGCACCATACACATTCCTCTAATGTTAATTTTACAGGACCCTCTAGTCTCAAAACGTGCCCTATTAATCTATGCCTTCTCTTGCTTAAAGTCCTACTAATTGATCTCTCTTTCGTTATTCTGTTTATAACTTCTTAGTTAGTTATTCTATTCACCCATCTGATTTTCAGTATTCTTCTATAGAGTCATATTTTGAAAGCTTCTAATATTTTCCTTTCTGCAACTCTTATCGACCACGTTTCGCGCCTATATAACGCCACACTCCATATGAACATTTTCCTAATATTCACAATTATATTAGCCGCAGGTTAATTCCTCCTTTTTGCGATTCCATGCGATTTATGTCTAGTTAACCATCCGTAGTTATTATGCTTCCCAAGTAGCACATTTCTTTAAATGTTCCTTCATAATATCCATTCCCAATTTAACACCCTTTGTTATTCCACTATTTTTCATACTATACACCGTCACCTTTTTTTCTACTTATTAATCCTCAGGTTGTTCTCTTCCTCCAGGAAAACGTTCATTTCATTTATTATGGTTCCAAGTCTTCTTCTGACTCCCCTAATACTACTTTAACATCAAAAAACCTTAGGGTTTTTATTTGTTCTCTTTGAAGTTTGATTCCCTTTCTACATTATTTTCTTTGCAATTTCCATCGCCTATTCTATATATAAGTTAAAGATCATTGGTGACAGACCGCATCCTTGTCTTACTCATTTCTTGTTTTCAGCTTTCATTTCTTGCCCATCAATTCTAACCCGGTCCATTATAGATTTATATTAGTTGTTATTGTGCCCCATATGAATTTATTTTCATTGATCACTGATTATCTGGTAAATATTATATTTTTGAGTAAATTATGGATTTTTTATGTTTAAGATACATTTTCATATTTTTTCATTTTTCTGCTTCTATGACTACAAGGGTGCATCCAAATTTCTGCAGGATTAACAGTTGGGATTCAGCAGCTGGTAACAATCACACTTTATTGTTTCACTTAATGCTGTTGATCTCAGAGACTGTAATATACGAGGAATGCATTCACTGTATGATTTGCAGACAAGACAGCTTAAATGCGGTTCTCATGAGACAGTTACAGCTCGATAATGAAAGTCGTTTAACCAATTTTAATAAGACGTAGTTATCTCCGCAGCTTGTTGCTCTTAGCAGCCGAACTGTAGCGTTGCCTTTTTAGCGGATTACGTAGAACGGTCTGGAATCGGTCGCTTGTGTTTTAATTCCCACGAGCACCCAACCCGAATCTCGCAGCTGCTTTGTTCCGTCGGAAAGAAATGAACGCACACAGAGAGACCTGCTACAAAGGGTAAATGGAAAACAGACAACGACTGCGTTGTAATCGGGACTAATTGTGCGAAGTACCGTGCGACAACCTCTCTGACAGTTCCCTGAAAATTAGCCTTCGCCAGTAAGGAGTGCGTAGTGGATGGCGTTGGCCAGAGTAGGTTGCTAATCACACGCACTTAACTCAGACCGAATAAAAACATCTTCTACGACTTAACGTCGCCAGATATTTGCATAAATATCAGAAATAATTAAGTATTTAACGGCCTAAAGAAAATCGATCAACAATTTTTTATATGCGAAAGGTGAATGGCAACATAGTTAAGCAAAATATCCAATAAAAACTGGCATTTCAATAAACTGCTCGGTAACGCGTATAAGTAATACCTGGTAAATATATTTTATTATTATTACAAAACTAACTGAACGATTAGTTATGATATTAAATTTGATGTTTATCTTAACAAAGATACAAAATTTGAAACAGAATGTTTTCTTTTCTTGGCGGGTAACAGGTTACATGAGGGTGATCCTGAAACAGGCAACTCTCCTTTAATAGCATGAAAAGGAATTGAAAAGAGGTGATTTGGAAGGTAGAGTAAGTTAGCATTTGGTTGACAAGTGCCCAAAGTCTGTAGGGTAAGGATCCTACCCGGTCTTTCTCCTAAAGGTGATGCAAGGAAAACCCAAGAAAACCTGCATCAAGTAGGTCAGGCTATTCGGAACCACTCCCACGCTCTTCTGATGACGAAAGACTGGCTTGTTGTGGGAAAGCAACAAACGAATCCATGTCTTCATCAAATTTTAGGGACAGTTAGCCGACTGGTCCAATGGGATTAGTGAATAACAACCGTAGGGCCCGTATGGCTTGCAGGAGACTTAATTGAAATAAATTGGCCTTTGGCCCATTGGGGCAGGGGAAAAGGAATACCAGGAAGGAGGAAGACAACCCTGATGGACTTTCCAGAACTCCACTGGGCTCTTAATAATTCCCGCATTTTTCTGTCAGCCATCGACTCCCAATGGCCCGACACGTCGCTTTTATATGGCGCAGCGTGTGCGCAACCCTCAAGAGTTAAATAAACACATTTATATGTTTTCCGAGTACTTAAAATATATTTTTACTTAAATAAAATGTTCATTTAATTTTTAATGAGGCCAAAGACAGACAAAAATTTACTAAAACTCAACCTCCTATAATTTAAAAACAAGTGAATGTTTCGGCCCTGATCTGTACCCTCTTCAAGATTATTACTGAAACATGTACTTTTTAATAAATTATAGCGTAATTTGTATATTTATAATAAAGGTTCATATTTGACTCGTTAAAAATTTTTGAGTTATATTACTTTCATAGTGTTTCTCTGACAGTAATTTCAAGCACTTCAGGCGAGGGGTGGGGGTGGAAATGAGATAAGAAAATGATAAGGAAACTATAGAGTTTGGCGTAGAAACTGTTGTATTGCGAGTCGCTGTGTTACACTATGACCTTTAATATACGATTTAAGTAAAAATTCATCCCTAAGTGGAGGAGAGTTTTTATTCTGTTAGAGTATTGAAAATATTTTTATCCCCGCAATTATTCCAAGAGTATTTTTTATTCTCTCGAGATACTGAGAGTTATTTGAGGTTCATAGTCTGACGTTGCCGATGCCGGTTTAATCAGGTGTTGACCAAGAATTAAGTAATGTTCCCGGATAGTATAAATAAATATCCGGGCAAAGCCGGATCCACAGTTAGTATCTAATAAATACACTTATGCACAGTAATACAACCAGATAAATTATATTTTTTATGTATAATCACTGCATTGTTTTCTCTAATTTGATTTCTTAATATTTGTCATCGAAAATTTTAGTTTGATAAGCATATGTCGTTAAAAAGGCGATTTATTAAATTCAGATGGGTGGATAGAATCACAAACAAGGATGTTCTAAACACAATAGGAGAAAAGTGAACAATATGGAGGACGTTGGTTAAGAGAAGGGACAGATTAATAGGCCACGTTTAAAGAGAAGAGGATCTTGTAAAATTAGCATTAGAGGGAAGTGTGTGGTGTAAGAACCATGAGGAAATCCAAGGATGGAATGAGATAAGGAGATTAGGGAGGATGTGGGTTGTGCGAGTTAGAAGAACATGAAAAGGCTTGCGCAAGATAGGTTATCATGGAAGGTTGCATCAGACCAGACTGAAAACCACAACAACAGCATGCATATGTAATGCAAGAGTTTTGACGAGTTGGTTGTTGTCGAGACGTTCCCAGGTAAAATTAAGTTATTTTTAACATGTACTTGGAATGCAAATGTGAGTTTGTAATTTGTGTAATTGTGATTAGAGGTCAATGTGGCAGATTAAGCCGAAGGCTTTTAAATAATATGATGTGGGTTAATAAAACAATGTGGTCTAAAATGAGGTTTGATTTTCATTTAAATGTTTCAATTAATTAATACGTTTCATTCTTTACGTGGAATCTCTTCCGTTATAATGGCAACAAAACTTGAGAAGCAAATTTTTTTTATCAAAACAATAAAACTAGTAAGGGAGGGTAATCAGTACGTGAAATTGTAATGATTTTTACTTTTTAGTTGGGGGATATAATATATATATTTTGATAAATAAAATAACAAGGTACGGTTTCATTAAAATTTGCATATTTTTAACGAATTATATTATAAACATTTAGTGGGACATTTTTTAAAAACTTTATACAATTTTAATAAATTTCTGACATTTCATCGACCTTGGCATATAATTGTCAACTTACAGTGTGTATGATCTCAGAACTGATGACAGGAAAGCTTCTGGGCGAGTTGGCTGAGATATATACACGCAAGTGTTGATTGGACCAAGCTGATTGATGCCGGGTGGATGCGCTTGATCTGGCTCAACCCTCCTTAGACATCAATATACAAAGTCGGAATCGTTCCTCCATCAATGTCGCTCTCTATAATACTACTACAATACTAATAATAACATTATCTTGTCGTATAGCTTATACATATACAAGGTTTTCAATTTAACTGTAGACATTGAAATATCTCGAGAACCACACATCAGATCAAAAAAAGTGTGTAAATGACACCATGCGTAGTTACTACTTATCATTAAACGAATAAATGAACGTCTCTGTATTCTTTCGATGACAGTGCCTTATGAAAAAAATTCCATGAATAATGAATTCAAATCAATGGTATTTGACATTAGAAAACCGAGGTTTCCTATAAAAAAATTGGTTTCCCATTGAAACTTTTGTCATAATTCGCTTCCCCAGCCCTCGGGAATTGGAGAGTTATGGTGTCATTAAATAGCATTTGTAGGAATATATAAACAAATTTATTTACATTTTGCTGATCTATTTCTTAAAATATCCCCATTTTTCAACGATATTTTTACCCATTTTTATTTTTTGTGGATTACAACGCCATCTGTGACCAAAATGACTCGAATCGTAGTTCAAATTGGCGTAATTATTTCTGGAGAATCAGTGATTTGCGGTAGAAAATGGGGGGTTCTCATTTAATTTTTTTAAATATTCCCTCCCCCTCTCCCAGAGGGTGTCGAGTTTTCTATCAGGCGTCCCCCTTCAAGATGAACAGTTTTCATTACCCTAATTTTTGATCCGATGTGTGGTTCTCAAAAGATTTCAATGTCTTCAGATAAATTGAACACTCTGTATACATCGGGTCGAATGACTTTGAGGACTGTTTGCGTTTGCCACGCTACAAGACAAACATATTGTTCCCTCTGCGAACCTATTTGGAGGCTGTCCTAGCAAGTTGTGAAAGACAACCAGCAATTCAGTTAAATCTCCGAGGCTCTATATATGTTGCCGTCCCTCTCGAACAATGTCAGCCCCTTCCGACCCTTAGCCTCCTCAGTTAGCCCTAAAATAATTAGTATAGTCAATACATATAAATTGTATGCATAAAAAAATGCTCAGGTAAATAAAACTTTTGTTTACAATTACTGACATCAAAAACGCAATAATTCTCATAAAATTTCAGATCTAAAATCTACAACATTAAATTATCAATGATAATCAGTTGCTCAGAAATTAAGTGATATTTGAAATTTTTACTCAATTCAATATTTCAAATCCTTTTAATTTTGCATATTTTATTATTTGAATTCATAGAGTAAATATTAATATTTGTAGTTAATTAATTTTTATTTGAAAATGCATCATAACGCAAGTACAAAATAATTTCCCTAAACATTTTTTGTATAAATTTTTTCTTTGGCTCTACATCTATTTTGCTAGTCTAACATATTTTGCTTTTAATTTGTTATAATTGTAACTATTGAAGGTCTAAACAGTAATTAATTAGTTATTAAACAATCAAATGTTTTGTTTTAAATATTTTTTATTTAAATAGAACGGCAAATGTCGCTATAAAAATATTACTGCGTGTCGTCATAATCACACTTATTAATATGACTTTTGCCTTTTAATATTTACGTAAGAAAACTTTTAGCGTATGATAAAACCTTAGAAAACAAAGCACAAAGTTTGCTATGTTTGTCCAAGCCGTTATATTTTACGCGAGAATGTATATGGCACTAAGTAAAGCTTAATGTCAAAAATGTGCATATACATTATACTCATTTTATTGAATTTAATATTATTGAAAAATATTGATTTGAAACCAGTTATCTAAGTAGGAAAATTTGGCATTGAAATGATATATTTAATTTGATTAATCAATTCCTTGTGAGATGTTGATGAAAATTTAATACACACCATTACTTCAATTCAAACAACTTTGATAATAAAATAAAAGAAAACCACTTTAAGTTGTCAATTCTGTATTTTTAATTTCAGAAGCTTTTGGCCACGGCCATTTTCAACTGTATATTTTAATAATCCCACGTGCAGATTTTACCAAACAGTACCAGAATACTGTTGTTTGAATTGGACACTGATGATATATAGACGTTGCAACTTTGGTACTATTTTCGGTAAAGTCTGTACGTGGGAAAGTTAAGATATACAGGTGAAAATGGCTGAAAGCTTCTGAAATTTAAAATACAGAAGTGACAACAAAGTGTTTTTCTGTTTCTTTAATAGTAAAATACCTTCAAATATATATTTAATAGAGCAATTTCTTAGTTAATATTTATTATGCTAAGTCAAATGAATTACATACTAAACTAAGACTGTAGCTGCTCTGAGTTGCTTACCAAATTACGTCAAATATACAACTAAATTATAAACACAATCGAAGAGCAACTCTTAAAAATAATAAATACAAATAAACCATTTTAACGTAAGTATTAAATCAATTTGTTTTTATTATGGAGACGGCGAGCTAACGCATCTAATATAAAACGTGTTTTATAGAAAATAAAAGAGCACCTATCTAAAGCGATTCTCTCTAACAGAAACAATTAAAAGTGTCAATTTAATTCCACATTAAAAATAATTTAAATGGTAGAAAAATTACTGAGTACGCCAACACATGTGTGATTTCGCTATTCTCATTCATAATTTCTACCAACTAGCATAACATTCTGATGTTATGTTCCGTCCAAAACAAAGTTTTCGTTACCTATTTAAAACCTTATTTACAAAGACTCAAGTATTAGCCGTAACGCAAAATTTCGGATGGGTTATAATACTTAAGTGGCGTAACCATTTAATGTTCTGTCATAAAGGTTATAATTTCATCTATCAATTACTCTCCGTCTTTCTCATTCCATTTTTCACTGTATTTAGTCTCTCTCTCTCTCTCTCTCTCTCTCTCTATATATATATATATATATATATATATATATATATATATACAGACCATGTAATCCTGGAGATGGCGGAGATAAAGGAATTATATTTCAAAATCAAGCGAAAATGACAGTTATTATAAACAGTTAAAATGAGAGTTATTAGAAACTGATTTCGGGAAAGCTGAAAAAATAGTGGTTAACTCGATATAGATTAATTTATAATTCTAGCTCCTAAATGTATAGCTGGGATGGGATGAGGTCTAGGGATATCCTTATAAAAGTAAAAACCACTGAGCTTAATATAAGTTTTGAGTCGCTGATTGGTGGAGGTAAAAATAGTGGCTAACTGGAATTTTATGAACTTCTAATTTAAGCTCCTAAATCCTTGAGGGTAGAAAAATGGTTAAACTTTCCAACAATACCGTCGCTATCGTTGTCATATTATCTATGTCGCGGTATTGAAAAATGGCATTTACGCCAGTTTCTTAGGATAAATTCTACATGAGAGTATCCTTTTTTAATAGCATAGTAATGGATTTGAAAGGGGTCTGCTGAATGAAGTGCAGGGAAAATAACAGTCAAATAAGACGCATAGATATTGTTTAGGGATGAGAGTGATCCTGAAACCGACAACTCCCCTTTAATAGCGTAGGAAATTAATTAAAAGGGGGATGTGGAAGGTAGCGCAAGGTAGCCAAGAGGGTGACTAGGGCCCCCGGGCTGTAATGTAAGAATCCCCCCTGTGGTGCACTTAAAGAGATGCAGGTAAAATCCTAAGAAACCTGCAGCAGGTAGGTCGGACTTTCGGGAACTATTCTCACGCCCTTCCGAATGACGGGAGACGAGTTGGCTATGGGATCACAGTATTCCCTTCTCCGTGTCTCCACCAGTTTTATTAGGCAGCTGGCCGTCTGATCGAATAGATTCAGCGGACAACTCTTACCGCGTGCCGAAAGTCTTCAACCGCAGAACATACACCTCTTGAAGTAGATAAAGATGCCTTGGCATGTAAGAACCTTGAAGAAACCAGAGAGAGTGCGAGGCATTTCCAACGCTGTCTCGTGATCCCTGCAGTCAATTCGGAGAGAAATACCTACGATTGGAAACTCCTGCAGTCATCTCTTAGCCTGACTGTAAGGTTCCCACATATCATTCCCTTAAATAATGCAGGGCAAACCCTAGGAGAGGTGCAAGAGGCAGGTCTTGCTTTTTGTCCGTAACTCTTGTTCATGGGAGAGGGTTTATGTGGGAACGCAGTATTCCTTACTCCGTGCTTCTGCCAGTTTAAGAATTAGCTGCTCGACTGAACAAATAAGATCAGCGGATAACTATTGCCGGAGCATACACCTCTTACAAGATACTGAGATGCCTCGCCTCATTGGAACCTTAGTTCAAATCAGGAAAGAAAGAAAGATGAAGGCACTTCCGATCCCAGGTATATGTATGAGATCATTTATAAAATAACAGAAATATTTGTGCTGATATAATACTTTTTCCCTTTGTAAGAAAGGGGCATTGTGAAATGAAACAACGCGGTCAATGTCATTACTATGAGTCGTAACTTGCAGGACTGAAATGCATTTAGTTTACGGAAACACGGATACAGAACTGTATAACACAAGCGGTGTGCTGGACCATGCCCGGCTAATTATTTGTATTATCCCGGTGTAATTTTTAATTTAACACTGATGCATATAGAGCTCGATGTCTGGTCTCCCTAGCCCCTGGTTCTAAGAACGATTTTAGAAAGTCTTATTAATGGATGGAGACATATGTATTGGGACTATGTGTATCTCTTCTTAATTGCCGTTAGTAGATATTCATCATGGTTCCGACACCCTTAACTTTTTTTAAATTCCTAATTACGGACATACCTCACTGTGACGTCACCGCTACTTTATCTAAACGTTTACGTGATCACTAACCGCAAATTGTGTTTTAAACAACTTTGCAATTTTATTATGATGTTATAAGCGTACAAAATAATCAAAATTAAAATATATACATAACAAAGTTTAACACAAATTATCACTTATGCAATTCACAAATCATTACATTTAATTATAATGATTAAAATATATTAGCTGAGTTTTTATAAGTACGTCTTAGGGAAACATACTTTCAATCTGCAGTGGATACTTGAAATGTGGAAAAAATAAGGTTTATGTAAATCTTTCGTATTTATTATCATCATTCTTCCATGTTATCGTATTCAGTTCATAAAATAGGCTAAGCATGCTATGAATTAACAGTTCTAGGTTTAATGGAAGCAAATGACTTGGCGTTTATTTAGGGGAAGATATAAGTTTCATTTTATAAAATACGATATTTTATAGTAATTTGTAATTTATAAAATAGGAGTAACACTGACTAACTACTTTAAACTCTAGTGTACTTTCTGTACCATGGTTTCTTTGACTAAGCTAAAGCCGAGCGTATCCGATGTGTCCCGAGCGTTGCACAAAGACAGGGCTATTATATACATAGGGATAATTGATAGAATAAATCAATAACCAGACATTATCAGTAATTATAAATAAAAAATACATTCAATGCGTCAGCAAACAATATTCATATTTATTTGACTTCTACAACGTTTCGTCCATATTTCTGAACTTCATCATCTAACTAAACTAATAGTTAATTAACTATTATCATTTGAATACAGTAAATTTCGTCATAGTATATAAATTATAGCTTTCAATTAAATAGATGCTGATAATATTGTGTAGTGTACTGCGTCCTGTGACGGATACTGCCGTAATGATGTTTAACATTCTATAGGTAACGTTGGCTGTTAAATTTGCTGATGATATCAATATTGTTTGCCAATAAATTGTCTGGATTCTTTATTTATAATTGATAGAAGTTCATTTTCATTTGGTTGAAAGACAGAATACTCAATCAGTTTATATGTCGCTTACTCAATTAAAAGTCAATATGTAGTATCGTCAACAAACCGTCAAAAAGTATCTCTTGACAGTGCATGAAATAAACGGGTGCCACTTTAAATAATTTTCCGCTGCAAACAAAGATTTGGAGTTATTAATATATATAGTGACTAGCTGCTCGTCCCGGCTACGCACGGGTGCTTTACCTAATGGATAAACTGAATCAAAACATTCGGTTTACGCTACGACTATGTAAGAAAATAAAATTACAATTAATTAATTCGGCCAAACTTTATTGTTTATGTCTTGTAATGTATAATATTTTTCGTTTGTCCTTCCGGAGAGAAAAAAAATAGCACCGATAGTTTATCGACTCGAGCATGCAACGAAAAACTGCCCATGCGAAAAATACGGAAACTCAACTTCTAACGATTGACCTTGGTATTTATTAATTGCTATTGTGAATGCAAGGCGCACCGGAAACTGGATACACATAAATTCAAAAGGAAAGTTCGTATTCTTGGAATATGCACATCCTTTCCTTGTTCTTGTTCCGTTGCCAATTTCCACTGATTCAGACTTCGCAGCATGATTATCACCGAACTTGCTGTAAATTGTGTGGTGATAATCCTGGCAAATCCAATGAATTTAGGAATTCAGTTGGCTAATTGACTACTTCATTTGGATCAGTAATGGAACTGCTAGACTTAAATGAATGCATTTTTCCAGGAATTTGACTCTGAATTTTTGTATTCAAAGCATCTACATCCTATTTTTTTGCAGCTAAAATTACTCTTTCACTCAAGATTAATTCTTCGTTTGACGTTGTGAATTGACCAATATTTGGTTTAAATGAAATGAGGCCAGTAGAAGTGTCAACAGGAATTTTTCCATTGCCATTGTCGCCACAATTATTCCCTTGCAAGTGAGGAAGTTATCAAATGCTGGCTGAACAACTGAACGTCAACTCATGAAACTTAAATAACTCCCTAAATAGTGATAATCCAGTAGTACAGCTGAGAGGCGACAGTTGCATAACTACTCATATCTGTAAAGCAATATCAGTCTGTTAATAAATAAATAATACGATCTTTACGCATTTTCTAAAAACCTTTTTCATACAAACCTTGTCCTGACAATAACGAACAAAACAGAATTATCCAATTTGATATACGCGTAAATGCATTCGGTGATTTTATTCTATATATTGTAACATGAAAAGTTACACTTAACAATGCAGGCCAGCTTGCGAGTTGCAATTGTTGAGGAACGACGCAGCCCGGGCCAATAATGTAGTCTGGCGAGACTTTAGTGAGTCGTCATGGGGTAATGGAAGTAGGTTGTGTCGGTGGGACGACGGGAGAATGACCACGCCCTGCAGATATAATTTTTTCTCATGCTCTGATTGGAAATTAAAAACTATTAAAATCAATTTTGGTGTTTTTTGTGAAAAATACCTGGCGCCATAGAGGAATTAAGAAAGCCTCGAATACGGAGGAACGCGGAATCCGCTACAATATATATATATATATATATATATATATATATATATATATATATCATATATAGGAGGATGTAACGAAAAATAGAATACAGGTTAGGAGAAGATCAGTTTGATTTTAGGAAGAATGTAGAGGCAAGAGAAGCAATATTGACTTTTGTGTCTAATTATAGAAGACTGTATAATAAAAAACTGTCCTACATTCATGCATTTGTAGATTTAGAAAACGCGTTTGATAATGTGAAGGACTGTAAAGAGGACAGGAAAAAATGCTGAGAAAGAAGGCAGTCAGCAGTAATTACAATTGAAGATAAAAAAGAAAGCGGAAATCATGAAAGGAGTAAGACAGGAATGCAGTCTGTCGCCCATACCGTTTAACTTACGTATAGAACAGGTGATAAACAAAGTTAAAACGGAATATGTAAAAGGAATGATATTGCAAGGAGAAGAAATTAAAACCCAACGCTTTGTCGGCGATATTGTTAGGGGGATCAGAAGAATAATTGGGAACTATAATAAATGGCATGACCGTAGTCCTGGAGAAAGAGTTCAATATGAGGATTAGTAAAGGGAAAACCAAGGTAATGGAGTGTAGTATGGCAAACAGTGGAATAACAAAGGGTGTTAGATTGAGAAGAGATATTTTGAAGGAAGTTAACGATTTCTGCTACTTGAGGAGCGTAATAACTAGAGTAGGAGAGCACAGGCAAGTACGGCTTCCGCGAAAGAGAGGGATTTACTTACGGGTAAAATAAGTGTGAACATTAGGAAATTGTTGCTAGAAATGTTCGTGTGGTATGTGGCGTTATATGCGTACGAAACGAGGACGATAGGAGTTGCAGAAATGAAAGAATAGAAGCCTTTTTATTTTGGTGCTATAGGAGAATGCAGAAAATCAGATGGCTTGATAGAATCACTAACGAGGAAGTTCTAAGCAGAATAGGGGAAGAACGAACAATATGGAGGACGTTGAAAAAAAGAAGGAATCGATTAATAGGCCACGTTTTATGACATGAAGGTCTTGTAAAATAAGAATTAGAGGGAAGTGTGTACGATAAGAACAGAAGAGGGAGGCTGAGAATGGAATACGCTATGCAGATTAGGGAGGATGTGGGATGTGGTAGTTATGAGGAAGTGAAAAGGCTTGTGCAAAATAGGATAGCGTATAGGGTTGCATCAGACCAATCTTAGGACTGAATACCACAACAATAACATTTATTACTATCATGGTTGTATGGTAAGTTATATTGTAAATTCATACAATGTATTAATTAACTTTCCCACGTTAAGTATGGTAAATTACACGATGCCATGAGATGGTGAAGACCCGTGAGAGACTTCCGCTGTAGTGCCTGGACCTTGTAATTAGCGGGCCAATTCGCACTACACTGCATTCAGATACGTCACTGCCTGCGTCTTTGCTTCGAAGAAGAAGCAGAAGAAGCGATCAATAAAAAGGCGCCACGCGTCTTCCCTTCATTCACTCTTCATCTCTCTCGCAGCAGCGCGTTGCATAACAGGAAAACACGCTTAAGAAAGCACTTCCACACAATAAGCAACTGTTTGCTGAGCTGCAGCACGCTGGCTGGCCTTGTAAGCCGAACGAGACAGATAAGGAACCTACATTCCTTTCGAAAACGTGGATTAGAAACATTAGTAATATTACCGCAATGACTTAAGCTAAACCAACAGCGTATTTTTCTCATAACGAGTCTTTAAAAATTAAATTGATAAACATGTTATTTGTTGGATAGAAATGGCTGATGTTTTTGTTTACTTTTTTGGTAACAGGCCACATGAGAGTTATCCTGAAACAGACAACTCGCCTTTAATGAAATAGAAGGGATTTAAAAAAGGGGGATGTAGAAGAGAGCCAAGGTTTGACTAGGGCCCTCGGGGTATTGTTTATGAATCCTATCCGACGATTCACCTAAACGAGATACAGGGAATACTCCGGAAAACCTGCATCAAGTAGGTCGGGCTGATGGGTATAATTAATCTAAAATTAATAAGGACCGATTCCTTTGGATACAATTTTAATAGACAAATAACGTTTCGTCAAGAATAGCAATTAATGAAATTATGGGGACTTTACTTCAAGTAATAAATTATCTGCATTTTGGTGTTGTGGTTGTAAAAAGTCAGCTGCAGAGATGAAAATATTAAATATGTTACATATATCCATTACCTCAAGACGTTCTAATTATAAGATGAAACGTCGCTTATATTATATAATTTTATTTGAATAATCGTTATTATTCATTTGGCTTTATTATTGTGTGTCATTTTCAGTTTAATATTCACAGTAACTGAATTTCGTAACTAGTGATGACAGAATGAGTAAATACGGTCAATCACAACATATGGCTCGTTCTGCCTAAGTCTAAACAAGGATATTCGCTGAAATGATAAGAACTAACACCAACAAATATGTACAGAATGGATACTCACCAAAATTCGGCTAGAAACTTGAAAACGAAACAATAAGAACAGATCATTTACAGTCAACACCATCAATACATTTACCAACTATTTTTTGTCAATTATTTGGAAATAATTCTTTTATTGAATAAACTATAGGTTATAGAAGCATGTACTGTAGTTATAATTAATTAATGTTTTTGAAGTGATAGAAAAAGTAGGTCCAGCTTTTCCTTAATCCAACGATTACCAAGAAAATCAGACTTGTGACTTCTAATTTCAATCACACTACAGGGGCTTTATTTTAAACTTTATTCTGTCCGTAGTCCATTATTACCTTGAGTGCCGCGTGTAAACAGACTCATATCGTTACTTTAGTCGTAGAATTTCGACATGTATATATAAATGTATTAAGTAAATAAAGAAGTAGGCAATTAACATTAAAAGTATGAATAATGACCTTACCATGTTTATGGTTGTGATTTCATCACGTGATTAAAAACTCACAAGATCGCAAGATTGACACACAGCACAAACAAGGTAACGAACTTAGGAACAACCACCTAATTGAACTGATTACCTACCAAATTTCAAATTCTCATTACATCCGAATTTTCACTTATTTGTAAAGTTTTCTTGAAAGTTGGGTAGGGTAACATTTTATTTACTTTAATTTATTGAGCAGAAAAATTCAATTAAATGGTTTGTTAATGTTTTTATATTATATTTCACAATTATAAACTGATATCTTATCTTTATGGTCTGTTTACACTATATAAATTAAAATAAAAGAAATTGATTCCTTTTCTTCAATGGATAACTGGCTCAATACAATTATTAGCGATGACCGCTGTGGCATTTATGGACGGCATTGATTGGTTTATTGTTTTATGGTGTACATTACCAACAATGTTCAGAGATAAATTATCTCCCACGCCCAGGAGCTCTTCGAAGTAATTGATGCGGACCCCGCGGAGTTAGCTACTGGAAACATGAGATCTAGCGGTGCTTCTTAATAGCTGCAGTCCATGGATCGTCGATGTAGTCGCGGCTATCATCACCAGTAATGAAAACCTGTCTACCACTTACTCTAATTAACTACTGGTTTACTTAATCTTTCCACCCACATTGAGACCTCTAATTCCCTTCTGTATCCGAATTACCCACGACTTAAGCCATTCTTCTTACACTTCCCAGAGATACAAATACAGGGTTCACATGTGTTTCTTCAAACTCTTGAAACATTACGCAACATGTTAGTAAACGTTTCCTGAGGGAACATTCAGACAAATCTAAATGTTGAGAATGAAGCTTATGCTCCCGAAGAATTTACAGGTTTCAACTGGCCAACATCGTCTGATCTCCTTCCCAGGAGCCGGCTTAAATGGTTATTTTCTTTTGCCCAGGGGATCCGGAGCTTTTAAAATATTGTAATTGTCTTACGTAAATTCCTTGACCACATGCATACGTGATGTGCTGTGCTGGATGTACTGCTTACGTCCACGCCATTTTCAGTACTCAAATAGTGGCTGATGGGCTCTGGTTCGACTCCTTGGGTGTTAACGAACTAACGATGGAACCAGGCAGATAGTATTCCGGGTTTCTGTTGGGCTATTATCGAATCCGGAATCAGAATTTCTTCAGGTGAACGATGGTTTCTTAATGGGAAGAGCAACGAAAATTTCTTGAATGTGGCTAGGTTCTACTCACCTCCTTGGATTGTGATGAAGATTCTCACAACGACTGTGCACTTACTTGTCCACAAGTACCACAGAGGAAAAAGAGATTGAGAAAAATCTTCGAATAAATTTACTGCGAAACCTATATATATATATATATATATATATATATATATATATATATATATAAACCATTAATACTAATTTTTACAAGACCCTCATCTCTCAAAACGTATCCTATTAATCTACGCCTTCTCTCTATTTTTAGCTTCATTTCCTGAAATTCATATTTGTATTAGGGGTAAGTAAATTCCTCTTATTTTGAGAAATTTTTTCTTACTTGTGTTATCTTACTCTTAATGCTTCTACCATGCCCAAGAAGCAGATTACCTTAACTTCTTCAAAATATCTCTTCCCAATCTATCTTCGTTATTCCACTGTTTCCCATACTACAAGCCACAACCTTGGATTACCCTCGACGAATCGTCATTTTGTACACTTTTTCCAAGACCACTTCATGCAAATTAGTATGTTTTCGAAGTCTTCTTCTTACTCCCATAACACTACCATGCCATCGGCAAATAGTAGGGTTTTTATTTCTCCTCTTTTCAGTATGATTCATTTTCAACATTTATTTTTAATTTTCGTCACCACCTGTTTTATATATAAGTTAAGCAGCATTGGTGACAGACTGCATCCTTGGCTTAATCCTGTCTTGATTTCTGCTTTCTTTCCTTGCTGTTATATTCCAATTATTAATGACTTCCTTCTGTAGCGGTGTTGGATAACACATCTTTATCTTCAATGTGTCCTAAATTACATTATCAAAGACTTTTTTAAAGTCAACAAATGCCATGAACATGTCTAGTTTTTTCTTAGTCTGCCTTCTAAAATTAGACGTGCAGTAAATTTTGCTTTTCTTATCTCTAAATTCGTTCTAAAATCAAACTGATCTTCACTCGCATTTTACTTTTATTTACAGTTTTAATGTGCCCTTAGTTTGTTTTAATATATTAGATTACCGGGAGTATTTGTCCTTTTTTATTTTATTTTTGGGGTTAACAGGCTACATGAGGGTGATCCTGAAACAGGCAACTTCACTTTAATAGCATAGGAAAGGGAAGTGAAAAGGGGGGATGCGGAAGGTAGAGCAAGGTAAAATCTTTTCATTTTCTTACTTTTTCGTAGGTTTGACTACTTACCCTGAACAGCCATGATATTCCTTTTTCTCCCGATGATATCAACTCCGCTGGATTTTTATCAATTCTGACGCCTTATCATTTCTCGGGTCTGTCACCGCTTTTCTCAAACTCTGACCATAACATTTTGTCCCCCATTTTTCATCAGTTACCTCCTCTTCTTTTTCTATGACTCACTAATTTAGATTTACACCGTAAAATACTGATCTTCTAGATATGCCTTCCATCTTTCCAGCTTTTCTTTCTTATCTAGAATATACTTCTCATTTCTTCTTTTGTCAATATTTTCATCTCACCTCGTATCTTTAATTTTCCTATAAGTTGCGTCTATTTTACTTTTACCATTAAATCTTCAAGCGATTTGCATTTCACTGAGAGCCAATCCTTTTTGGTTGCTTTGCACTTCCTATCTCCCTAATTCCCTTTAACATTTTGCGTTTTTATATTTACGCCTTTAGCCAAAAATTTAATTATTTATTGTGTTATACATGCTTTCCTATTATCCTGAGCTATTGTTCCTATTTTTTCATCGACTGATCTAGTCATTTTTTCCTCGGAGAGCTCGTATTTGTCTTCATTGTGCATTAATCTACTCCTTATTTCTTCTTTGAAACTCTAAAGCAACTTCTGTTGTTTCAGCTTTTCGAATTCCCGTCTCTCTGTTTAAATTCCATTCTTAAATTTATTCATTTTCATCCTGTATTTCAGAATTAAAAAATTCTGTTCCGAGTTCACACTTGATTCTGGGTAGGTTTTGCAGTGAATTTGTTCGTAGATTTTCTCAATCTCTTTTTCCTCTGCGGTACGTGTTGCTATGTATACACATTTATGGTTAAATATCATGCTTATTATGGTGCAATATAAAGATAAACATTTAATTTATAAATTCATAATTTATTAAATACACTTTATCTATATTGTGAATATTTTAAATTTTTATAATTTTTATATTACTGATGTGTAACTTGAAATACAATTAGGATAATGTGGGGTAATTGTAAATAGAAAGGTAAATACTGAAGAAAAGCCTACTTTTTCGTTGATCAGCGGTTGTGAAATCACGTGTTTTTTCCATCCTAATATATAATTTGATTATTGCCATTTAACTACACACATTAATAGAAAAGGAAATCACAAACAGTTAACAAATGTGTGGTAACTACTGTTTTTATACATGGAAAAAACTACTGTCGATTAGTTTCCAGCTGGCTGAATTAGATCGCGGGTAGAATGGCAATGCGGTAAAAATATCCACAAAAATGTTCAAACATGAATGCATTGCGCCTGAATCTACAAGAGAATGTAAACTATGTAAATAGATTCATTTAAACTATGCTTACACTGGCAGTTTCGCGAGCTAGAATTTCAACAACGTATCCGTTGAAAACAATATTGCTCATAAGAGTCATGCATTTGCAAACGCACCGTATTACCTTTTTTTTCACATCCTAGTCCTGTAGAAAGAAACTTGTAATGTCCAAATTATTTTAAATAAATGTTCTTTCATGGTCTGCAGCAACTGAATACGCGTCTTCTATTATTACTAGCACAATTTATTGATTTTACTCTGCGACTGTTAATGAAGTACAATCCGGTCATAATATGTATTAAATAAAATGAAATTTTAAGAATTCCAATCAATTATATTGAAAATGAACAAAGTTTGAAAAACTTTACAACCATACCAATTTAAAATACAAATAAATGCATCAATAATTATTAAAATTTATTTCATGTTTAACTAATGATAGTTTCACAAAAAAATTCTAGAACAGATGTTACAATTGTTGGCATACTGGTATTAACCGTATACTATGGACTCTAGATTATTTTTTCTAGCATGTATTGCCTAATTCGTCAAAAAATTTAATTAAACGTCACTATATTCTAATATAAACGTATTGTAATTTTAATATTTGTACATCTCTAGGGAATAAAAAATATATATAATTCTTATTTCAACCTGGCTTTATGAAAAGAAATACATCCTTGAAGGTTAATAATAAAATACTCACCGTGGTGTCGGAAACTACGGACATCATGAAAACATCGGCCATTTCCGAAATTTAATTGTTAACTCTTTACACCCCTTTTCCCCAGTTAATTTACTAGTAATTGCAGTTATTGTGAAATTCCCTACTCATTTCAGCAACCCAAATACTATAGATTTGATAGTAATCTATCGCTTTCGTATAAATATCCTCATATAAATCTTCTAACCTGGAGTGCTAGGGGATTTTTACCCCTGCAAAATCAAGAAGAAAGTGTAATATTAAATTTACGATTAATGATGTATACCGTGGACGCCTTATTGGCCTTAGTTACACTTTCCCGCCATACACATTCAATCTTAAATATTTTGTTAACTCAATTTCCCAAAATCTCATGTAATGAATTCTCGTTTTCCCATCTACATCGTCGGTAATTGCTTCGGTGGATGGACGCATTCATTAAGGTAATTTCAATACAGACAGAGTCACGGGAATGCTGACGATCAAATCGGCATATCAGCGGTCCTAGATACTATGACAATGACACCCACATCACATCTTTAAAAGCCCTACCATTCCACTAGTTAAGAGAACAAGATCAACGTACAGCTTGGTCACAGATTATCGTTCACTTCCCTGATAGGTGAATCCCTAACAACCTTATTTGCTGTTCCCATTTCCTACAGTGTGTAATATTGGCTGTAATTATACACATTTCTAAAACTACATATCGGTGTTTTAACTGATAAAACCCACAACCTTCCGATTCTTAACTGATCAGATTTAGGCGTATCATCCCCCACACTGACCAATTTTGCCTGACCTTTCATGCATCATTTCAACCCTTCGAAATAATGATCACATATCATTTACTTTCTACGTTCAGAACCAGCATCGATTGAAGAGCCAAGACCGGATTCTGAACAATCGAGACGCTGCAAAGGATCCCTACTTTTCTTCTTACGGTTCCCTGAGAATCTGTTACAAACTCATGTGAACATGTTTCACATGAAAAATGTGTTGGGCGCCAGTAGCATGCTATAACGTTCAGAGCCAGCTGAGCACAGCAACTTCGTCAAAGTATCAGAAAACTTTTCTTAAAACAATTTTCATAGAATTTGTACTCACTAAAATTTTTAGACTTACATATTCTTTTTTCTTCTTTAAAATCCGTTTCATTCCAACACAAACCTCAAACGCAAGATAAATCCACCGATCCTCCTAGACTCTCATGGTCGTCTGCACTTAACTTCACGTCTATTCTTCGTTCAATCTTCGGGTCTCTAATCCTCTTCTCTGTCAAAGAATAGGAAAATCTGTTCAGTCTAAAGACTCACGGAATCTAGTCATATGCTGTGGAAACTTTCACAAAATACCGTTAACAACCGGGTCAATATTGCAAAAAAAAGACTTTATTAAGAGACGTCTTACTGTTCTCCCAACAATACATGCCAATTTAAGCATGCCATTCACGTTCCAACATGCACTCTTAAAATTCGTCCGGTGATTCAACGTAGGACTACAATTGGACTTTGAGTGGTTTGCTTGACTCTATGAAAGCCTACAAAGGGGGTCTACAAATATGGAAGAAACGTTGTAGATGTCCTAAATAAATATCAATATTGTTTGCTGACGAATTGGCTGGATTTTTTTCTTTATAACAAGGAGTCTGTTGGATGCTCGGGGCGGACTGAATGTGGTACTTTAATACGTTTCCTGCATCCATCAGAATCTTACATTTCATTTTTATAAACTTAATAATTAATTGGTATTCCTACTTTATTTGTATTTAAAATTTAGCAGTGTTACAAATGGGCAATACCGGTCTTTCGAGTTTTAAATAATTTCACGTAATAATGAACAATTCCTTAATATTATGCCAAATTTTAAAGTACAGGAAAATAGCGAATCTGGAAAAAATAATTGTACTTCAAATCATAATATTAACTTCTGATAACGAAAGAAACGTGAAGTATGATCCACTGATATAGATTCTTGAATTATCTTTTTTCTTCTTTACAACAGATAGGCCACGTTGTTTTTCTATAGGTTCTGACAAAATCTAACGTCCATTCTTAGTTTTGTTTCGTTTTTCATTTATACAGTAATTAATTCTGTCAACATATAATTGCTTGGCGAATGTCTTTTTCTTTTATTTTTCAATTCATGCTACCAGTAAAATACAGCTTATATATTTCTGCTTTTATTTTTCGGCTCAGTTCAACTCCAGACGTAATACTGAAGTTGCATTCCGTGTATGACAGTGTGTGAAAGCAAGGATCCAACAGTACGGTCCTGATCAGTTGGACCGTTTCTGGCTGGTTTGACCCTTAAAACTGAATAACAATATTATAAAATCCCAATAGGTATAAAATGAAATGAGTAATTATTTTTATCGGCGAAACTTGTTCATTCCAGTAACACACATACATATATGGATAGGTAGATATATATAGATCACGTCAATGCACTTACATTTTGTCTGAACACAAAAGACACTCGAATGGCTTAGTTGAAGTCCAACTTTGAAAAGAGTCGTGCGAAAAAATTAATGTTTGGTTGCTGACGTAATAGGGGCTGGTGTTGATGAAACGAGATTATGAACCATAGAACATACGCAGCAACTTATAAATAAGCATCAATTTAATTCTTTAACTGTACATGTAATGGAAGCCTTGGTGTCAAGTTAAAAAGGAGTACAGAATGCTACCGGGGTAAGGAGTGCGATGAAATGAAGCATATAACCGAAAACGAGTACATTCAGCGCCTACGCGTTTATCTATCCGTGGTATGTGAAGCAAACATTCACTCTCTTTATTGCTTTTGAAACAAAAATGCATCGAAAGTTGACAGATAACATTTGGCCACATCATACTTCCAAGAATAAATTTATTTTCACATCAAAAAATTATCCGTAGATAAATTGTTTTAATGTACCTGAGCACAAAAATAACATCCTAAATCGTTTACAACTTCTCTTCCTAAAGTGATAGAAGGTAAAAAACCTAATATTAAGCATTAATTTCAAGCTTTACAACGAAAGACTCATCATGACGATTGGTAAGTAACTGTTCATACCCTAATACAATAATTTAGCATACTGAAATTCAGTTATGTAATATAAGACCTAATTGTAACAAACGCTGGTTTCATGGGGTGCAGAGAACTGAGTTATTATTATCTAATTCCGTTCCCCAATATAATCATAAACCGTGCTATTTATTAGCAATTCCTTTCCATATTAAATAATTACAGTCATTTTTATGAATTAAATTTATCTATAAGAATTGTAATTCTGATTTTAGCTTATGACTGTTTGCCGACAATGGAAACCTTTGATGCACTTATATCTGAATGAAAATATTTAAAGACTTTATCTTCATCTTAGTGATCATAAAATCAGGCACATGAAAGTAATTGGCCAAGGCATTCAGTCTGCTCACACTTGGAAAATACGATTAAAGTATTAGAAAATGCAATTCTGAAACATTGCCGCAATAAGTATCAAAAGGAACCCCTGGATTCGATTCCCTATCCGGTTGAAATTTTTGCTCCCTGATATTTTGCTTCAGCCGGAATTAAAAAATTCCTCTCTTGAAATTCTATCTGAACTGTTTAGTTACGATATTTAAGGTTTTGTGAATAGTACTTCGCCTGAATTCCTCTAGAGTTAGACAAACAAAAGATCTTTCAAACATGGTTACTGTAATATAAATAATTTAATTTCTGTTAGCTGTTATAAAATCCTGACATCACGAGGAACTCGGGTGCATGTTACACAGACTTAAACGACTGATGGTAAACTTACATCAATTTTGAGAATCTATATTCGACCAAGGGTATTAATATTACACATTAAGCTACAATAGACTTCTCAGCTGAATAATTTCATTGCGATAAATCAATTAGACTTAGCACCAGTGGATTAAATTTATAAATTTCTTCTGAGAAGTGTCTAGCTCCAGCTTTAAATTAATTTAAAAAAATCTGACACTTTCAATACTAGGAACTTAATATCCAATTGTGCATATATGGCTAAATTTTTTAATGAGTCAATAATAGAATTGCCTGGGTCTTGTGGTTTTTTAAATGTTCTTAGCACTTTTTCTGCAGTTAATTTGACACACCGTTCATATTCGGGAAAACTGAATGTGTCTACTCATTAATCCAAAGGTGTATTACCGCCTTCGCGCAACAAGAATGATCCGGTATCGTAACATTTTACAGCCTCTAGCAGAGCTCACATCAAGCCGAATGCAGGCATCAGCACTGGACCAAGCCTGGACGTACAACACAGGTCTGTGGTAGATAGCACGTTCTACAGCAAACTCTATCATTCCAAGGCACTTTGCAACAACCGGTGACATAAAAAATTTGTCCCGAGCTATTATTGCTACTTCTACCACATTAAAACAATACCAACTATTGTGGTGGGTTGTGGAATAATTAATATTAAAAATAGACATTGATATTAAATAAAAAGGAAACAATTAATTTAATTTAAAACTTAAGGTTAACAAAATTAATTTAAATAGAGTTAAAAGGAAATAATTATTAGTTAACAAAATGAATTTAAATAAAATAGTTAAAAGTAAATTATCATTGGATTAAAAATTTGGGCTGGCAGCTGGCTAAGCTTACCGGACAGTAATAGATTCTTCTAGAAGCCAAGTGGGGGTATAAAAACAAAACTTTGCATCGAAAGTTTTACTAACACTCAAAATAGCCAGGGGCGAGAAACGTGAATGTTGTACATGACCGCTTTCAGATTCAGGTGCTCGGGATGATAGTACATCTCGTCCTTGGTCAGGCTGTGGTGCCTGACTTCTTCATCTAGACGTCATGACGCCAACAATCAGCTATTGGAAGCTGAAGAAAAACCTCCAAGTCATTCTTGCCTTCATACTGGTCAAAACTGTAGACTCGTTTGAATAGTCTATTGATGCCAAAAATTAATAATACTGTAAAGTGATGTATAGCCAGCTGAAGTAAAGAAGTAAGTAATTCCCGAAAATGCTCTTCGCTCCTTCTTTTATTAATTTAACCACGGCTTCGTCTGCCTTGCGTGGTGTGTAGTCAAGGTCCTCCCGGCTTTCTCTTGGAGACTGTTGTTTTTGGTGGCTCGTGTTTCTATGGTCTCGCCTGGGTCTCAGGTCGCAAAGTCCCTTCTTATTGATGCAAAGAGGGTTTCGCGTGTTGGTTATTTCATAGGGAAGGCGCATGTGTGTTGTTCAGTGCGAGAGATATTTTCTAAAGTGACAAACTCAGGGATTAGCCTAATTTATTTTCAGGTCCGAAGGACTAATCTGCCAATCTCCCCTTTCAAATAGTTTCGGCCAATCTTGTAGTGATACTGAAATTCCCGTTTCTTGTCTTGTCTGGCTCATCTCAATTGGATGATAAATTAGTCAATAGCGTTCAATATTGGTAAGCAGCCGTCAGTTTCCTAAAAATTTTATACATGCAAACAAAAAAATAATAAAAGTCATGTGGGAATAATTATCTTTCATATAAATATATGTGTGGGTGCAAACGCACACTACACTATGAAGACTATTTCAAAATACAATGGAAATTTATTGGCTTCACATTGTGTTGGCTACTTCTCGGTTCACTGAAGATACCGAAAAGATTTCTTTCGTGTTGTCTCTTGGCTTCAAATATGTCGCCCAATCACACTCTCTTAATACTGACGCTTAAAGAATTTATTATAGTCAAAATTTACGATTATGACGATACAAGGAGTTATCAATTTCATCTCATAACTCACAAAATGTAATTATTAAATGATTTTCAAATTTGACACCAGATTCTAAATTACTCAGTCCTGAAATATAAATACATATCATACAATAAAACTTAATTAACAATACAGCTATTTAAACATGCGGCATTATAATAGTTTGATTAGGTTCCGAAAACAAATGACTTCAATTTCAATTCTATTAGCAGTTTCTACTCGTAGTATCGGACGGAAAAGTGAAGATAGATAAATGATCAGATTATAATATGAATGCAAGTAGTTCACAATTGAAATTCAAATGCGTATTCAAAGTAATGACGGAATAAAGGGTGACTAATTAAAGCAGCTGTAATGCGAACGATCGAACGTAGCAAGGCTTAAAAGTGATTAGCGAGCGAAACTCTGACAAACAACGGGCCGAAATCGCGGCGGACGCGCTTTCATAACCATTAGCTGTCTGCAGTGAGAGATCCACAACACAGGAGCATAAAACAGCAGCCAGGCGCTGTAAACAACTGCCATGAATTATTCGCAGCCCATGGTCGCCTGCAATTCAATACCACTATCTAAGAACTTCCATTTGCCGTAGCAGCCCATGTTTCATACGGCGCACACGCCAAGGAAGCGTACACACATCCCATTTATTCCTTTAATTTTCCACAAGGAAAAGCTTTAAATAATGAAATAATATTGGTATCAATGAACATAGCATAAATAAAGGTTTAAATTTAACGATATATATAATTAAACATTTGATGACTATGTACAGACTTTATAAGATAAATTTAATCGTAATTGCAATGAGGAATCTTGAGAGTCACTTTTTGCACAAATTAAACGTCAAACCAATTAAATCCTTCCGATATGTTGACGACATTTATTTCATTATAAATAAGAACCAAATTAACTCCATTATTGAGGTTTTCAACAACTATCATGAAAAATTACAATTTACGTTTAAACTGGAAAATGACAAATTAGTTTTCTGGATGTTTGTGTCATCAACAAAATTGACACCATTGAAATTGGATGATTTCAAAAACCAACCTATTCAGGACGAATTTTAAACTTCCGTTCAAATAAACCTACTTTTCGTAAAAAGCTACGGTTTACAACTTTACTTTGATTTAATCAAAAATTCCACAGCAAAAAAATTAGTTTGGTTAAAGATATCTTAATTAGTAATTCGTATCCTTTGAATTTTATCAATAAACATATTTTTTAAAGAATTCACAAACAGCGGTATTCTAATTCACCCACAACTGATAATATTACGAATATAGATGGGGAGAAACTAACCTTATTATGGAAATGTCAGCGAGAAATTAAAAAAATATTCATTAGTTTTGGCTTCTCGGTTACTTTTACTATTATTAGATAAACTGAATAAATTTATATAAAAAAGGACAAAGACGATTTGGAAAATTATTCTAAACGTAACGTGATTTACAAAATTAATTGCGGTGCACCCAACTGCCAAAAATGTTGTCGTGTGTTGCGAACTAGACTAAATGAACATAAGAACAATTACAAATTGATGATGATCCATAATGTAGTCACCGCACATAGGCTCCAGAAGAAACACGAACTTGAGTGGGAAAGGATCTAAATTCTTGATTTTGAACAAAATTTATACAGAAGGAACTTAACTGAAATGTTACACAGTAGAACCACTAAGAACAAGTTCAATTCACAAAATGACACGAGTAATTTAAGTTATATTTATCATACGTTATTTTATTAATTTTCTATTCATATTTTTTATTTTATCGTTCCAGTTTGAGTTCATTTACCATTAGTGTTAACTATATTTCCTTTTTCCCTCTTGTTACTTAAATATTTGAGATACGACGCTCCCCGTTACACTTTGTCACTCCAAGGCCACTCGTAGGGAGATTGGAAATTCTCAGATTCCTGGCCAACATTCAGAGTGGAAAAGGAATTGAAGTGTTACTTGTTGCCTCGGATCTCTACCACTATTGTTGCACTTCTGATGTATTTTTTACGTTTTGAGACTGTTGTGGGAGGAAAAAACCCGAAGAAGGCATAAAAACATGCCGAAACTTTGTTACGAGTAAATTTATATAATAAAGTCAGTACAAGGTCATCAATTGCTTAGTAACATAAATAACGTTTAATTTCTTGTTTATCATATACCTCAAAAACTGTTCATGCTATTTAATAATTAACACGGCAAATACTTGCAATTCTTATGCGTGTATCGCTGTATAGAGTTACATCTACGGACCATTCCGTCTTTTGGACGACAAAATCTGACAGTAGCAGAACATCTTAACTCTCCTTCGCGTTGTACTCTACTAGCCGTTCTTTCAACTGTCCTCAGGCTGTCATGCCTGGTGAAATGAAAGAAAGCAGTTTATTACTAATTAGGTAAAGAAGAAAGTAATTAGATGACATAATTCAATAATACTGCACAGCTTTCAACTGTCATTGTTGCTCTCGTCAGATGATTCAAAATCGCAACAGGCGAATGAGTCACACACCAGGTAACGAATTCAAAAGAAATATAATTAATATAAATAAGCAAAGGAGTAAGCCCAACAATAACGCATCACAGATGTAGATTCTAAATATGTTAACCTATGTTCAATACCAAAACATTGACAATCTGCAGTATCCAAGCATACTATGATTTAGAAACATTCGTTTGGTTGGCAAAATGCTAATATATGTTGTTGACGCCAGGAACTATTCCAGAATTATATCCGAAATAGCACAGTTAAAGAGGCGTTCCTTTATTTAGAACCGCTTCAGATATTGAAAACAGTTTTATTAAATGTAAAACAATCGACAGAAACATGTTATACATTCAATATATTAATAAAACTATACTAAATATTACCATTTATCACATTATTTTATACAAAAGAAATTTAAATGTTCAGAATAAAAAACGACTGAACCGGGATTCGAGTTAGTACATTCTAATTTTATTTCCATGGCCTTGGCCTGTTATAGAAAATTATTCTGCCTTTGAATTAAAGTCCTGTACATTTGGTTAATTTAAAAATTATCCATTCTTCATTGTTGACCTAAATATTAAACTGTGGCAAATGATATTAGGCAAAAATGTTGTGTACCTGAGCTTCAAGTATACAGTGGATGGGAAGATCTCAGAGTGGTCCAAGGGGTTGGCTCAATTTCACGCAGATGGTTGAGCGCCCACCAGTAATACAGGATATGCCCGTCTGGTCGAGATTTTTCAATTCCCATGGCGTCTGACTGAGCTTACATTGGATGCGATTCTTCTGTGTTTGTACAGAAGCAATTTCTATATGTACCTAATGTACTCATCATTTTTTCATCGGCTGACCAATCGCCGGATTGGAGCTCAGATATTTGTCTGAACGATCAAATCTGAGTTGCGTCTTCACGTACAGATCAGATCTGAACAATTGACGGTCGTAAAGCGCTGAAAATCAGCCAGATTCATATTTACGTGCATGTTCGAAATTATTATTAAAAGTATTCCAAATTGTTCCCATTTATGTACAAATGTATCAGTACCAAATATTCAAATAAGGGTTTCGGTATGAATTTCATCTATATTAAGAGGTTAACTAATTTATCCTTATCATAAAAATTAATTTTCTGTCTAATATTTTTTATACAATATATGCCATTCTGGTCTTCTCATGAGGATAGTGTTACTAGTTGAACTTACTCATAGAACAGACGATGGATGTGACAGTGTAACAATTGTGCTAGACTTAACAAACATAATCTACAGTAAATTTATTTTAAAAATTATGAAAAAATATCATTTGACTTGTATAGTGTATTTACTTAGAACCAATTAAAATCAGTTTTGTAAAAAATAATTGTGGAGTTCAATTTCTACAATTTATAATTTATACGCTTTAAATATATGAAAAAGAATAAACACACAATTTTTATTTTCATGATCAATTTACATATTAAATTATCAATTAAGGTTTAGTATTTTACCTTAAATGTGATTTTTAAAGAATTTACCAGTGTCAAAAAATTTAAGAATTGCTACATTAGTTGGCACACAAAACATATCACTGAAAATTTAAAATCTGTTCTTTAATAATTTTAATAACTTCTCTTTGATTTGGCATTATTTAATTAATAATAGCAATGTAGCAATTATCTGGAAGAATCACAAAGAATGAATTTAGGTATTCTAAACTTACAAGCATTCTCTTGTCAGCAACGGTTTGCATCACCACTAACAGAAGTGTTCGTTTCTTCCTCATCTTCTTGGAGCTCTATTATTAATTACTTAGCTCTTTGTCATGAAAGATGGAATGAAACAATATGATCCATGTTTTTAGTCGTATTATTTAATCTATTACTCATACTCTTCCATGTTGTAGAAGTTTCTAATACACTTGTATTATTGTGAGAATTCTTCAAAAACGATATCACAGCAACTTTCGGACCATTTATATAATTCCCATCACAATTTGGCAGTGAACTCACCTAAAGAAATGCAGGGAAAATCCTAGAAAACCTGCGTCACGTAGGTCGGGCATTGGGTACTATTCTCACGCCCTTCCCAATGACTGGAGGCGAATTTGCTGTGGGGTCGCAGCATTCCCTTCTCCGTGTCGCCAATAGTTTTAGGAGGTAGTTGGCAGAAAAATAATATTTTAAAATTAATATGTTTTTAAACGACTGATGGTTGTAGTAACATTCCTTAGCCTGATTCAATGAAACTCTCCATGCTAAGGAATTTACTTTTCTACATAAGTACAACATCCGAAATCATTCCTAATCTGCTTAGCGTATTCGATTCTTAACGTCCCATTTCTGCTCTTGCCTTGCAGACTTCCTTCCAATTTTTACCAGACACTCATGTCTCAAAACGAGGCCTGTAAATCTATCCCTTAACTTGGCAGAGTCCTCCATAATATTCTCTGAATGATTTTTAAATTGTGTAACGTCTATTAATATGAATTTTAAAGCGCCGGTATAACAAACAAAAGCAATTTTATGTATATAATATTAGGTTTATCTATATTGTTAGTTTTATCCTTAATATTATTGTAAAGTTTAAATTATTGATGGATTTAAAAATGAGAAAAATACTTTAATTATCAAGGCAGTCAAGAGTATGTTTCAGAAAAATATTAAACTATAAAATTCAATTTTCTATGTGGCATCTTAAAAGATAAACTACATTAACCGTTCACTGGCGTTAGATAAACTTAACTTCAAATATCGAAAATACTTCGAACAAAAACTAACATTACTGCAATTAGCTAAACGTGATTGTTAAGATCAAGTTCTTTGCTTTTCTGTTATTATATTATACGTTTTACTCCGCCTTAACTTTTGCTCTTGTAGCTCTTTCGATTTTGTATCACCCGACAAAAGCAGAAACATTACATGGAGATTGTTTCATCGCTTGTTTTTTTCTGCTAATTTGCTATTTCTCTATCTAATTAGTCTATATTTTCCTCAGACGTTTATATATTTTTATAGTTTCCTATACAATGAAAAGATTACTAATAAATTAATAGAATACTACTACTAATAATAATAATAGTTTGTTGAAGTTTAAGAGTATCTGAAGGTTAGCAGCTCCATGAATATTAGTATTCCAGCATACGAGTTTTAAGTATTGTAGTTATTGATAAAATTATGACGTCACAGCTTATTCAGTCGAAACCTAGGGCAGTTGAAAACCACGTCAAAGGCTGGTACCAAAAAGGAGAGCCGATGGCTACCCACAAAGAGATTGACGAACAGTCACTTAAAATAAACGGCCAAAACATACGTAAATGCAATAAGGCGCGTGTTGGCACTGCCACAGATGTGCAGCGCGTCAATGTATCGATGGCAGTTGGAAAATCCGGCCTTGTAGTCGGAGGATTAGGTACGTAAACGCGTGTTCGTTGCGTGTTCAAATCACGTCCCGATCACCAATGCCGAGATTAAGCTTGCAGGAGCACTGATATTAATACTCCCAACACAGGAGTTGTACTGTCTGAATTTACGTGCAACGTCCCTGCATAAGATAACTGCGCCAAAGGTCAGGTGGGAAGTGACTGACCTGAAGGTAATTACCGGAAAGACGGGAAAGGGGACAGAAGACACGCGAAGACCACGCGAAAGTTTATTACCTGAATCCAGATGCTCAATCCTTTTAATTCGTTGAAAATATAAAAATATCTGGTTTAAGTAAAGTAGTAGTAAAATAAAGATAAACAATTTTACCTATAAAAAATAAGTTTGTAACGTGCCGTCAAAATTTCCCATATTCTTTCACCCACATGTGAAATGCCCAAATGCATTTACAAATACCATGCTATTAATGGGGGGATTTTTATTTCAGGATCACCCTCATATAGCCTGTTAACCCCCAAAAAAATTTGAATGTGATCGACGGAGTGCCTGTGGGAGTTTTCTCTCGTGGCATTTCACCCCCACATTGACTGCGGGGTCGTCTGACTCTGTCGGGAATTCCTCGTACACATTAACCTATTTAAGGAGCTATATGTACTGGTGTGGAAGACCTTGGGCATACGGCAAGAGTTATCCACTGATCCAATTGTATCAGTCGGCCAGCTGCCGCTTAAAACTGGTGGTGACACGATGAAGGGAATGCTGCGACCCAACAACAGACTCGCCTCCCACCATTCGGAAGGGCGTGAGAATAGTACCCAATGCCCGACTTACATTATTCAGGTTTTCTAGGATTTTCCCTGCATTTCTTTAGGTAAAACCCGGGTTGGATCCTTAAACTATAGCCCGGAGGCCCCAGTCAACTCTTGACTACCTTGCTCTACCTTCCACATCCCACCTTTGTATCCCCTTCCTATGCTATTAAAGGGGAGTCGACTGTTTCCGATCATCTTCAGGTACCCTATAAGCCCAAAAAATGAATGAACGTATATTTCACACTCAAGAATAGCTTATGTTTCCATTTTCGGTTAGTCTTATAGTTTTTGGTACGGAATTCCGTGAGATTCTATTCCCATTACGTTGTAAACACACTGCTAAGGCTTTCCCCTACAAGTATATTTATTTATTTATTATATATCTGTAATACTTCTCCCGAATGTATAACATAACGGGAATATTCGTAAAGAGTCAAATGTTTTTAGCAATAATCAACGTATCGTTATATTGTAATGAATGTGATTATTTGCTTACTCTTTAATTATTTATTGATGATCAAATGGGAGTAAATTGATCATGGGTTCAAAAGAGAAAAGAAAAAGATTTATTTAATGATTTTGATATTATAACAACAAACTTAAGTTTTCATATGCAAACATGAGAACTCAATAAAATGAATAAAAATGAAAAACTGTAAAGTATTAATATTTTTACTTTGAAACTCTTTAATATCAATGAGGTGAACCAAACTGAAGTAAACATTCTTTAGTAAATAGGATTGGCATTGTCAAGTTTTGAAATGTTACGTCAACGATACCGACAGAAGAATGCAGCTGTTTCCTTTGGTGCCGGATGTGACGGTCTGCTTGGGCGAAAATAGTCGAGACTTCTACCAAAACTTTAACATTCACACGGTCTCGACTCAGAACTCAAAAGACCAACTTGACTCACGCTAGCGGTCCGCAATTGAATGCATCTCTATGCATTCCATTTCACCTGTTGTGGTTCCGAATTCTCCTCCTTCCTTTCTAATACCCAATTTTGCAATACTGCAATACTGCAATTTTAAATAGCAACCATTTGTAGTAATTAAAAAATTACAGCCAAGAACAAATATTTCCGTATATGCTACGTTTGTTACGCAGTACCTGTTTCAAATTAGCTGCGTGTAGCTACCAACTTGACAAAAGCAAATATTTCTCTAATTCCCCACGGGCACGTCATTGTCCGTGAAAAGAGTATTTTACTTATTGTTCGAAAAAGGGTCTGTTCCTATTGTCCAAAGAAGGTCTAGCGGTGGCCGTCATATAAGATACTACGAACACACAAAAAATGCTTTGCAGTTCTCCAGACACTCTAGCGTAAATTTCCGTCATTTAACAGCCACCCGAATTCATGCAAAAAGGAATACCGCGTCTATTAAATATTAATAAATAAATTTTTCCTTTTAATACCTCTGAATTTTCCTAATCACTTTTTCAAGAAAAACAGAAGTATACGTTGCCGCATCATATATTCTGAAGAACGTATTTCATTTCAACAACTCCCCAAAGATGGTTGCTACACCGGTATCCAGAGAAAAGCATACAGTTTTCTACGCGTAATCTTATATTAGGATTCTATTATTGGACACCAACATAATCGCATCATTAGTTACACGTTTCTGCAAATACTTCTTGATTGATTGAGGAGATTCTAAATCTCAAGTGCCGCAAGAATGAATACATTTCTGTAACAATTTTAAATGTGTTTCATTCCATAATTGGAAACTATTATCCACATTCAGTGACAAGATTAAATTTCTACATTTATATACTATAAAAAGTACATGCATTCAAACAGCGTCATAGTATCGCATCACAGTTCGATTCAAGGCATGGGTCTGGGTGTTTATGTTGTGTTTTCATTTAGCAAAAAGGACTAAACAGCAAATTAGATACTCAACTAGACAGTCGCTAATGACCTTTGATGTTAGTGCGACTAAAGAAATATTATTATTATTTTTTAAAAGATTTGTTAACTAATAACTTGTTTTTCATTAGACCTAGAATAATTCATAAATTTTATAATTAATTTTTCACTTAATTAGCCCTTGAATTCGTATTGTGAGTGAAACAAGTGTATCATAAACAGAAAAACTAAATTTATCAGGTAATATTTCGATTATCACATAAACTGAAAATAAAAGTGAGGGAAAACAAAAACATTGCTAATTAAATAATTTCCGACCGATTTTTACCGAGTTTTAATTTTTTATTTAAACTACATTTAAGTCTCGTGCAAACTGTTGACTAGATAAGTTCTTAGTGCTGCCTCGGACCTTACTTTGGTACAAAGAAATTAACGATTGCAACAATTTTGCAGTTTTTAATAATTGGATTTTAACAATAATTTGGTGAATTGTTAGTTTATTCATTTATATATTTATATATATAAGTATTTTCTAATTGAAATATGTATATCACAAATTATAAACCTGAAGAAGGCACGAATATGCGCCGAAACGTCGTTTAGTAAAAAATAAAATCTGTCTGTAAAAATCGGTCGGAAATTATTTAATTTGTTATTTAATAGCAGACGTTAATCGATTTAATAAAACATTACTATTTATCTAAATGCAAGATGCATAAGAATGGAATTCTTAGACAGTAAAACGTATCTTTTGAAAATATCAGATTAGGTCAGGGTACTCGTATTGATATATGCAGTGAATGAAAATAGGAGAGAAATGGTTTTTTTCCGGTCATAACATGCTCATCCATTTATATGATCGCATCTTACTTTTAATAGAACAGCGAGGAGAATTAAGGGTGATGCGGAAAGTGCTTTAGAAATAAATGCCGCCCTTGGGCTACAGGTGAAGCTTTTGCCCGGAATTCGCCTAAATTTCATACAGTGAAAAACATACAGAAAAGTGCATCGGGTATTTCTGATGGTGTTTGTGGGGACGCAGCATATCCGTCTCCATACCTCGACAAGGTTTCCAGACTGTTTCAATGTGAGGAAAGGATAAATCTTACCATATGCACAACATCAGCTACCCCAGAGCATACACGTTTCATTCTGATCTAGATACATCATACTTGTACAATAAATGCTGAAGCGTGTGAGTTAAAAATAGAATGTTCATGTAAGGCTGCAAAATAGCCTGAGGAGTATATCTATCACCATTAATTCTTTCTTTATTACAGTTATGTAGTTAACAATGCTTTGACAACTTTATATACTGACAGCATTATTTCTTTTAAAAGAAAATTTATTCCATTTCTTTAGATTCGCGACACCTCAATACTTTTATATTTTAATGTTACAAAAATTTAATTTAAGACAATATCAAGTAAATTTACTTTAATTATTACGTGTACGCGGAACTATGAATACTTGGCATTATATACAAATGTTTGTGAATTCATGTTTGCCTTAATTGTTGGTGTCTTTTTAAAACAACGACAACGAGTTGTGAGCATTCATCCCGGCGGTTAACAATGCCGCTTTAGTAAAGAATAAGTGTGGTGCAGATTGAAGTGGGAAGTTAATACCGCCCCGGGCTCCCTCCAGTCACGAACCGAGCAACGCGTCTTGGAGAACGTCACGCGTCGCCATGGCAACGCCACAAGTCAATGCTCCTCCCATTCCGCCACGCACTGGGACAACACGTTTGTCTGCGACCACAATTTGGAACGCATTTCTATGCAATTGTTCAAGTCCGGCTACATTATTCCACTCAAGAGAGCAATCTTGAATCATTATGCCCACGCTACTAAGTGCACTGCAGCCATAGAAAACTGTTCCATGAAGAGTCCACTGAATGGAACCACATCCAGAAGGCGTGAAAATTCATATCAGGATTTAGAAATATATTCATCTTTGTAAAGATTGAGGCTATTAATAAACTAAAGGAACTTCAAGTCGTCGCATTTGTACTTGTCCTTCGAAATTGATGACTCGCGTAAGAGTTACAAAAAAATAATTATGAAGCTCTTTAAGTCGTATGGTGAATATAAATTACAAAAGCATCACTCAATTTGTAACAACAATTTAATTTTTAAAAGATATTACAATCTTTCATCCAGCAATTATGGTCTTTCTCACACTTTATTTTCTTTATAAATAACAAACTTTCCTGACTCATGAGATGTTACCACTCCAATAAAGTATATACGCGTTGAAATTTCGTCCTGCACACTTTACGGGATGATGTTAATAGTAATATTCTGTGCAAAATCCTTATAGCGTTCCTTACTTAACGTACATTACTTATTCTGTTCATGCTGTATTATGTATTGTTTCTCTTGTTTTTATAAACAATTATTTGTCACGTAATGAGTTCATTTATTACCCAATAATCAATTATTATGTTATTGTGACAAACTGAGAACTTATATTACGACGTGTAATATTTCTTCAACTGAAAACTGAGGGAAATAAAATCCAGATGCTCAATTTTCTACAGTTACGAACTGGATACGACGCGGCACCAGGATCTCTGTAAGCACACGCACCGTGCCGGTATAATTTAACTGACCCTCTAATCAAGAATTTTCACATACGGAGGAGAATAATTTGATGTTTCGAAGTACGCCCAAGTTCCTCTAAACGCATGGTTCTCCCTGCATTTCATTAACTGGTTTGAAAGATATTTATCCCTTTTTATATTTTTGTGCCACAACATTGAATTGTCACAGATAAAACGTAATTGTAGATGTAGTTACTACCTGCGTTTCAGGAATTCTGAAATCTCGCTCCGTGCAGATAATTAAATTACAAATAAACGAGAAATGGTTGTTTTAGTAATATCATTACGTGAACAATATTAAGCGAACTGAGAGTACGGGCCAGTTAAACGTAGGAGCACTGGATAAGCACGCTTGTTAAAGTGATAAGATATTTTTTACTCCGAACATAGTAATTACGTCATCCAATTAGCAGAATGAAGTATCGACAGAATCTAATTTTGGGATCATCAGGTGTGTATCGATTGGAAAGCAAGTAGCAGTTCAACGAGTAGCAGGCTGACTGGGCAGACTTCCTACAATCGAGGTCAGTGTGTTGTCCCGCTTAGTATATCCTGAAAGCGACATACAATCCGTCACCAGCTCATACAAGTTTTGTCTCCATCAATTACTTTCAATTATTTGTTATAAAACCCGTTAGACTCACATAGAATGGCTTAAAACATCAGCATACTGCGGTTATATTGTCATTTATAAAGGAAAAATTCTAATACAATGCATTTTTATACATATGTTGTAGTAATTCTAATACCGTAGCGCTCTTCTCCTTTATCTAAACCATTATCTCATATTTCTTTCGCATTGTGAACGTACTATATTAAAAATATTTAACCGTGCAGTATATCTATAGTAGTTTTAAAAAATTGAGAACGGAATAAATGTATTCTAATATTATGAATGTTACTTTTACTCTTATTATCGTTTGGATCATTATTGACGATTTATTTGCACCTAAAATAGACTGTGAGTGGCCCAACGCGTTGTTTTTATATGGCGCAGAGTGAGCGCCGCTTCGAGAGAGAAGCTTTTTTGAACTTTTTTTAATTACTTAAAATATATTGCTACTTGAATGAAACGTTCATTAAATTTATAAGCTATTTTGCGCTGAACAGACCAAATGAATCAACTACCTTATTTTCAAATGAAATTCATTGTTTATGTGTGAAAAGAGCTCAAACGCCGTACGAGTGTGTCTATGAGTGTCTCGCATACAAATCTTGACGCGTGAAGCAATACAACCAAATTTTACACACATGTTCTTTGCGTATCGGAAATCAGCTCTGTCTGTATTAAAAATGCAAGATCGGCTGACATTTCTGTCGAATAAATACTTTTCAGGGTCAACGACTTTACGGTGTATGAGTACGACGTTCGCGATAAAACAATAAGTACCATAAACTAAGGAAAAGGTTTATTATATTTAAGCATTAATATCCCGGGCATCGCCGGGTACCCAACAAGTACTTCTATAAAATTATATAAAATGTTTCTTATTTACCATTTTAACTTTAACATTCATTTCCGATATTTAGGAAATCATTGCTAGAAATGTTCGTATGGAGTGTGGCGTTATATGGGTGAGAAAGGTAGACTGTAGGAGTTGCAAAAAATAAAATAATGGAAGTATTTGAAATGTGGTTCTATTGGAGAATGCTTAAAATCACATGGGTGAATAGGGTAACTTATCAGGAAGTTCTAAACCAAATAGGGGAATAGAGAACAATTAGGAGGACTTTGACCAAGAAAATTGGAAGATTAATACGCCACATTTTGGGACATGACGGTCTTGTAAAATTAGCAATATAGAGAAGTGTGTGGGGTAATAATAGAAGAGGGAGCCAAGGATGGGGTGTGCTAAGCAAATTTGGGAGGAAGTAGAACGTTCTGCGGAAATGCAAGGCCTGCGCAAGGTAGGTTAGCATGGAGCGTTGCACCTAACTAGTCTAACGACTGAATACAACAACAAAAGCAATAAACTTTCTTAATATTTACACTGGACATACATTGTTGTCATTTATATATTTTTAGTGTGTATCTTTAATTTAACAATTTATGTTTTAATATCATCCTAATTATTTATTATTTCAATCTATTTTATTATGTTTGTATTGTACGAGGGTTATTCTACGTCTTCCTTGACTTGTTTTGCCTCCTTTCATGTATATTTTATAGTTCTGTGATTTATTGTCAATTGTGTTTTTCATAATTGGCATATTTTTGGGGCACTCACATTAAGTGATAACCTTCTATTTCGCTCTGGGTTGCTTCTGAAGATTTACTCTTAACGGCCTTCAATTTGATCGCTTAATTAGTTAGCAGAATCAATTATTCTGACCATACCGAATCTACATTTATCAAATGACTATTACATTTTTTGAGGTAATACATTAAGTTTTACAAAAAGGATATTAAATCTTAATTGACAATTGAATTGTGAGTAGGAAGTCTGGAAAATATTATAAAATTGTAATTGTATTAGACGTTTGTATACGATAATTGGTTACATAATTACTTTGAGCAGAAGACATTTTTCCCCAAAGTCAATCATTAAAGTATAGTTGAAAAATATTAGTAAATAATTCATTCTACGTATGGAAATGAGCCACAAAGTTAACTGATTAAAATTATGTCAAAGAATTATAGGCAAATTATGTTTCTAAATAAGTATGTCATCTATTTCAGCAATTCAATAGGGAAAGAAAGTATTTGCGTATTTTTAGATATCTAAAAATTGCAATAGTATTTACAACAATTGAAGTTTGATTACAAGAGCCTTACTGAAAAGACGTAAAATTTGTACAAGTTAAGTTAGACAGATTTATGAATACTCTGAAAAGTAAACAACTATCATTAAGCAATACAGAGGTTAATTGCTGTTCTTTGATAGCAAATTATTACATTATAATCTTACAAGAACATTTGTATCTAAACAAAATAGGAAATTAAATCAACGCGCAGTGTTGATGTCAAATTCTTTAATACAAATCGAGATCAATATTCTCAAGATAGGTGAACGAAACATATTAAATTATATTTATTTTGTCGTATATTACTCATATATTTAAACTTAATGTATTTATTGATGTACTAGAGGACGTAACGGCTAAGTAATATATTCACTTTTTATAAAAACTTTGATCTAAGCCCCACCAACAGTAAAGATCATTAGCGACTGTTTACAAGTAGGGAAAACGTGCACGTCAAGGAATCAGCGAATGATTGATTATTCGAACAACACAACGACTATGCCCGTGCCAGAATTCGAAGCCGGAACCTCTGAGGTGCGAGGCAGCGACGCTAATCACTAAGCCCCATAAGGTCGGCGGTAATTTTTTGTTTAAATATTTTCTTAATTCTTTTATAAGGTCATGAATTTCAATGATTACATGATAATGGCCCGATTCTGAGTATTACATTTATGTACTTCTGAAATAAATGTACGAGGTAATTTCAAAAAGTATCGCGAATTTGGTGTTTTTTCTTAAATTATTTATTTTTTAATCAATATCTATTTTGTCCCCTTCAAAGTAATCCCGCACGGATATAATACATAATACCTTTATGCCAACGTTTCTTCAAATCCTCGAAGCACTTAGGAAAGCGTTATCATGGTGCAGAAGCCAATTTTTGTTCTTCCAAAAATGCGGGCTTTTCTGGCGGATTGCTTGGAGCAAATTGCGCATAACGTGCAGGTAATATTCTTTATTGACAGTACGACCCTTTGGCAAGAATTTGTGATGCACCACGCCCCTGTAATCAAAAAAAACTGTGAGAAAAACCTTCACATTAGACCGAACTTGGTGCGCTTTTTTCGATCTTTTCTCATGCGGCAGCTTCCATTGATGATTGAGCTTTGGTTTCCACGTCATAGCCATTAACCCATGATTCGTCCCCAGTTATGACACTCTAGAGCAAAGTTAGAACCAACATCTCCTTAGCAATGTTAACGCGACACTGTTTTTGGTTGAAATTCAGCAATTTTGGCACGAATTTCGCGGTGACGTGTCTCATGCCCAAATCATTGGTCAAAATCGAATGGTACGAGCCAATCGATATGTTTAGGTCTTCAGCAACTTCTCTAACGGTGATTCAACGATTGACGAATACCATTTCCTTCACGTCATGAAATTTTCCTCTGTTTTTGACGTGGTCGGGCGTCCGGCACGCTCTTCGTCATTCACATCTTCTCGGCCCTCTGCGAACATTTTGTACCACCGATAAACGTTGCTTTGGTTCAGGGTAGCTTCACCATACGCCACAGTCAACATTCGGAGTGCGTCCGCGCACTTAATTTTGTTTCTCACGCAAAATTTGATACAGATTCCTTGTTCCGTTTTGTGGAATAGGCAAAAATCGAAGACAACCCAAATCACGTCCAACTTCAATTGTTGTCAACAACTAACTTAAAATTCAAAATGGAAGAACCTTGTCAGTATTAGTGAGGGACACGTGCGCCAATATCCCGCCATAAAAATATCGAAAATCGAACATACTAGCCCACGGAAATTCAAAATTTGCGATACTTTTTGAACATACCTCGTATATCGTTTTTCGATCAACTTCGAATATTGCTGAAGAAATTAAAAATATGTACGTCTTCGTGTGTAGAATATTTTAAATAAGTTAATTCAGCATTTGTGATTAATTAATTACCTGTGGACGTTGATGGAGCTAGTAATGGAAACGATGTATTATTCATACGAACAGACCCGAGTTGAAACCCGAGAGCGCTATTTTCAACAGATTCACCGGGAGAACCTTCATTCTTTAATTAACAACAAATTTTCCTCCCTTACACAAAAGATTGGTTAGTGAAGAATAGAAGAAGCACAAGAATTGCAGAAATAGTTCTCGGGTTTCCACTCGGGTACAGGTGCGATTAAAACGCGACGTTTATACGACCTCATGCTCTGTCGTCATCTTCAGCTTGAACTACACCGGGAAAGCCTTAGTTCACTTAGCATAAGAATTGTTTAGATGCTCCTCCATGAAGGCTAAGAAATGTGAATTGAGAATAAGGGGACGGAAAAATTTTGACCCGCCCAGGACCTTCCGCTTGCCGGGAAGATGGTCTCGTATCTGTGATTTCGAGGCACGAGATTTTCTCCAACCTGAGAGCTCAGGTTCGTCTACTACTCACTGTATATGAGAAGGGCGAAGGAATCTCGTGGTCGACCCTGATAAATCAGATGGGAAAGCACCTGCCCGGTGATCGGAAGGTTCTTGTCCGGATGAGATATTTCCATCCTAATCTCCTAATATTGGTCAATATTTAAACTAAATTATCTGGCACTTTTCGATTAAAATATTACTGTACAGTTGTATTGTTTAAAATTTTATTGTGTATGACGAATGATTCTCCGTGAACTAGGACTGTTATATTCCACTAAGAGGATCATTAGAATCTTCTGAATAATAAAAAATGGGTTAAAGTTTTTCTTAAGTGTTTCACAAAGTAAAGAATTAAATCTAGGAGTGATAGGGGAAGTGGGGGCGTACAGGACACTTAGTTTTTAATAATTTTTGTAAAATTATAGAATAGGAAAAATTACTTCATAAAAGTAAACAGCATTAATTTATTTTATTACTTACTAAATCTAATTTCAATATAAATTATACAAGTTTATTTTTTTTTAAATTTTGAAAAGAAACTTAAAAAATTTCCCGCTCTGCCCCATCTCCCGGGGCAAAACGGGACAGGATATTTTTATCTATGTATAATAAAATAAAATTTAATTTAATAAAATATTAACACCCTTTGTGTTTATTTTGCGTATGGTTAATCGTTTTTTTGAATTTTCTTTCGCAATTTTTTTTGCAACAGCACAACCCTTGCTAGAATTTTTCCCTATTTTCAGTCTTTTCTTCCGTAATCCATTCTTTTTGGAAACAGAATCCTATAAGTCATTCTCAAATAATGATTCGGCCAGTTTTCATTTTTCTTGAGGAGCACATTACATTTTGCCTTATACAATAATATCCCGTTCCGCCCTTCACGCAAATTTTAGTATAAGGTTTTGACCAAGATTTAAACCTTATACGTAACTTACATGCAGCTAAAGACCATACGAGCATATACCTATTAAAGAGTTGAAAACGAGGAGTTTCGTAGCTTACCTTCTGTCGCAATATTGCAAAAATTATAAATTAACAGATATAAGACAGTCAGAACTTGATGAAGTCTGCTGCCGGGATTTCTTTCTTGACGAGTTACAATATTCCACCAGTATTTACTAAACTCCAGCACTATCCAGTAAAAAGAATAGGGTATTCCGTTCTACCCAGCTATCCCATTACACCCCGAGTTCCCCTACATATTCCAAAGCAAAAACTCAATATAATATAATTGTATTTATAGTGGTCATAATTAAACCACTCTTTTAAAAAATAAATTAACTTGTTACAATCTTGAAAGTATTTTTTTAAAATATGTACGTACATTAGAATTTAAAATAATAATATTTGTTTATTTAGAGTTGTATTAACGACTAATGGCAATTAGCTACCTTAATAAATTGGAGAAAAGTCTGTTCTCTATACGGGATTCTCGGTATGGGAGCTCAGACACACAACATGGGCAGGGGCACATGGCAAAATTCGAACCCGGGACGTCTGTGGAGCGAGGCAGCAACATTAACTACTAGATCACAGATGGCCAGCTTAAAACAGTTTTAAATTCAATAAACATTTCAATCACAGCTAGCTGCAATGGCGAATGTTCAATAAGAGTAAATACATTTATTAACGATAAAGTTCCATAAGGTAAATAACGATAAACTATCAATTATTCCGAAAATAAATTATAATAAGCTGATTTGTGAAGAAGAACAAATGTGTCCGCGTGGTTGGATCACGTCAAACCAATCGGAAGACTGGTCACTACAAAAAGCAATAGAAAGAAGAAACAGAAAAGTTGGAAGGCGGGGGCGGGCAAGTGTTGTTTTGCCCCTGGCTGGGCTGCGAGTCACGTCCAGACGGCGTCCCCCAAATCTAATCAGCTCCCTTAGTATCGTGTTGACGTCCTGCCCTTTCTTCCAGCTCCTCCCCGTACCTCATGCGCACGGCCACCGCTCATAATTAACCGCCAGGAAATTTGCGATTAACAAGTGGAATCAGTGGCGGTGAATACACTCGCTAATGGAACGTGGCGCGAGAACATCTTTCCGGTTAATTAGTGACGGACTGTGCCTAGTAACCCGGGCGTTGCTAAAGCAAACTGATTTCAACTCGTTCAGTTAAAATGTTAATTATGTAATTTAGTTAGGTTTACAGTCACATTAAAACGACGCGAGGAAAACAATAAATAGACATCTTTATAAACATATAAAAAGTTATATATAATGCTCCATATTACCTTTTCAAGTTGAAACCTCCATTAACTATAATTTGAAATTCATTAATAATTGAGTTTCCCTACATTTTTATATCACTCTTAGGAAATTTATAATATATTTTTTATTAATCATTCACTGCATCAAAGAAGTTGCGGTAAATGTCATAAACTTAATTTTCCCATTTTATTCCGTTCAGATCAATTTTCTACATGATCAATTAAAAATACTCGGCACCCTTTGCTCAACCCGAAGAATTAATGCGTGTATTTTAGATCATCAAAATATTCTTTGAACAGAATCCAAAGTTGAGCAATAAGCATGGAGAATTTAAATGAATACATTTCGGACGTATCCTCCATAATTCCGCGCACATTATTTGGTGAGATTTCGTAATACAGTTTGACAGTGCGTGTCCACACTCAGTAACATTAATGAAGATGTTGCTTGCTGTTGTTGTATTTAGTCCTTAGGCTGGTTTGATGTAACCCCTTACCTCCCCCCATGCTAGCCTAATCAGTGAAAGATTCGTGAAGATATTAAAAAGTAGCTAATTAATTATAGTTTTTTTGCAGCAAATTTATTTAATTTAACCCTCGGTTAGGCGCGTCAGGCCCGGCGGACGTATGACGTGTAATTTCTTTTATATTTGGAAAACCAGCTCAGATACTGGGATGAACTTTTTTGACATCCCAGAGAGATGTGTTTACAATGGTCTTCCGAGGTCACGTTCCAGAAGACTCTGTAGTTTCTAGGAAAATGACAAGAGATTGAAAAAGACAGTGTAAGTCCAAGGGGCCTACTGCGCCCACTTCTGTCACTATTTTGCTGCAGTACGTTGTGATAATAGTTATTTTCGTAGAAATCGTTGGCGAATATTCACGTTTAGCGTGAAATATTTTTCTTTTTGTTACATTAAATTTTTTTATATAAGTGGATACAATTTTTTTTGAGAATGATCATTTTTCAACATGAGTAAAAAGTGTATAAATTGAATAATGTTCAATATATATAGGAGACGTTAGTTATATCGTCACATCTGTGACTAAAACGTTGTGCGGAAGACGATATGGAAGATTCGGAAACTGAAGATAACAAAGAGGCAACAATAAGCGAATTACTAATACGTAACAGAACACACTGAGGACCATTCAAAGAAAGTAAACAACAGAGTAAAATTCAATATTCCTGTAAAATGCAGAAATTATTTATGTTTATGATTATATACTAAGATAATGTGCCAACAATGTTTTGACTAATCTTCAAAAAAAGTTGCAAAAGACACAGGATAATTTACTTAGATTATCAAAATTATAACTACCTTCTTTATAATAATCATGTATATAATACATAAATCAGTACTCTAAAGTCAAATTAAAATTTAATAAATTAATAATAAAAGATTGCATTTTTAATAATCAATCTCTTGAACACGTTTGAGTGGTTGATCGAACTGATTTTTGGTTTCCAAAATAGCGTTTCAACATTTTTAGGAGACATAAAATACCAAATTTTGTTTAATGTAAAGCTTAAAATTTTCTTTTTAGTGGAATTTTATTCAAAAATTTATATTACAGTTTTAAGTAAACAAAACTTTCATTGTATCTGTGAATTGTGTACATATGAGTACAAAAATACGTATGTGTTAATTATCTGAAGGTGAATTAATAACAATTGGTGCATACTTCTTCCGCACCACAACTGAGGGTTAATATGAATCATTTCAGAATTGGGTCTGGTATGATACCTACATTCATGAGCTACAATCTTACTGTTGTCAAAGTTAAAAGTTTTCTTTGACTCGTTAACGTAACCGCTGTGGTCGCTAATAACATCATAGTTAACGCAACCTGCATTGTTCATCAAATTTAAAAATCTGTATACTGACTGGTAATTAGGATTTTTTAAGCGAAAGCTAGTAGTTCGTATCCTTGTTCTCAATCCTTATATACAACATTTTGATTATCATGAGCATTGGGTCTTTGTAAGTCACAATAAGTGAGAACAGAGAGTTGGCTGATCTATGAAAAATGTTGATATTTAGTAGCTTTACGTCAGAGGTACAGAAATTATTCAAAATAGATAAAACTTAAGAACTATGAAGAATTGGGGCTTCCACATTAATTTTTCTGTCGCTTCATCAGAAAAAATAATCCACTTAGGATAGTTATGTATGATAAAATTAACAGCAACAATTTTCAAATTGAGAAAGACAAAGGATGACTTTCAAAAAATAATACAACTATCAACAAAATAAAGAAGCTGACTGAAGAGATGATTCGAAAAATAGTTGAAGACCCTTCCTGCTAGGGAGGAGCTTGTATAATAATTGTAAGTAAGAAATAATTTTCATAGATACACGTAAGATTTGGCAGATAATTTTATTTTTACTTCATGTCTTGATTGCTGTGTTTTATATAAAAATTAAGGAGATTGGACAATATTCACATATCTTAAATAAGAATGAGGTTAACATCCAAGAAGGAAATACAATATTTCTATTAATCATTGAAGGCAATTTAGGCGAATAACGGGGAAAGTGGACTAGCAATTGGGCTACCAAATGGATTAAAAAATATATTTTTAAAATGCAATTGAGAACCACTTTCCTTTTGTTAAACGTGCATTGATTAACTTAATACCATATGGATTTATTGTTGTGGTGTTCCGTCCCAATACTGGTCTGATCCAACCGACCATACTAGCCTATTCCGCGCAAAACTTTTCCTTTCCACATAGATACCACATCCCACATCCTCCCTAAACTGCTTTACGTATTACATCCTTTTCCTCCCTCTTCCGTTATTACCCGATACACTTCCCTCTAATGTTCATTTTGAAATACCCTCATATCTCAAAACGTGGCCTATTAATCTGCCGTTTCTCTTCGACTAAGTTCTCCAAATTGTTCTCTTCCCCTATTCTTTTAGAGCTACCTGGTTAATTACTCTATCCACCCATCTGATTTTCAGAATTCTTCAATAGCACCACATTTCAAATCCTTCTGTTTTCCTCTCTGCAATTCCTCTTGTCAACACTTCGCAGCCATGTACCGTCAATCTCCATACGAACAATGTTAATGATATCATAATATTTATACGTATATTAACCGTAAGTAAATTACTCTTTTTGCGAAAGCTTTCCTTTCCTGTACTATCCTACTCTTTATGTCTACTATACTCCTACCATCCCTAGTTATTATGCTGCACTAGTAGCGGAATTTCTTTACTGCCTTCAAAATATCGCTTCCTAATACAACACCCTTTGTTACTCCACTATTTCCCATAATAGACTCCAACACCCTGGCTTTCTGGCTATTAATCCTCATGTTGTACTCTTTCTCCAGAGTCACTTTCATGTCATTTATTGATGTCTTCTTCTGACTCCCCTCATACCACAATATCATCTGGAGACCTTAGGATTTTTATATTTACTTTTTAACTTTCTTTATATATATATATATATTAAAGAGCATCCGGTCTTCTAAAACTTGACGCAGAGTCAATATTGTTTCTCTTGTCCCTACATCAACTAAAACGCTTTCCATTTGGCGGTCCATACTCCTGCATACTGTTATCGTTAATATTTTCTACGCATGAGTTACTAAAGTAATGTCCTGTGCTGTTCGCATCTATCAGTTCCAGTCTACGTCGGTATAGGGAATTTATCATGTTCCTAAAGTCTTCTGGTATTCTTCCTGTTTCGTAGACTTCGCAAACTATCCTGAACAGCGATGATATTGCTTCTTCACGGGATGATCTTATCAACTCCGCTGTAACGTTATCAATTCTGGCACTTTACCATTGCTCAGAACCGTCAGCGCTCTGTCAAACTACAGCATTAACATTTTCTCCCCCAACTCATCCATTTCCTCTTCTATTTCTATTACTGATTGATCTAGATTTACACTGTGTTACAGTTCTTCTAGATATTCCTTCCATATTCCCGCTATTCTTCTTCATCTGGCTTACCATCAGCTCTCCTTATGTGCTTGCTCGTATTTTTCTTCCCGGAAAATGATTTTCTTATAAGCTGCGTCTATTTTTACCACTTTACATTTCTCTAGGAGTCAAACCTGTTTAACTGCTCAGCACTTCCCATTTATCTCATTCTTCAGGCGGCTGTACTGCTCTTTACCGTTTTTATCTCTCGCACTTTTACGTTTAGTCTTTCATCAACGATTTTTATTATTTCTTGAGTTATCCATAGTTTCCTATTGGTTTGAGCTATTCGTCCCACTTTTTCACCGTCTGCTCTAGTAATTTCTTCCTTCAATGGTGCCCATTTGATGGTCCATACTCCCACATACTGTTTCTTTCCTTTTTCTCCATTCATCTACTCTTGACTTCTTCTTTGAAAATATGAAGCATCTCTTGTTGTTTGAGTTTTTCTAATTCCCTTCTCATTGTTTTAATTTCTTTCTTTCTTGATTTTAATCATATTCAGCCTACATTTTATAATCAACATATTACGGTCCGAGTTCACATCTGCTCCTATGTAATGTTGCAGTCCGTCACCTGATTTCTTAATGTCTGTACCTCTCAGTGTCTCTCGGTTAATTCCACGTGTTAAGTCCGTTTTTAAGATTCATGAAGCAGGTATTGGATTTAAAACTTGAAATAAATAAATCATTATGGTTTGAAGTAAATAGCGGAAAAATATCAAAACTATGGATTGGAGGTATCTTAAACGGTTTGATAGAGTCAAAAAATTGTAAAATATTCTTTAGGGGATATTTCATTTTTTAATTAGTGAATGAAAATATAATCTGTAAATGTAATTTAGATTTTGTCCGACGTTTTCATGATTTTTAAAGTTTTCTGAATAAAACAGAACTTTCATGCTTTAGTACTGAAGATAAATCAATTTAGCATTAATTTGTTGGTTAGAAAATATTATATTTAATGGAATAATTTTGTAATCATTTATTTAAATTATATTATTTTACTATCAATATATACATATATAATAATTATTATTATCGTTTAATTTCCGTCATTAAATCAATTTCATCGGACGAAATTAGACGTAACCGTAATGAATAAATTAGTATTCAGTTATTGAACTTAATTTTCTTTTTTTCAACACTTTAAATAATATATACCTCATTTTTACTCTAATATATGTATTGGTTTTGGGGTTAAAGGCCAGTTTTACCATGACTTGTGAATCAAATATTCTACAAGAGCGATGTAGTAATAGGGTCGTCTAGAGACGACGAAAACCATATATATGTAAATCGCAAAATTTGGCACCGTTCTCAGAGGAACTTCTAAGTACAAACGCATTCACACTTGCGTCTAGTTTATCGTCATGTATGCAGAATGATTTCCGTGTACTGTTACTGAACTACTCAACTACGAGTGTCATTGGTATCTTCTGAATAATAACGTAATGAGACTAGTTTCCTCTTAATTTTTTTATAAAGTAACGCAGAAAATTAGCATTTTATACAATATTTCTGAGAACAGATATTAATAACAAATTTGGTAATTTTATTTCAATGCTGAAATTTATTTAATGTTTTTTAATTGAGTTTATTTAAGGTCGCATCAACAGTAACAGGTTATTAGTGACTGTACATTACAGCTTTACATTAAATTATTTTATATAAATTTATCATTTTAAAAAATTTAACTAGTTTTTTATGTCTCGGGAAGTAGTATATTTCGTCGATGCTTCCAAATGTTTGGTCTCTTTCTTGCTTGAATCTGCTGCATTTATATATGATATGTTTTATGGTGTTGCATTGGGAACAGAAGGGAGGGGGTGGATCTTTTGTTATTAGGTGGTGGTTGATTTTGGAGTGAGCGGCACGGCCCTTGTGATAAGTATTTTCTCCCTTCTATTAAGGAGGGATTTATTTTTCTGGAGTTGAAGGTGGCTGGCTGTGGGTTATAATTATTGGATTTCATTTCTTTCCATTTGGTTTCCCAGTGCTTGGTTTGTGTATGTTTCCAGATATCTCGGACGGTATTTATTTCCTTTGCTGTTGTGTTGTTGAAGTTATTGGTGGCGTTCTTGGCTTCTTGGTCTGCAATGACGTTTCCAATGATGTTTGCATACTGTTGTGACTGTTGTTCCAGTTTCGGCAATGTCATGAAATCTATCTTGTATTTAAAGTTCCTTAAAGGTTTCTGTTTGAGTTAGTTTCTGTGTGATAGGTGTGAACCTGTAACGACTAAATGCTTGGTTAATATGAGGACAGCGTAATGCCGTTCTGTGGTTCTTCGAAGTTGTAGGGTTTAGTGACTAGGAAGTGGAGGTGTTACCTGAAAATATGGCGCAGCCTGTACCATTGTGATTTTTGGAGCCGTCTGTATAAATTGTATTATATCGTCTGTATATTTTGTACAGCTGACTGACTTTTACTCCCCATTCTTCTGTTAATGAGATGTAGAAAACTTGGTCAGGGTTGTATCGGTTTGGATTAGGTGAAGTAACCAGGGAGGAATATAATTGAATGGGTTTGCTTCTATATTGGCATAAGTGATGTTTAATTTATGTTTAGATTTTCGAGTCTTTCGTGTAAGAATGGAACCTTGGAATGGGCTTTTCTGTATATGGCATGGCATGGTGTCATACTTTTTCGAATGATGGGGTTGTGCTAAGTGTGAGATTTTATGACAATTTTTAAGAGCATGGAGTCTCTTGAGCTTGAGCTACATATCCAAAAACTACCAGTTGCAATACGTAGCGCTGTATAGTGAATTGAGTCTACTTGTTTGAGGTTTTCCTTTTTGGCTGAACCATATACAGTGTAAGCATGGTCCAGTTTTGATCTGATTGTGGCGTGATATGTAAGTAGTAGTACTTTCCTATTCGCTCCCCAGTTTTTAATTGTTACGCTTCTTAAAATATTTAATCTGTGCCTTCATTCACGTGTTAGGTCTTTTATGTGGTCGTTAAATGTTAGTGCAGTGTCGAACATTACTCCTAGGATTTTAAGCTTTTTCTCGAAATATATTGTATTCTCGCCATTTTTTAAGCGGTCTTTGGTAGGATTTTATTTGAGAAAATTATGGTTTTAGTTTTTTCTTGTGAAAAATGTAATCCTATTTTGTCTGTCCATTCTGAGAGAATATTTACATGTTTTGCATGTTTTGTGGCGTATCATTGATCCTTGCATAGGAGTAGAATATCATCTGCATATTTTCTAATTTGGGTCGGTGGACAGATGAGACAGTCTGCTACGTTTCTTGAGAAAAAGAGTGTCACTGAGGCGTTGTTCGTCGTATAATACTGGATTTGTATTTTGAATAACAATTGGATCTTATTTTAATGATTATGCACTTAAATGATTTATTTAACTTGCTTATACTCAATATTTGCTATTATTTTTAGTTACAGTTACAACTTTTGGAATTATTTTGAGGGTGTCAGAAATAAACAGAAGTCTCCCTGTCGCAAAGGATACTCCGAGTCCGTTATACGTTCTGCTAAGAATCGAACTCGCCCGAGTATAGCCCCTTAAAGGCTTTAGTACTGTGTGGCTCCGAATAAATGTATTCCCGATGCTGATCCCAGAGTTGTCAATGTGGCAGTTTGGCGACGCCTCCGCCAGGTGCGCTGTTCCTAATATGGGACAGCAATCCGCGTCTTGAATAAGTAACAAGCCTAGGAGAAGGGATGGGTGGCAGGATGCAAGGGCTTGCGTTGTCTTATGCAACTCTGCTTTCCATAAAACTTTTCTCCTTTCAAACTCTACGAACACCACAGAAATAGTTCATTTTTTCAATCCGTTTCTCAGCGTACCTGATATTTTCCACTCCCAGCATTCCACAACCGTCAAAATTAATAACATTCGTAAAGTACTCGTAATCATGCATCAGTTTCATTACACTTGTTATAATTGCACTATTTACCAAACTCGCTGATTACCCGAAGTTACCCTATTATTTACTTTCGTTAGACCGGAAAAATAATTAATTCAACACTAATTTCTTGACCTTTGAGTAAGACCTAATGGAACTTAATCCTATACAGGATAGAGGCCGATATATTAACCCCCTAAAATAAGTTAAAAATATATTTTGCGTAAGCAGCAACAGATTAGGGGTTCTTAAATGGATAGAGGTTTTTCAACAGCCCACGTTTCCTTATTGGAAGTTATTAGACTTAATTAATTGAAATGGTTGTTTCATAATCGACCACCATACAATAGGCCACGATTTTCTGTCTGGAACCAAAAGTAAACTCATTATATATTTAGATATCCCTAAGCGATGTAATGGAATTTTGTATTTTTATGCCTGAAATGAGAAAGTGGTTAGATGAGCACATCTACTGTAGTCCAAACCCATTCTGAAACGGATAGTGGTCCACCTATTTTTACTCTCACTTCCAAAGAAAATAAAAATAAACTAATTCAAACCATAATACGTGTGTCAATAAGCTACAAGTAATGCAATAAAATATTTTTTTCCAACCTTTTGCAAAAAAAATAATTATACTATGAATGGTTAAATAATCACAGTATTGAGATGACATAACGTGGAACAAATCTAAACAAATAGTCACTATATTGGAAATCGTTGAGATGTTCCGTCCAAAGTAAGTACAGTAAGTAAAAAAATATTTTCAGAAATCAAGAGATAAAGTTTTTTTGAGCATCCACATTATATAAACCCCTTATCTCTTTGAACATGGTTTTATCCGTACCAAGAAATACGAATTTGTCTTTATAAATTTTCAAAAGTCGGAAAGTTTTACTTACTGCCTTTCTACTTTGGTTGGCAGTTACTGCCTGGTATTTTCCCCAAACATCGGAGGTAAGTGAGGTGAAAGGCTCCTCCCAATTTATAAAGGTAAATTCTTTTTTTTGTACCGGATGTTATTTTCACCACCGAGGGAAATTAAATAAGAAATTATTGAAAACGGACGCAATTTGATTTTCGTGCATTAATAAATTGGAGATTGGCAATTGGCGTTGGACTTTACGTTTATGATGATAGTGGTAGAGAGACTTGGAGTGTGATTCATAGAAGGAGGGGGGAGGGGGTAACTAACAGCAGGATTGAGAGAATATTTCAATATGTCGAATGGTCCTGAATTAGTTGACGCAGGGCGAAATACTCTTGATAGTAGCAGCGGGTACGAAAGTTAAACGAGAATTGTGTTCTTTTTCCAGCGCGGAATTAGAAGGAATCTATTGAGACCTGAGAAGGGGAAGCGATTTACAGCGGGGCGTACCAGGCAAAGAAGAAGACGATAATTACCTTTCTTCTGATTTCCTTCTACTGCCGAGTTATGGTTGTTCTTTTTATATCCGAGAAAGCTCATAAATACGATCCGACAATGCATCTCATGTTTATATATATAAGCTTATATTTATTTTTTGTAACTATTGTAGAAAGAGTTAATTGACAATCGTAACAAAAGGCTGGCTACATAAAATGAATTTGTTATCATATCAAATAAAAAATTTAGATATATAATATTCTGTATCTAAACCAATTAAACCCAACATAGTCATTTTAGTATAAAATCACGAAATCAGCCAAGTCTTCCACACCCAAAAAGTCAATTTTGGGTAAATTCGTCAACTCTCAAAAATTATCTTTTTAAATAATTTCATCCGTTTTATGACGTCGTTAATCAAATATATTAAAGACACAGAATTTCAAGTTCATATATAACCGTTGATTCTGTAGAATTATAATTTGAAAGATTAGCCTTTGCACATTGAATATCAAATATCAATATCATTGGTATGTTTCTGGAAACCACGACTTGTGATTGAGTCAACAATCTAGACTTTTGACTAATCACATCCTACAATACGACCTCAAAGCTTTAAATAAACCTTCATTTCCCGGGATTCACATTACATGATATGATTACCGAAAGTTGAGTTAGCACAATCCCGGGCTGTGATTCCGTGAAATATTTTTTCAGGCATTTAAAAGGCAATTCTAAATAAATCAGAAATAAGAACTGTAATAATTTAACAAAAAATCGATCTCCCACCAATTTTTTAAAAGGACTAAAACGTATCTATTATTTAAAACTACCTATGCCCACGACTTCGTTCGCGCGGAAATAATTCGTTTTATTTCGCCTAAAAACGAAACTAAAGGTACAGAATTTTGATCAAGCTGAATTCATTGAATATATTAAAAGAACGGTATCATTTATTTATAATCACTTCAGGGAAAAACCTTATAACTCGTAGTTGGTTTTGATCAGTTTAGGAGCCAATTCCCTTACAATGCTATTTATATAATAAAATTATATATATATATATATATTATTTTCTTTTCAAAAAATCAATTACTAAACATTAAAATTTACTTGATGCTACAAATAAAATCAACTTACGTATACATCGTATCGAATGTTTATTATTTATCAGGGAGTTAACTCTCTGCCAACAATAGTTAATTATGGCGCGAATCCTGCTGCAACAATAGATGCAGTGAGAATACTCGCCTTCCTCCCTCTATCTCTCTCATGCTGTCAAAACTACGCTTATAATAAAACTATACGTCTGACAATTAGTATAGGAAGCTTAATAGGACTTATCACTCGCAGTTGGTTTAGAGGGGAAATTCAATGGATTTACAAATATTTATATTTTATGAGCTCTGCAAGATATCTAAATAAAACATACACGAAAATTTAAGTTAAAATTCCTCTTTCAATATCTGCAATTTTCATTGAAAGCCGTTTTGTAGCATAAACAGGTCAAGTCTATAGGCAACCAGCATGAACGTTTTGAACATTTGAATGCGCGTATGTCAAGTAACCTTTACCTTAATTAATACCTTCTGAATAACATAGAACTTCGTTGTGAAAAACAAGGTAAGACATGCGATAATAAATTTCCAACCAGTTAGTCCAAAAATCTGTAGTCTGAGAATTAAGGGTAACTTCTTTAACTATACAACCATTAACACTCATGCACCTACCGAGGTATCTGAGGAATCCGAAAAAGACGAATTCTATGATAAATTGGAAAGACTGAATAAACGAAGTCCGGTAAACGATGTGAAGATTATATTGGGAGATTTCAATGCCCAAATAGGAAGAGAAAATGTATTCCATCCCACGACTGTGAACTACAGTCTGCATGAATATACCAATGACAATGGCCGTCACTTGATCCAGATGGCTACATCACATAATATGATCATTTATAGTACATTCTTTCAGCATAAGAATGTGTATAAAGCTACATGGGTATCCCCAGATAGGACAGTAGAAAACCAAATTGACCATGTCTTAATTGATGGTCGATATTCATCAAACTTGCTCGATGTCAGAGGTACCAATGTAGACTCTAATCACTACCTGGTTATGGCAAAAATAAGGTCTCGCATCTCTGATGCTAAAATCCAGAAAGGAGAAAGGATGGTTAAATATCGAACCTCTCAGTTACAAAATGAAAAACTAAGAAACATCTACGTTCATAGAATAGAGGACGACCTTCGTGAAAGACCTTTTGTGGAAAATGGCTGCATCTTTTCAGATTGGCAGAAATTTAAATAAATGATACGAAAGGTGGCAGATGAGGTGATTGGGAAAGAGATACCTCAGGAAAGGAATGATTGGTTTGATCAGGAGTGTGAGAAAATAACAGCAGAAAAGAACAAAGTCTACCTCGCAATGCAACAGCAGCATGTTGCTCGTAATGCACTGCTATTATATCGAGAGAAAAATACGAATTGAAAAGAGAGTACATTGCAGTAAGAAGAGAGAATGGGAAAATAACGACTTGAGAAGCTAGAAGGTCTTTATTCAGCTCAAGAAGTAAGGAAATTTTATAAGTATGTAAATAAGTCAAGGAAAGGTTTCAAACTTAGGGTTACCATGTGCAAAGCAAAGGTTGGATAAATTATTAGTGACTAACCATGTATACTTTCACGTTGGAGAGAGCACTTCGACGAGATATTGAACAAAAACGAAACAGAAATAGACCAGGAAGAAAATAAACCCGTAGGTGAGCCTAGAATCGGACAGAACGCAATACACCATCTTCCTATGAAGAAGTGAATAGAGCAATCATGAAATTAAAATTCAATAAATTGCCTGGCGTAGACGGCATACCTGCTGAACTTTTCAAATATGGTGGTGTCGAACTAAAGAAGAGATAATTCTCGATATTTGAACTAACGAGATTTTACCGAAAGATTGGAATCTTGGCATTATATGACTTCTCCACAAGAAAGAAGATCTATTCGAATGTGGAAATTAAAGAGGCGTCTCTCTTCTTAATATTTCCTACAAAGTACTTTCAAATGTCCTGTATTCCCGACTTCAGGAATATACGGAAAATATTTTGGGTAGCTACCAAGTAGGATTTCGCTCTGGAAAATTAACGATAAACCAGATTTTTATATTGAACCAAATCCTTGAGAAAACTAATGAATATCAAGTGGGAATCCATCACTTATTTATAGATTTCAAAACTGCTTATGATAGTATGAACCGGCAAAATCTTTACTCAGCAATGCAAGAATTTGGAATTCCGATGAAGTTAATAAACCTGGTGAAGCTCACACTGGCGGAAGTGCAGTGCATTGTACAAGTCCAGTCACATCTATCAAAATCCTTCGTGGCAAAGAATGGACTAAAGCAAGGTAGCTCTTTCATGTCTTCTCTTTAACATCGCTCTTGAGAAGGTGATGAGGGACTCTGCCATACAAACAAGAGGAACTGTTCCAACTGTTAGCATATGCAGACGACATAGATCTGATGTCACGTACAGTGAACGATTTAAAAGAATCATTTCTATGTTTTGAGGCAGCAGTAAAGCGGATGGGCTTGTCAATAAACCAAGAGAAAACGGTTTATATGTTCTCCGAAAGAGATCAGAATCCTTCCGAAATACTGTCTGTTGGAGAATATTGATTTAGAAGGGTTGACAGCTTCAAGTATTTGGGCTGCATTGTAAATAGAAACAACGACCGGACTCTGGAAATAAACACTCGCATGACACTAGCCAATAAGTGATACTATGGCCTTATGTGACATATGAGATCAAAACTTCTGTCTAGAAGAAATAATACTGCCCTATACAAGACACTAATAAGACCAGTGCTAACATATGGGGCAGAACCAAAATCGGATGAAGTTAGAATTCGTCGTTTTTAACTCAAGATCTTGCGAAAAATCTATGGTGCCATATTTAAACATGATGGATGGCACCGAAGAACTAATGATGAACTCTATCCGCTGTTTAAAGACGTCGACATTATAAAATTCATCAAGTTAAGTAGACTCAGGTGGGCTGGACATGTTGCTAGACTAAATGACAATGGCCCTGCATTGAAAGTACTCCTTACAGAACCAGGACCCAAACTACTTTGGCCACAGGAGATCGAAGAAGGAGCTGCAAGATTGGGATGCAGAAATTGGAGGAGAGTCGCTCGTGATAGAGATCACTGGCGGAAACTCTTGAAGGAGGCCGAGGCCCACCCCAGGCTGTAGTGCCAAAGAAGAAGAAGAAGAATATAGAAATTAAACATGCTCAAATGTTTAAGTTAAATCTTCTGTTCTTAAACCCTCAAATTTTCATTGAAATCCTTTGAGCCGTTTCGGAACCAATTCGAGACAAACTATCAGATAGACAGACACTTAAATTTTATATATTGGTATAGATACGAAACTCGAGTAAACTAACAATTAGCCTTTCTAACTGATCCTCTCATGGATCATAAATACTTTCGTAGTGCTTATTATCATTCCACGTCTCAATGGATACTTCCGTATATAATTGTACTTTTAATTCAGCGATAGCGCAAACTAAAAAATCTGTACAGTAACGTCTCATGCAACAGATTTTAGGAACACCATTGCAATATTTTTTTATATATAATTTCTTTCCACGTTTATGTTGGTGGTTTCGTACACTCAAAGTACGAAAGGGGTTTGACACAAATATGTCCAAAAACATTTATTCCTATGTTATTCCGATGTTGCGGCATTACGGAGGGTGACATAAACTATAAAGAACCTGCTTAACGTGACCTAAACCCTAATAAAAATGAAAACATTTGAACTTATCCTTTCAAAGTATTTGGTTAAATGACTGACGATTTGTAAGAAAAGGAAATTTAAAATGAAGAAAAGACAGAAGAAATACTTTTAATGCAGTACAGTTGTAAAGGGCTTTGATTTAGATAGAAAAGGTTCAACAGGACTGGTTATCGAACACATCCTCAAAAATGTTTATGCAGACGTTAAACTCAAGAATCAGACATGTCTGTTGCATAGATCTGAACACCTACAGTTTACTAAACCACATTTTTCATGACAATTTCAGGACTTGAATGAAAAATATCTAGATTATGTGAATTAATCAAGCCCAGATCTAAAAACTCTGGTATTAATTTAACTAACTAGGACAGAAAAATCTCCAATTGGATTCGGTACAACCGCTATAGTTTTAATCGTTAAATATTCATCTGATTCACAAACGTGAACCAGGTTTCTTGTGAATGGAGAACGAAGATACGAAATTAGTGCAAAATATACCATACAAATATTATTCTAAAAAGAATCAATGATAAATTTGTACGTACATGTAAACGAAGCCCGAAAGTTAAGTAAAAGATTAAAACGCGATATAACGCACGGTTTGAAATTTTTCTTGTAAGCAAAATAATTATTACAGATTTTTGATAGAAGGTAATGGAACGCAACGTGATAAATTTGCTTGAAATCATTTAAGCAGTGTGAACTATGAATGTTGGTAACTGGTATAAGCTAAGGATGTTATCATAGGATACTAAAAATAAATTTAACGTCTGACCAAATAATAATAATGAACCAGAACTTATATTGCATAAAATTCAAGTATGAGAAACAATTACACAGAATTATTGTGTTAAGTAAGCTGTTATATTTCGAATGAGTATGTCTATATGCTGAAAGAAAAGACGCAAAGCTGTGTCACAACGTTCAGTTTCTTTTTTAAAAATCTAAAATATTGTTTTTGGCTTTTTATTATTATTTTAGGATTGATCGTAGTCGAAATTTGGAATTGGGGAAGACATGTTGAATGTTGTGTATTAAAACACCATTTCCAAAACAGGCATTTAATGGTCGGGTGTTTTGATTAGGGTTAATTATTTTGGTTCATGTGAAGTAATATTAATCATTATCAATCATAATTATTAGTCATATGAGATGAGCTGCAGTGGATCCCAGACCGATCATATAGTGAAAACAGTGTGTGCAATAAAGCAGAGCACAGTATAAAATAATCAAATTAATGAAAGAAACTTGGCCCACGGTTAATCGTCGAGGAGTATTCGAGTGACACGCGAGAACGCATAAAACGATACGTGCCCATATTTAAAAAATGAACTATATTAGACGTTTCAATTAATCGGTTTGTGTAAATATAGTGAATGGAACTAATTTATGCTCAAAATCAATTATTTATTAATGTATTTTCATATGAGAAAATATTTGTGTAGAAATGCGTAAGGAAACAGACTGTACTTGCAAACAGTAAAATAAAATAAATAAATAGACGGCCAATAAGTCAGAATTTATTCAAAAACAACGTTTCGTCCTTTTTCAGACTTCTTCAGGCGTACTACAAACATAATATTACAAGAAATTAAATATGGGTTCTATGTTACAATTTTTTAATTCATATATAAAAAACATGGTTCAAAACTTACAAATTAATCCGATCATGATATTTACTTCTTAACTCCCTCCAGTGCATTCGGCAGCTAAATTTTAACATGGAGAAGAATATCAAAAAGTTAAACTACTGCAACAAAAGAGTTTGTTCAAATTATTCGTTTCATTTTTAATATTGATTACATGAGTGTTGCACCTGATATACAACATTTCACTCATAATTCTCGAGAAGTTTCTTCGTCTAAAATTTCCACATTTTGCGAATGGAAATTGTGATTATTAATGTGTATGTGATATGACACAACTGTGTACTTTTGAATGTCTAATTTGATGTTGTTTTTATGTTCTTTAAAGCTCTTTTAGTTTGTCCGATGTACATTGGATTACAATCTAAACAATTCATTTTGTAAATAACATTATGTATTTCCAGAAAGTTAATTTTTCCTTTAATATTTTGAACTAAATTAATTGATTTAATAACATCTACACCGTAATTAGGAAACAAGTCAATTAGTTTATATTGTATGTTAGGTATAAAGGTAAAGTTATAAAATTCATTTTCCTGTTATTAATCTTTTTACTTGTCGGAGTACCTGACTTTATCAATCTAATTTTGACACATTTCTTGACGAAATTGACAGAATATTAGTAACTTTATTTAGATTTTCCCTGTGGTATTTTTTATGTGACAACTTGACAGCCTTATTTACCAGATTATAAACCATGGCTTTCTTTTTGAGAAATGGGGTGATTAAACATATAATTAAGAACTCTTCCTCAATATGTAGATTTTTGATACCGATTGCTAATATTTTCTTTATTTAAAACCCTTATCATAACGTCAAAAATATTAATAGAGCTATTGTGTTCTATTTCATAAGTAAAATTTAAATTTTGATTATAACTATTGAAAATTTTGATTAAAATACCTAATTTAGTTTTTGGAATGATGCAAAAAATATGATCAACGTTTCTGAAGTTTGTTAATGGTATAAAATCTAATTATGAGATAAATCTCTCATCACAATCCCTAAAAAGAGAAGGGAGAAAGGATTTCCCATTTGAGATCCACTTATGTGGTGATAAGAATTAATGAAAAATAAGTTGAGTTAAAAATTAAATTGAACGTCCTTTTTGAATAAATAGTGATAAATGTATTTGCCTACCGTCTTTTTATTTATTGTAAAATTTAAAGTCAGAAAACTATGTTTTAATTCAATGTTATACTTATTTTTCCCTGTTTATCAGTACCCCAAAATCACTGAGTATAAGTCACCTTAGTAATAATAATGTTTGGATTCTTTTCTTCAAATTACATTCACAAAGACATATAAACCTGAGAAATCATATATGTACCAACATTTACGTGACTTCCTCTTTTAAACTGACTTATAACACTATCACATAAATTAAAAAACACTCATCTCTATACAACGCATCGTCAGTAGCCGTTCTACGTTTATAATTTTAAATTCATTTATCCAATTATAAGAGTAAATTGAAGGTCAGATCTGTGAAAACTAAGAACAGTGAACGTGTTCGCATCCTATTTGCGATTGTGAGCAGTTAGTTTGGAAATGAGCTTAATTTCGCTGTGCCGATGAGTCCCTCTCATTTGAGCAGCATAATTTGTTTACATATTGACGGTGTTAACGACTGAATAATATTGTGAAAGGACCCGTGGATGTGTGTATCGTGGTCACAGCGTTCTGTTTCCACAGAATTCATTAATAAAATAACAACCATTTTCCATTAAGCTCGGGAAACAGGTTAACATGCCCGACAAACAAACCTTCTGTTGGCTGAAGAATCATCCGTAAGAGAAAATTGACTGTTCAATTAAGGAGTTCATTCGTCACAGTCGCCTACCTGTCAAATCCGTGCTACCTCTTCGTCACACTCATCAAAATTGACCTCTGCTGTAATAACACATCAAATCACGATCCTCATTCACATCGCATTCCTTCACTACAGAATTAGTACAAGAAATTATTTTTATGTACATAATTCATTAAAATAAATCACACTTTGCAGGTACTTCTTAACTTAAAAATTGGAAAACAAATCAGAGACACAGACGTCAGAGTAGATTTCTGCTAAGGGACGAAGGAAACTGTTGAAAATACTAAAGTAAATATATCACATAAATTTTTACAGGGAGAAAAACAGAACAAAACATTTTAACTTTGTAAATTGATTCTAAAAATTGTCAAATAAATCTGCATTTTGTAACTTATTGAATCTAATCGCTATATTCCTCAATTTAATTATTCATTACCTTCGTACTGCAGTCTTCTGTTCATTGCTGTAAATGGTCGTCAATGATTTCGATATATATTTCTCTGTTTCGTTTTCTCTGTGAGCATTTGGAAAACTCAGACGTACAAATGATAAATACTCTTCATCTATAAAATAGAAAGTTTTTCAGTACGAGATATATTGATTAAACTCTGCACAGATACAGTACTCTGTCTGACTTAAGATTTCCGCTGCTAAAGTCAATTAAATTAATAATAAAAACTATTATTAATTCCAGGTGTGTCAAACTCAATTAATATACGGGCCATTTCATGCAACTGGTAAGATTCACGCGGGCCAAATCACATTTACAAACAATTTAATGAATTTATAAAAATTTATATTGACCTTTTACTGACAGACACTTCAATGTTATTTATTCGCATAGATAATCCGGGGCCAAAAAAACTCTCCATTTTGACAACCCTGATTAATGCACTACTGTTCATGAAAATTGCAAGATCAAGAAGGAGATAAACGGTTACAATGTAATTTATTCCACACATTACAGAAATGTCATTATACAAATTATTACAATTACAGAAGTGTACAGAATGCATATAAGGGGATAATTATTTTAAGTGGAATAGTGATATATTAATAACGAGTTTTTTATAATATAAAAGAAAAACAATAATTTACTTGACCTCAAAACATTTTTACAATATTAATTACAATTTTGATATTTATGCCGGCACTTCTTTCGTCAATTAAAACTATATATATATATATATACTTAAATTTACAAACATGATAATATTAATTACTTAAACTAAAACAATTCCAAATCTAGCCTCAGGGTCGCATTTATGGGCCTTCTCATAGAACAAAATCTACTCAGACCTGGCAGAAACATAAAATCAGCAAAGAGTCATAGGTTAATTACCACGTCGGCTTAGTGCAGGTTCCAGCTCCTTTTTGCTTATTGGGTCGTCCTCCCTCCAGATAACAGCTGCCGACCTCCTATTCTTCCTGTTTCAGGACGAATTTCAAAATCTCTCTTACCACAATTTGATCCACAGTTATGAGTGAGAAGATTAGCGTAGGCTAGCTCCAAGCGAAATTTCTCACCAACTCCAAAATTCTGTCCAAACTCTCCTCTCCAAGAAAATCTGTGTAAATGTCCTTCTAAAATCGATCTGTTTTAATCTCATTTCACCGCTCTCGCACATTGTGTCTCAATCTCTCTCTGACAGCCTTTTTAAAATCAATTCCCCACTTCTTTGGTTCATATTACCAAGGTGGCAGGGATGGATATTGACCAATCACATTCATGGTTACACTTGGGGAAAAAACGCCACCCGATACCAATTCTCACCAAAATTGGGAACACCCAAAGCGCGACGTTGAGTCCGTGATTTATTGGCTCCAATGCTGTCTCCCGTTCTTTTGATTCCGCACCGCCAAAAGCCCGGGCAGACGTCTTTGACCGTTACAGTATATTAATTTGGACCATTAGTACTTAGTGTGATGTGAAGGTGGCACGCGCTGCCGCTAAGCCTCTAAACGTCGTGATTCAAAGGAAATCTGGAAACGCTGATGGTAATCACACTGTCATGTGGTTGGTTATATATCCCAAATGTGGTCGATGGGTGACTTGTCAGGCGAACGGACAGGGCAGAGATTCAGTAGTACACGTCGTTCTTATACATTCCTCGCCACATGTGGTCGGGCATTGTCCTGCCAAAATATGGCATGTAGAGCTGCTTGCCTGAGGAGAAGTACCTTATGTTCTAAAATCTCCCTCGTGTAGCGGATGCTGCTCATATTGCATTCAATACGTACGAGGTGAGATCGCATGTTATAGCTAATGGCGCCCCAAGCCATCACACTTGACGTCTGTACTCCATGATTGCATTCACCACGGTAGCGTCGATCATATCGAGGCCATCACTGTGGCACAAATTGGAGCAAGTCGCTTCCGACAACAGCACGCCAATGACGACGTTGACATGCCCATTGCAGTCTGAGGCGCCTATGGAATCCGTCGCAGTGGTATCCGTGCCACCAGTGAAACCCTCAGTCAACGCACATATGACCGTACCTGTTGCAGTGCTCCAACCTCGAGCAAACACAGTGCACGGAGCCGTTCTGTTGGTTACGGCCATGCGGACAAGCTAGCGGCCATCTCGCGCTGTGGTCACATTGTGTGCTCGTCGCTGTGTACGACCCTCTATCCACACACACGCATCACTGTCGTAGCAGCGTGCCCAGTTCTAGCAACAATGTCACTGGACGACAAACCGATCATTCTGCCTTGTTCGAAATCGCTCTTTGACGTCAACGAGGCATATCGGATACTTGCTTGCAAGCTTCCACGTCGTTTCACGGCGCTGAACTGACCGACTGTGACGTAACAATAATTTTCTCCGTCACACAAAGGACGGCTGTGCTAGTACTACGTACACACACTATTCTCTGTAATCAATTGTGTACGTTAAGAGTGATTTGGCATATGAGTCTGTAAATGTTCACAAACGTATAATGGAAGGTATCATAGAATTGTGTGCAGCCCGAATAATATTTGAGGAATTTCAACTGTATGTCATAGGTTTATATCGTCCACCTAAAGACAACCTTGACTTATTCCTAAAAAAAATTCAGAAATACTAGATATAATATCCAAGAAACTTTGTTATAATATTTTATTTTAGTACAGACATTCTGGTAAACTCCTCCAATACCAAGGAGTTTAGGTACCTTCTTAATGAATATAACCTGATATGGCATATAAATATACATACCAGGCAAACAAATAGTAGTGGTACTGCAATTGACAATGTAATAAAGGGGATCAAAGAGTATAATCCAACTGCATCAGTTATCTAAACAGCTATCTCTGATCATCATGCAGTACAATCAAGCCTTTGTGTGAAGAAAACCCGTATCACCCCACAGACCAACTTAATTAGATTAAATATGGGAAATGATTCATTTATGAACATCAAATGTAATAACGTGATTGCAAATAACTCGAATTGCAGTACTTTTCATAGGGTGCTCTCTACTGTATTTAATCAGATTTGTACCTTGATGAAAATATTAACTAAATAAAATTTTTAATTAAAAGCAAAGTGGACAAACAGTACTGAACTTTAAGCAACTTTAAGCAAAGAAAAAACTCAGAACTAAAACTGGTGGATCCCACAAATGATGAATATCATACTGTGTTCAAAAACGTTCAAAAGTATTACATTGATCTATTACAAAGGAATGTTAGGAAATCGTTCCTAAAATTGTTCGTATGGAACATGGTTTCGCAACGTTGTGATGCGATTTTCATTCGTTCGATGCAAACGGAGTTTTTGTCTCATGGAGTGATTAAGTAGTATCAAAACATGATATTAGAATCCATACTATAGATAGAATCATTACAAATTCTTGTGGAACACCTCTTCAGGCCCAACGGAACACAATGGTTCCGCGTCACACAGTTTGGGACACCCGGCTTTACAGAAATAACGTTATTTCCCTTAGTAAAAAGGCTCATTATAGCTTCCAGGAAATGCATAGTATTTAAATATAGTAATTTATTCATAATTCCATTAATTTTATTTAATTATTATTACAGGTATTTTAACTTTGTCTTTTGGCATGTTATTAAAATAATTCTTTAATTAAAAACAATTTAAATTTCTTCACCTTAAGAGGTAAGACGGATTCAGATATTCAAATTATATCCTTATACCAGGAAATTTCCCACGTGATTGACAAAGGAGAAAGAGAGGAACAGTCGATGTCATGATCAATGATTTTCCAATGGCTTTCGATCTAATACCTCATGACAATATTATTGCATGAAATGTCCATAATTGAGATTGATAAACGAGTGTATTTATGGATTAGTTAGTTATTACGAGACCGACTGCCAAAAGTTAAATTGGAGAACTAATTATCCACAGTTTCGAATGTGAAATTGGAGTTCCACAGTGTTTTAAAATTGTTCCGTTGTTATTATTTATAGCCTACGTAAATGATTTTGTATCTGACATTAATTCTCAGGTGCAGCTTTTACTGACGACTGCGTAATATATCGGAAATGAAGAATTCCTCCAAAAATATTTAGATAAAATAAGAGATTGGGCACTGTTAAGAAAATATAACAAGAGCAAGACAATTTTTTTATATGCGTTACTTTCAAAAACGTTTTTACGGGAGGAGGGGTAACAGGCTGCATGACGGTAATCCAGATTAATTTAGGGTTACATGCTACATGAAGGTGGTCTAGGAACTGGCAACTTCCTTTTCATACATAAGAAAGGAATTGAAATGGGAGGATGTGGAAGTTAGAGAAAGACAACCAACGGTTAAGGTTGGCTCCCGGGCTATAGTTTAAGGAACCTAGCCAATGATTCACTGGAAAACCTGCATCAGGATACTTGTCTTACCTTCCAAAGAGCATTCCCTTCTCCCAGCCTCGTCCATATTATGCAGCAGCTGGTCGTCTGGTCCAATAGGATCAATAGGTTCCCGACCCCGGATCATACACCCTCAACATGAGATCGAGATACCCGGCATGTGACAATGTTATAAAACCAGAGAGAGAACGACTCGTCTCTGAAAGTACAGCATTTTCCCACTCTGGGGAGTAATACCTGGGAAAGCTATGCTCCCACGGGTATATTTTCTTGTTCGTCCTCTGTTATAGTATGGCTGTATTTTTTGGATTTCAGGTTAAGGCAAAGGAGTTGCACAATTTTTTAAGCGGTGTCCTGGTCGCGGTATCTAATCGTATCATAACAAAACCACAGCTAAATTTGCGTCTCAAGGCTCTTTCAAAGGCGTATGTAGGCTAACATCATTGGTGGGTAAAACATAAAAATTTGTAGAATCTAATTATTAAAAATAGACGAGATCATAACTGTAAAATTGAAATACCGTCAATAAGAGAGAAGAAATATTCATTAATACAACAAAATCATTCGCACAAATTCATTTCTGCGACTTTTATTTACAATTCTTGTAACCCCGTGGTCTGTGCCTAAAAACATTAGATTGCAGGCAACAAAATAATCAAAGACCAAATGCTTTTCATCATCCAGAAGGAACACTCGACCAAATCATTTCCTCTTTTACAATTCTTGTACCCAATTAATTAAAATATTAATATAATTTTTGGTTACAACTAGCACTCAAAATAAGTCTTGCCTTTGAAATTGTACTAAAAATATTTATCTAAGATCAATTCTTCTACTGAAATTAACGGAAGAATATGTAAATGTATCAAATTTATTTACAATACTGCAATTTCATTGTACAGTTGATGGAGTCCTAAACGAAGGTCCAAACTTTGTGTACTTTTATTATACCTGAATTAATGCATGTTTATTCTTTTTTTTGAAAAATTGTAATATGTCAGATGATTTTAATTGTAAAGATTAAAATCATTTATGATAACAGTAGAAGTAGTTATTATATCATAAATTGTAAGTGTAATTTATCTTAATTACTTTCTTTAGGGTGTGATAAGTGAAATTGTAACTTATATGTAGAACAGGCGATGAAGAAAGTTAAAACGGAATATGGAAAATGAATCATACTGCAAGGATGCCGACGATTATGTAGTATTAGGAGAATCAGAAGAAAACTTGGAAACTATAATAAATGGCATGAACGTAGTCCTGGAGAAAGAGTTCAATATGAGGATTAATTGAGGGAAATCTAAGGTAATGGAGTTTAGTTTGGGAAACAGTGGAATAACAAAGGGTGATAGATTGGGAAGGGATATTTTGACGGAAGTTAAGGAATTCTGCTACTTGGGAAGCGTAATAACTTAGGATGGTAGAAGTATAGTAGACGTAAAGAGTAGGATAGCACAGGCAAGGAAGATTTTCGCGAAAAAGAGGGATTTACTTACGGATAATATAAGTGTGAATATCAGGAAATCGTTGCTAAAAGTGTTTGTATGGAGCGTGGCGTTATATGGGTGCGAAACGTGGACGATGGGAGTTGGGAAAAGGAAAAGAATAGAAGCTTTTGAAATGTGGTGCTATAGGCGAATGCTGAAAATCAGATGGGTGGATAGAATCACAAAGAGGAAGTTATAAACAGAATAAGGGAAAAGCGAACAATATGGAGGACGTTGACCAAGAAAAGGAATAGATTAAAAGGTCATATTTTAAGACACGAGGATCTTGTAATATTCGCATGAGAGGAAAGTGTGTGGGGTAAGAACATAATAGGGAGGCCAAGGATGGAATACGCTTAGCTGATTATGGAGGATGTTTGGGGTGCTAGTTATAAGGAAATGAAAAGTCTTGCGCAAGATCGGTTAGCAAAGATGGTTTCATCACTTTAGTCTTAGGACCGATTACCACAACAACAAGTGAAATTGCTTATTTAAATTCTAACGGAACATCAGGTGCATTTATTATTAAAATGCAGTCATCTTAATAAAAATTCCAAAAGAAAATGTATAACAGTATTAGAAATATCCCATAAACATTAGGAAAGCATAATTGTAATCTTAATCTCAGAAATATTCCAGCGTTATGTACCAACCTATCTATAACAATATATGTGTCTATCTGTCTCTCTGTTTGTCTGTCTGTAATAGGCTCCGAAACGTTTCAACGGATCTCATTGAAACTTTCAGGGACTGAAGCAGAAACTTTAAATTACATGTTTGATTTATTTCAATGTTTTGAAGAGTAACGAAGAAACTAATGTAAATATTTATAAATCAATTGAATTGCCGCGTGTTCCTATAGCATTCACCCCACTAACTGTGTTATTATAAGCATAATTTTGGCAGCATGAGAGCGAGGGAGGGATATTTTTCTCACTCTATCTATTGTTGAAGTAGGATTTGCGCCGTTATTACCCTATTGTTGGCATAGAGATAACTCCCCGAGAAATAATAAACTTCTTAGGATAGTCGATATGACGCAAACGTAAATTAGTTTTATTTGTCGCGTCAGGTAAATTTTAATTTTTCCTAGTTGCTCATTTTTATTGACTCCGAAACGAATGATAGCAGGACCTGTTCAAAACCAACTGCGATCATAAATATGTGATACGGTACTTATATATTCAACGAATTCAAGTTTATCAAAGTTCTATACCTGTTGTTTCGTTTTAGGGTAGATTGAAAAGAATTACTCCGTCGCAACGAAGTTATAAACAAAAACCCAAAAACAACTAGTTTCAAATAAAGGTTTAACGCCACTGATAATTTTTTTCTTTTTCCTCAAAAGATAAAAATGTTTATTAATTGTACTAATACTTTTATTGGGGTGGAAAATAGGGAAAAAGAGTGCAAATATTATTATATTTTTAATTTGGATAGAGTAACTTACCAGGAAGTTCTAAGCAGAATAAGAAAAGATAGAACAATATGGAGGACATTGAGACATTAGGGTCTTGTAAAATTAGCATTAGAGGGAAGTGAGTAGGATAATAACCGAAAAGGGAGGAAGCAGATTATGGAGGATGTGTCATGTGGTAGTTATGTAAAAATGAACAGGCTTGCGCTGAATAGGTTAGCATGGAGGGTTGAATCAGACCAAATTTTGTGGTAAAAATTAGTTTAACTGTTATAAACATAAACTTGAATTGTAAAAATATTTTTATGTGAGTCGTGATAGCTTATTACCTATATCAGAATTATGACCAGTATCTATGCTAGTATTATTGAGGTGACTTTGGTGAAATTTTCTATTTTTAACTTATATTATAAATTCTAGACTCAATCGTGGCTATTAACTAATTATTTAATGCTAACATTTATTTAACCATTAAACCGCTCTCCTTTTTAGATGAGTTTCCTTGTGTTCCGAACGACCTTGGAATGCGCCTACGTGTGAACGTAGTACCGCTATAAACCGTTTAAGTTTGATGCTATTTGAAAGATTCTTTTCTTAAGTAGACAAGTTCGTAAAGTGGAAGTGGAGTGGAGTTGGGCGAGCGAGGGTCGGAGATGGCGCCTTGGGAGGAGGCCTACAAAGGGCACTGCACGTTGATGGCAGCCGTATCCATTCTCTCTCCCTAATATCCACTCAGGATGGTCTCCGAGAACGCAGATCTGCGGCTTACCAGAATGTCGTCTCAAAATGCACAGATACTATCTCAGATTTTCTCAAGGGAGAGAAGGGGAATAGTCAAAGAGAAGTATTACAAGTGTGAAGAGAATTCCTTTCTGCGTACGGGTTCCGATATCTGCCGGGCCTATACTTGTACATTGAAGAATTTATTCATACATAAGCTTCTACACATTACGTCTATTTCTTTAAAAGTAAAAATAAACAAAACAGACCTAACGACGGGAAATAGAAAGCTATCAAGATTATTATCGTCACTATCACACTTACTACTGCCCATACATTCATCCCCGTTCAAGTCCCTTAATTTACAGTTCTAAGATAAGAACCCGCATCAATTTTTGGCGTTTTGCCATAACTTTACATTTTATCAAAAAATTTCGATTTTTAATTATAAGAACCTCCCGCTATTTAAAGAAAATATGTGTAACTTTTCAGAAAAAAAATTATTTTGCAATCGGCTTCTTTCTGTTAATTTTCTACTTCTTTTTCTAAACAGTCTTGTTTTACTCAGACGAATACTAATAAATTAATGTTCTTGTTGTGGTAATCAGTCCTAAGGCTGGTCTGATGCAACCCTCCATGCAAACCAATCTTACGTAACCATTTTCATAGCCTCCCTCATCTGCTCAGCGTATTCCATCCTTCGCCTCCCTCTTCTGACACTTCTCTCTAATGATAATTTTACAAGACCCTCGTGTCTCAGAACTATTAATTTATCCTTCCTCTTGGACAAAGTACTCCATTGTTCTCTCTTCTCTTATTATGCTCAGAACTTCCTGGTTAGTTACTCTATCCAAATTAAAAATATAATAATACTTATTTATAATATTCTCTCTACTGTTTTCCCTATTCTCCCCTCTCCATAAAAAGTGTCTATACAAGCACTGAAGGTTCTTCTCTTTTCTAGGAAAAAGAAAATGTTATCAGTGCGTTCATATCTTATTACCTTAATATAAAACTAGCTGAGTCCCAGCGTTTTGTGAGTTTTTATTTATAATAGACTGGCACATAACGCTGGAATTGTCAGGAATCATTAATGATTCCCGTTAACTTCTTTCTCCTCTGCCACTCTTGGACTGAAGTACAGGTTAATTAGCAGCTACTTCCACAACAACGAATTAGACACCTCTATCGTTATTTTTTTATATTGATTTGCACATACTTCACCCCATTCCTCACTGTGGGAAGAATTTATAACGTGAAAATGTTTTACATCCTTCCACTGCCCCCCTTCTCACTCCCCCCCTCTCTCTCTCTGCCTGCCGAATTGTAAGGTAACCTGTTGAATGTCAGAAACAGACTCAGCGACTCAAATTACACTGGTTTCGATATCAAACTCGATACTTTTCTTATTCTTATAAGTGACACCTGTTCACCCCTCCCCTATTATTTCTCCCATTCCATTCTTAAATGGGTTGGGATTATATACAAACAGTGTCGGGCGAAACACTGTACAACTAATTGACACCGAAAAATATTTATTCACGGCATTGTAGATCGATTTTTCGTATTAAAAACGTCTATCCCTCTAACCCTGCCCAATTGCAAAGAACACGTGTACAAAATTAGGTCTAAATTACTAAACGTGTTCATATTTGTATGTGGAATATACATACATATATACGTATTGAAATGTTAACTTATTTACGTACAAACAATGAATTTCAATTATAAGAATAGTGCAGATAATTAATCTATTTTGCCTTTTTAGCGCGAAATTACATGAAAATTTAACGTTTTATTTAACTAACAACATATTGTAAATACCTTTAAAAATTAAAAGACTTCTAGTCCCTGTAGTGCGGTACACTCGCTGCGTCATAAGTGGGCTTCTCACAGACAATTTAATTTTTGAAGATAGTGTAACATTACATACGAATTTATTTCATTAAAGATGGTTCTAAAACTTGTCATGTTGTGTACGCACATATAGCATTCACATTTAATATCCGGCTGTAGTATCTTATTATAATAAAACTTTACTTAAGTGGGAATGAATGTAATACGTAGCTGGGTGTCCGGCGTTTCCCTACCGAATATATACTGTATATTAGCACAACAGTGAAAAGAGGTAATGATATATTGGTCAACGTGTCATTATAGTGCTATCGACAACATCCTCTTTGCATGCATGTGATTAAATCCGTTTCGTGCTCACTATGTCTAATACAAAACCACTATTAAAGCTAATTAAGAGTTGCATATCCGCTGTTTACGGGTGGAGAGGGCGAAAAACAATTAAAAACTATCATTACGGAAATAAAATGTTATAGTTTTATATATGAATTATTTCAGTGGGAAGTTCTGTATGTATTTATGGTGGGACCTTACTAATAGAAGCTACTAATAATCGCTTATCCGATTTGAGGAAAAAATCTAGGGATGTGAGTAATTTATCCGCTGTGTGCGTGATTTTTCTGCCAACACTTACTTTTCGCGTTTCAATTTGAAATGACAGTTCTTTCACTGTGAATGAATCATGTCGATTGCCAGGAGTTAGCGTAGAGTGGAGTGTGCCGCTGCGATGAGTATCCCGAATATTGGCGTACTCTAATCGACAAAAGCATCTCTTGACAAACTTTTTCATCATCTTTCGGAAGTTTCGCACTAACTCGTTTTTGCAGCATACAAATTCTATATCAGCACGTAGCCATCTTGAAGATATGGTAGACAGCACCAGTCACGGTACCGGGCCTAATATTGAATATTGAATTTGAATACAAGCAGGGAGCAGGTATCCAAGAAATAACGTTAAATATTACTAGTATGAATTACATTTGAACTGACCTTCGTGATTATTTATTTATAAAAAAATATTTAAAAGTTTTCATTGAAATTGAACTTCCAAATATGTTTGATGGAAACGTAGCTGAGGAAATTATTCTCAATAATTGTGATATACATCAAAATTATTATGAATTATTGCATTTTAAAGCTGTTTCGGTGTCCTCATTTGTTGTTTAAGCATATTGTGTTATATATACGGTATTCTATTTTACTGCGAAATAATTTGTCCATGTAATGGCATATCTCTTGTTTGACGTCTGATGTACTCGTATTGAGCCCCTCAACAGAGGTCTCTAGCAGCCCTAGCCCGGGACCGGATTCACGGTTTTAATTATTCTCAGCGTAGCTTAGCGGGGAGTAAACTTAATTTCGCAGCAGGAGTGTTCGGATTTTATTGCCTCAAGAAACCCGCTGTCGCTATTATGTCTTCGTCTTCACCCCCTCCCCTTTCCTCTGCTCCCCTTCGTGCTCCTTCGTGACGAAACTTCTCCTGGCGGCGTTATTAAAAAAATAAAATAAAAACGCTCGACGTGTCATCTTCGCAACTCTGAACAGCCGTATTCTTATTGCTGTCTTCTGCTGCCAGGCGGCTTCTCTCACGTTGTTAATTTTATTTTCGCCTCCCCATTGAAGTTAATTTTAGCAATTATTCAAGTTGTCATCTGATCAAAAAGAATGGCGTTCTTAGGCGCAGCGCAATTGAATTATAAATGAACGTCCTGGCTCTTAACAGCAGAATCATTTACAAGTCGAAACAAATAAAAATATGCTGCCTCCAGAATTCAAGAAAGTCGTCTACCATTTGAGATGTCAACCAAATTACTGTAAAAGAACACACAATCCTTTCTCATCATTATTCTGCATCAAGCAATTCAGGTTTGGTTAACCATCTGATGGGTTCATAGTAGCATTATTTTTGACTATTCAGCAAAACAGTGTATAAGGGAATCACCTTCTTTGGAAATTGTAAATAATTATTTGGAAATTACATTTTGTAAGAATATTACATTTGACTTATCTTAGGCTTCATAAAATATGATTCGCTGTGGGACTGGTTCATCATTTTTCCTTTTAATTGATTTTTTTAGTTTTACTTTTGTCAAATATACATATCCCTTCTTGATTAATTCGACTAGTATTATTACATCTAAAATTCAAGTCCCCCCATGAGTACGTTTTTCTGTTATTCTTGGCCGTTTCATAATCCATGTACTGAACAATTTGTCTATACAGGGCAGTAGTTTCAATTTTTGAGTGTCCATGTAGGAATTCCTGCAATTTTCCTCCTATTGTACTGCAGATTTTTCTGGGTTTTGCTTACACTTAACTTGACTGATATTACTACCGTGACACTCATTAATATGGCAAACAATCTCTGTTTATTTACTTTAAGTTGTTTTTATATGTATACCTTATTCACGTTGAATGTGCGCTGGTGATTATTTAAATAACATATTATTATTTTACCTAGGGAATATTTGTGTGCTAAATGTGCGGCTGGAATAAGTATGGACAGGAACAGGTAGAATTTTAGGACGGATCTTTTGGGCTAAAAATAACGGTTCCTGGAAGTGATCGCATCGTTGGAGACTCAGTAGCGAACCGGGAAACGTTTAACAGATTTTCTTGGGGGGATGTTGAGCCACGTCCCCGCCAATCAGGAGAGAGTGGAGTGGAGCGGCAGAAATTTTGAAAAGGAGAAAATTATTGATTCTTTGCTGGTGCTTCGGGCTGACCAAATGGAGAAAGGGTACGACGAAAGAAGAGCAGGAACAACGTGGGATTGACCCGTGTCAAATTTTTTACAGCTACGCTAACCCGTCTTTTGAATTTAAGCATATTGAAAGTTTTATAACGTCAATTGTTGGTTGTAGTGGTGAACTAGTAGCCAGAATAGGTTGTTATTTTTATTATTACAATTACAAAATATAATATAACTTGATGTCAACAACGAAGCATAAAATGTTATTATTTAAACTTTTACACAGAATCATTAAAAAAAATTATTTTCTTAATATTATTAATTGTATTGGTAATTTCTGATTATTATAATAATAAAGTAGTCCTTTGACTTGTTTATTTCGTAATTAGAGATAATTAGCTATGATAGTAAACAGATATCCCCTCGCAGAGAACAAATGTGCTGACCTCCAGTGGTGTGGTGGCCAGCGTTGCTGCCTCACAACCACGAGGTCCCGGGTTCGAATCCTGGCATGGTCTTGGATGTTTGTGTTGTCATGGTCGAGAAGACCGGAATTAAGACTGTTGGAGGATCGATACGCTGACCACGTGCCACTCCAAATTCGGAATGTGTCATGCAAGATGACTGTCCGCAGTCGATTCGGTTGGCCCAGGTCCTCAATGGGCTGTAGAGCCATGGAGAAAGAAAGAAAAAAGAGAACAAATGTATTGCGCACACGAGAATCTACACAGATTTCGATCGTAAGATAACTGTCGACAGACCTACACTAACGTGTAAACGACCTTCAGATTTCGCGGTATATTTGTTAAATCTGTCAGATATCTGCCGATGAAATCTGTTCACGTGTGGGCACGCGTTGGCGAATCATTGTAGACTTGGCTGCTATGAACACAATGACCCAGTACGTCGGCCAATATGTAAACGTCCCGTTTCACACTATGCACTTTTCGTTGTGTATATTGGACTCCTTTCATAAATGCAGACAACCGGCTGCAAAGTCAACTTTCATTAAAATATATGACAACTCCCTCCCGTCTACATCATGGTATGGCCTTCATTGTGCCAGCCTGGACCATAGTTTAAGGAGGTCATAAGAATTCTAGAAGACAAATGATCGGATGGAGAAACTCAAACTATATGATTTATTTGTTGAATGAGCGCTTGGGTTAACGTTGATAAATGTAAAGATCGGCCAAATCGTCCTCCAAAGACATACTCCGCTTGATGGTGAAGGACTCGTCTTCAACCCAGTCAGTAATATGTAGATGAGGTCAGAAGTTATATGATACTAATTCGCAAAAAGGAGGGATCATAGTTAGTAGATTTTAGACAGAGTAGTACAGTAGTAGAATTTTTTACAGTAAAATTTATACACAGTTTTTGAGAGGAATATTTTATACTTAAGTATTGTACACATCATTTTTGTAGATCATTGTGGGACTTCAAAAAACACAGTGAGGAGATATGATTTAACTTGAAATTGCAGCCAATTATTCTAACTATTGATAATTATTTCGAAGATACTGTACAACAGCAAACAAGCGATACTGAGTGTTGGAGATCACAACATCGAGTTGATGTTTTTTGGAATTTCCAACTAATGTGAGGATCCACGAGCTACGACCAGCATCCTGGGGCCTGTAGATATACAAAGTGTACGGTTGTATACGACGATTCACATTTCTCACTTCTCGTTAATGAATTATCCTTCTACTTTAATCCCAGTACAATATAACCACAACTCACCTCAATAAGTTAGTTGAATTTAAGTCCGATGTTTAAATATGCTTAAACGTCTTAATTGACTTATTAAACTTCACTAATTTTTGTAAGAGCTTCTAATCGACCCCTAACTTTAAGCTTAACTTGAAAATTCTTCCAGTTGGTTTCGATAAGCTCATTTGAATACTGCTTGTTAGGGAACGTAAAAGCGTATCAATCCTGAAATGTCATTGAAACACCAGATCACAAAACTCAGGTTATCGTACTTTTGCGTTCAGATTCATTAAAGAAAGACATGATGCTGGAAGCTGTCCGGGACAAGGTTCCTTGTTACTATCAAAACCTAAACGAGTCTTGCGTAAGGCCGTTGACAAATGTGGTACAAGATCCAAAAACTGTCCAATATTATTGCCTAGGATCAGATACGACTGGACAGATAACCTCATAATCATTAGGTACGGACCATATCACTGTCACTGGTAACACTTCGTTTTGGAACCTTGATGTTACATCAGTACTGGTGTTCCAAGCAGTCCCCCAAAGCTGGATCCTTTATATATTAACAGCAATGTTAGAATTAACGGTGATTACCTTCTGAACATGAGGAATAATTGGTTTAGTTTCACTACCAATTCCTTTCGCATATTAAATATAAGTTTTCTCCATGCCAATCGACGATCTAGGACTCGCCTAAGATATTTATCGTTTAGATTGACTACCGGGCAATTGAATCTCCTCTTAGTGAACGTTATGTACAAATATTTATCCTTCTGGTATGCTCCATTGTTCAACCATGCCTGTACTTTTTCCAGGTGATTTTGTATGTCTTTTATGGCGCCATCTACATAAATAAGAAGATGACAAGCTTTCGTTCCTGGGTGTTTTCGACGACGTGTCAGTTTCTTATGTCTTCGGTACAGACCCGCCTTTATAATATTGAATTATTACAAATTCATCAAATTGTATTATGAAAAATAGCACAGTGATACTTTGTTAAATTTAACTTTAGAGTGAAAAAGTTCTTAAAATGCCAAGTTTAGTTTGATGCATTTATTAATTAAATTTCTACAGAATTCAAATGTTGTAATATTATAACATAAAATAATTACATAAAAATAAATACTTTTATTAGGATAAATGTGCGTGATGCTTTAATAGGAACTACTCAATATTAGGCTGAATTTAGTCTTAATCTTAAATCTCTTTGAAAGGTGATTCCTAATCTGTTTTGCTTCTAATTTATTAATATGCAAATAAAATAGCTGTTTACTATAAAATTTATAATAATTCTTAAACAGTTTGATGTATGAGAAAATAATATATATTTGAATAACATAAGAAAATCAATATTTTTATTGTAAAACAAAATAGTTTGAATATTAGACAATATTTTATCATTTATAATTAAATAAAATTCTAATTAATTAATTTGTTTGTTTGTTCTAATTATTTATCAATAATTTTCCCAGGATCACAAAGTTTCTTCTTCATCCTCTAATCCTTCATCATGTTTCATAAATATAAATGCTTTAAAACTTTTATTATATTAATCTGTAAGTAAATAGGCACTTCCTGTGTTACTTGAAGTATTCCATTTATAGATAGCCAAAATTTCTGACACACATCCATTCCCTTAGACCACACGGGTTTTGCTTTGGATTAAATTAAGCAATTGCAGTTCAGAATTCACCCTTCCTGCCCAATACACACCACTTTAGGAATACTTCACCTAGTGGTTATAAGATCGTGTACGAGTAACATACTCTTCTAAAGTCTGAAAAGGCAATTTTTTACTATAAATGAAATGTATTTATAAACCTGTCTAATTTAAGTTTTATAAACCTTTAGACTACGCTGGATTACCAAGGGTCAATTTAAAGAATAAAGGAATAATATTATCTAGTGTGATAATTTTAACTTCTACATAGTTGTTTAATTGTTGATTTTAACCATAATTATGAAATTCTTCCCTTTTTTGTAAACCAGTTCCCACTAAATCGTTTAAGTAACATAATGTAGAAACACCGAGTGGTGGGAAATTTTCCTAGGTAAAGGTTTTTTAATACATTGAAATTACGCAATAGAGTGGTTACGAAGTATGTTTTGTACCTGCGAAGTATTTATTTTGTGACGGTCATCACTGAAGTCTCTTATTTGCACAATGCAACAAATCATTTTCCGGACAATAGCTGCAGACCGTTTATAGGCAATGCATTTCTGTACTTTAAATGACAGGTCCTCTCAAATTCAAGAAAATTAGCTGCTGTCAAGTCGGAAGTTACATGTAGATAATTGGAAACAACTACTAAGTAACGAACGTCAAACACACCCGGTTGCTAAAATTTTTCTATTGGTTCAATTTGGTAAATTCCAACCAATGGATGCTATATAATATTGCAGCTAATTGGTTATTAGAAAAAGGACGAGGAGAATTTGGAGACATGTGAGGTGAAATGCAGACAGATTCATAAAATTGTGGGACACTGGCGAAAGCATAGTTGAGCTAAGTTGTGAATAAACTATAAAATTTTGGTACTGATCTCTTCTACTTTGACCCAACGCGTGTCCAATGCAGAGTCCACTAGTATTGGAGCGACTCAGAAGCAGACCGTCTCAACCTGCATAATAGAAAACAGCTGCAGTCTTATGTTTACATAACATTTCAAAAGTTCACTTTGCCAGTTCTATTTGCCAAATAAACTTGCTTCATTCTGGTTCACCCCACAGGTGACCTGAAATTAAAGAGTATCAATGTAAATTACTGTTGCTCTTCAATTATCATGTTAATTCATTTTGTTCATAAATCATATTTTATTCTTATTAAAATAAATGTCTACTTTGATTTTAAATTCATTACTGACATCATTATTTAATTTCCCTTCAAATTATAATGTCCCCAATAATTAAATGTAATAACTTTGATATCAAATGGGGTTCAACCAACGTAGGTCACAACTTAATTAAATAATTAATTAAAAATAAGTAAATTAAACCTCCATATTTTTCTCTTTTTTATAAAGAGACATAAAATACCTTGTAATTACCAACACTGTGTTAATTAGTTACATATTGTTTGCAATTTGTATTTACATGATATGATATTATTTAAAATTTGGAATATTCTACATATGGAAAAATCCGGGAGACACCAATTAGACAATATAACGGTGTGACAGAGATATAAGAATCAGCTGTTGGACTCCAAACCTTCCCAGGAGCAGATGTGAACTCAGGCCATTATCTCTTGATTATGAAATATAAGTGAAAATGAAGAAATTCAAGAAACGGATTAAAACAAAGAGATGGGAATTAGAAAAACAGAAACTGCAGGAAATGCTTGTGGTTCATAAAAAATATGGGGTCCAGACTAGATTAATTTAGAAATGAAAAAGAAATAATGTATAAGATCTTAATTAGAGGAAGAATGTAGGAAAAAGGAAAATGTTCGTCTAATTATAGAAGGCGTTTGATAATGTAAACTGGAACACACTATTAAACATTTCGAAGAGTTTAAGAATGAAAAGGCTTATCCATAACCGCTGCAGCTGTAATTAGAATTGAATATCAAGAAACGGAAGGAGAAAACAAAAAGGAGGAAGACAAAAATGCAGTCTGTCATCCATGCTGTTTAAGTTATATATAGGACAGCCGATGAAAAAAAGTTAAAACGAATTTTGGAAAAGGAATCATTGCAAGATGAAGAAATAAAAACCCTACGGTTTGCCGACGATAGTATAGTATTAGGGGAGTCAGAAGAAGACTTGAAAACCATTATAAATGGCATGATCGTGGTCCTGGAGAATGAGTTCAATATTAAAATTAATAGAGGGAATACCCAATGTAATGGATTGTATTATGGCAAACAGTGGAATAACATAGGGTGTTAGATTTGGAAGGGATATATTGAAGGAAGTTAACGAATGCTGCTACTTGGGCAACATAAAAACTAGGGGTAATATAAGTATAGTGGACATAAAGAGTAGGATAGCACAGGCAAGGAAGGCTTTCGCAAAAAAGAGAACAAGAAAGTTCTAAATGGAATAGGGGTAGAGGGAACAATATGGAGGACGTTGACTAAGAGAAGGGATAGGTTGACAGACCACGTTTTAAGACATGCGGGACTTATAAAATTAGCATTATAGGTAAATATGTTGTGGATAAGAACAGAAGATGGAGGCCAAGGATGGAATCTGCTAAGCAAATTTAGTGAGATGAGGAGCTATGTAGAAATGGAAAGTCTTGCAGAGGATAGGTTAGCATGGACGGTTGTATCAGACGAGTCTTAGGACTGATTATCACAGCAACAACAATTACATTGTATGATATTCGTTCTACCGAGTTCATTTTGATTAGTAAAGGTTAAATTTTTTAAGTTTTGGATTAGCAGAAAACATAAATTTCGTTTCAATTCGACTATCTTACGTTCTTTTTTAAAAAAATTTAATGCAGTTTCGTTTTCATGGTAATCCATGATGGATTATATTTTTTCCCTGTCAGTACTTTACTGTGTATTGGTGGTATTTTGGGCATTGATTAATCACATGGACTATTTTAAAGTGGTATTGCACAGATGGCATGATTGTGGTTTGGATCTATCCAGCAGATATGTTTGTCTCAGACGTCACTGCCAAGCTCTTATTCTAGAAATGGCTACCCGGTCCTTTCTTCAGTGACTTGCGCTGTTCCCTAGACGATATAAGTTTCCAATTTTTGTTTTTGTGGGTATTTCTGGACTTTAAGGTTTTCTATATGTTGTAATATTTTTGTTTATTTCATTTTTTAAGGGCTTTGTTACTTGCAAAGTCTGTAACATGCGAAATCTAAACTCCTTCAGATCATAACGGTCCATGTAATTTTTAAACATAGAAACCTCGTAGTTACATGGCGCAACACCCAATCAGAGAAGAGGCTTGCTTAACGCAGACCTGAACTGGCCAATCAACGACCCGACAGACGTATTCACCAGGGTGTAATACAGCTCCTCGGCGATTACAGGCGTTAATTAATATCTGTATACGTAAATAGTTGTAACTTTAACATAAGTGACCGCTGTCAATTTCACTAAAGTTGAATAATAATTATATCACTCGTCTGACATTATTTATATTGAGTCCTGAAACTATAAAATTAGCTTATATAATAATTAGTTGAAGAGGAAGGTAATCGTTATTTAAAAATCTGATACACAGATGAACTAAAGAAAAGCTGTCATCATATTCTTGCATAAAATTTCATTGTTAAAAGAATTTTCAGTATTTATTAATATCTTACACAAAATTAAAATAATAACTGTAACTATTCGTTTATGTTTCTCCATGACTACATCAAAAGTGACTGACAATTCCATGATAGTGCTTCCTATGAATAAATTTTGATGGAGTTAATGTATGTTTAAAAATGATCATGAATGGTAATAAAATCCGATTAGTACATCGGCTGAATATACAGACGGTCTGTATAGAATAGATCAATGCCTCAGGGCATTTAGTCGGCTGTCATTTACACCATGTCAACCGCTATCAAAAGAACGAGGTCGCATTAGCAGGCTACTAACAAATATATGAGTTTTGAGTGAGTCCCCTTTCTCTCGTACTTTATGTCAGTGCGCACATGGGTGTGTCGCCATGATTAAATGGAATGTAAATTTCCGCGGCCCTCCCCTCTTCACTTAAATCAAATGCTGTTTTACTATTACTATTCAAACACGACACGCGTACCAGCGTAAATTTTGTTCAATTGGCTGAAATTATTTCACAATGTCAAATACTGTGTACTGCATTTAAACTTAATTTGGAGTATTTTTCGTTTAATTTCTCCTTATATTTGTTCACTTTTATAATTGACTCTGAACATTAATATAGGCAATTTCTTCTGTCATTATGGAGTAAATAATTACATATATTGCCGACCTCCTGTTGTGTAGTGGCTAGCGTTGCTGCCTCACAACTCCGGGGTCCTGGGTTCGATTCCTGGCATAGGCTTGGAAGTTTGTGTCGTCATGGTGGCGAGGACCGAGATTAAGGCTGCTGGGGAATAGATACACTGACCACCCCAAATTCGTCGGAATGTGTCATGCCAGATGACAGTCCGCAGCCGCCTCGGTAGGCCTAGGCCCTCAAGAGGGCTGTTGAGTCATTGGAAGAAGAAAATTATATATATTGGTATTTTGTGGGATGAATACCGAACGAGAATCTACAGTAAATGAGAATAATACGAGCTCCAATACGTCAAATGTCTAAATAATCAGGCAAAATAATTGACACAGTAATTCATCACAATTTTATTCCTATAGTAACTTGTAGAAGATGCCAAACTTCTAAATATGAATATGCAGACGTAATTAGAATATTAAAGAATTATTAAAGAAGCTTTGACCACTGGCAAAAATAGTTAGATATTTATTAATTTATTTTTAACCGGCCAGGTGTGCGCCGTTGTACGAATAATTATTTGTACTTGTATTAGCCCGGTACAGTATTTGATTCAGGTCTAGTCCATTGGTCTACATGTGATTCATCCGATTCCCAGAGAGTCATCTTTTAAACATTTACCTCACCACGTCTACCTAACCCGACAGAATCTTTATCATACCCAGTATGATGACTCATAGAACTTTAATTGAATCAATAAAACTCCGGGTACATTAAATAAGTAAGCCACTTAAAAAGCCTGAACATATCCCAGGTACTTTAAAGGAATTAAAAAGTATGCTAAATTAGTCACACGTTGTTACAAATACGTCCTTCACATAAATTAAATACAAATTTCTCTCAGTACCTTAATATTGTAACAAATACTCCAAGTTACCTATGCCGTTAATTATACAAATTCGCTAAATCTTGCTAGGATAAATCAAATCGTCCTACCAAAGGACGTTTCTGAAAATAAGCAAATTTGGAATCACGTCAATATATTTAAAGAACAATAAGTAGCGTGAAATTGAAACCTATACTTACGCAGAACAATCTACAACTTTGAATTATGGTTAGTTATATAAACCCAATGAAAAAAATCAACTTATCGGTAGAAAAAGTCTTAACTTTATATAATGCAGTAATTTTAAAAAAATCTGACTTGAATTTATTTCGTAAGACTTAACACACAGTTAATAAGTATATTCATTTATAGTTATTGAAATGTTATTTTCGTATTTAACTAAATCTAAAATCATAAAATTCAAAAGACACACTAACATAAGATACTCAAGAATTCTTACCAATTATTTCCTCAACAATTACGATTAGAAATATACGAAATTCAGAATAAATACATGCATAGTATAAGATTCTGAACATTTCTCACTTATGTTATTTCCTCCGAGTTTGCATTTATATATTGTTGGAGGATCGATGCGCTGACCACGTGCCACTCCAAATTCGGAATGTGTTATGCAAGATGACAGTCAGCAGTCGACCCGGTAGACCCAGGCCCTCAATGGGTGTAGAGTCAAGTAGGTCAGTAAATGACATTGTCAAGTATATTAAAACTATTAATAAGGACAGGAAAGAGAGATAGAAGGTTGGTGACTTACCTGAGGCTCACAGATTGCAGGCACCAGTTAGGGCTACATATATGTTTGTGTCTAGTTCTTCTTTCCTCTCGGAATGCCACGTGTAGGGTAGTGATACGCGAGAACTTTTAAGAAGTTAACAGAATTAACTTGAACAGACGAAAATAAATAAAACCGTACCGTTAATTGGCACCATAGATCCAGGACTCCTTTCAATCGACAAGGTTGATGTACAAATAAAGAAGCAAGGACTGTGGTCGTCGCGTCACACGCTCTCCCCTCCTCCACTTTCCCTCTTAATCCATGGGGCACCTTGGGCCTCCGCCAACAGAGTTACACCCCATGAAAAATCTTGGTGAAGGGGAAAATAATCCGCGGTTAGGAAGGAAGGAAGAAAATGGCGGATCATGATGTTAAGGATGACGTGAGTGTAAAATCACAATATACGTATAAAATGATATATTATTAGAAAAATATATTTATAAACGTATTTAAAAATCGTTAGCATCGTTCAATTTATTCATATTTTTACTGAATATTATTGAGCACATGCGCGTGTAGAACACTGTAAACAATTAGACCTCATTGACTGCAATGTTTTTCCTCTGATTTTAACACTAAACCTACTACGACGGGCAAAATAACCCATTTTAAAATTTTTGGCAGAATTTATTGTAAATAACATCTGTTTAGAAATTCCTCATTAATGATTTCATCTACCCATCTGATTTTCAGCATCCTATCCGAAACTCCTATCATTCACGTTTCACGCCCATATAACGCCACGTTCTATACGAATATTTTTAGCAACGATTAGCTAATATTCACGCTTATATTAGTAAGTAAATTCCTCTCTTTTGCGAAAGCCATCCTTTCTTGTGCTATCCTACTCTTTATGTCTACTATACTTCTACCATCACTAGTTATTACGTTGCCCAATTTCATCATTGAATGTTGCAAAAAACATCTAGACAACAATTATTATTCGAATTAGCTGAAGAACTTGCCGAAAATTTTTAAAATGAGCAAGAAAAATGAATTCAATTTCGGATTCTCGTGAGCAAATGCGAAAAAGGTGCCAAATAGTTTTTTGCAAAGAAAACAAAACTACAAAAATCAGTTTCAAATGAAACAATAGTGTGTGGAAAACATGCTCAGACACCCTATAATTTGGAAAATATGTTGTTTACAATATAGGATTCAATTGAAGAATATTTCATTTTTATTTGTATTACTTTTATGTTTTTATATTTTAATAAATAAACAATTTTGAATCAACATTTTTAAAAAAATTTCATGTACCAAATTGTACTAAATGATATATTTTTTTGATATGCATAGTATTATATATAAAACATTTTGAAGACGGGTCACTTGGCCCGCTATGATATGAATAGGTATACATAAAGGTAAGTTTTGGTTTAGTTTTAAGAATATGTGTCCTTAAAATTTGTTGCAATTCGTCTACGTGTTTAAATCTGTATCAAAATATACATATATATATATATATATGTTTACATGCATTGATTAATATCTTTTTCGTATGTAGATTCTGTTAGTCAGATAAATTATGAAGTGTTTTACAACTTCTGGTATTTATTCTATTTATTTTATTCCTGAACTTTGTTAATTGTCTAGTTTTTTATGTAATTAGTCCGCATAAATATAATTACCTTATAAAAATCATGCACGTCAACTTCCATAAAAACAAAAAGCGAAAGTAACTGATGAAAGTTTTGTTTAAACAACGTATGTTGAACTACATGAACTATGTCTGAAAGAATCGTTCCAAAAGTCCACAGTGAAAGCTAAGTCACAGATTAATGCAGGTTAATTGAGATAAAAAATATTAAAACCCATGAACTGTTAGGAATCATCGCCATCAGCAAGATTCTAATTATTCTTAATGCCTCTCGCTTCTGAAGGGCGACGATAATCTTGTTCAGTGAATAGTATGTAGTTACACATACATTTATAATAGACAACAGAGTTAATACTTGGAAAATATCTTGGTATAAATGATTAAAGAATAATAGCAGCAACAGAATCAGAACGGCTGTTCTATGAAGACGCCAGTATTATACGTTCTTCATAGGCTTATAAATATTGACGCCAGATGCAGATATGTTGTATTTGTATCTACATATCTGAACAAGAACCTTCTGCGTCTTATATTTGATAAATGATCTGCAGAAATGGCGACTATTTGTCCTTTTTTATGTAAGGCTTTATGTCAATACGCAAGTCAAGGCTAGTTGATGAAATCAATAGAATCCTAAAAGCGAATCAAATCTTTTGCTCGTTAATCTCTAATATCTTAAATATACATATAATGCATATATAACGCGCTATATTTTTTTAGTAATTGTAAATGATTATGGTTCTTTATTTTGACTTAATATTCAAACTTTTGAGAGAATTAACCAATTGATTTACGTATTAAAAGATTTCCTCATTGCTCGACAAGTTGTAGCTATTGTTGTTGGATGAAGTTAATGCATTTAAATATTAATACTTAAAAAATGAAATAAACTATTTATTGTATAAAAACCGTTAAATTATAGGAAAGGAGTTTGGATCATGCAGCAGAGACTCTTCTCAGAAAATACTGAAGTAGGACAATGAACACTTCAGGACGATGGAATAAAGTAAAAGTTCTCTAATGGGTGTAAATTGGCATTTGCACAGTTTATCTCTTTTAACATATGTATTAATTGAGGTTTCGGTGTCTGTTCTCTATCGCGCTTCCTCGCCGACTCTTCTATCTATCTGTCCTCACTACATCTTACTCTACTGTAGCCCAATGGCTGTCTTGTTCACTCTTCCTCACGATGTCTCGTTGACTCGTTCTATATTGCTATAACTCCACTCTATAACAACCTACTGATGAATTAGTTTTTCGAACAACTTCTCTCGGTCCACGTTCCACTTCACCACGATTGTTATCAAAGCAATTACATCCTTCTATAAGGTATTTCTCCGAATATATATGTTCGCTTAAGGCATATTTATGTTTCACTGGAAACGGAATTACTTTGCCTTTGATGTCTTAGACTGACTTGGGACGTGTATAAATTCTGAGAACTGTTGATTGATCACCAAGTCGACAACGTACAGTGATAAACGTTTTAAACTAATTAATTGCGTATAATAACACGCGATTTGGATTTATTTTGAAGAAGACCTTTAATTTGTGACGTCGTGTATTTTCTTTTATTCATATAAATTAATTTTACAGTATATAAGAAATTTTGTACAAAATTCCGTAGGGAACAGCCCTGAGGAACCCTTCCGGTGAAAAACCCGGCAAGACAAAGCCATATAATTTGTAGTCTCACACGCGCAGTCTTTGTCTGAAATGTATTTGTCTCTCGCCGAAAAAGAGACCAGGTATCCCCAGGATAGCACGGTGGTTGACCCAAAATATTGCTACTTTGAAAATGAAGGGTATGGACTCTAACCCCTTTGGAGGACCTAAGGAAGATAGAAAAATCGGGGAGACTAATTACGTTTTAGGAGAGGTGAGTTTGAGGTGGAGAGGACCTCGGAAAAATCATTCGGAAAAAGAGAGTTGGAGGTGAGACTTTAGTACGAGAAAACGGAAAGTCAGACTGGCTGGCTTCGAGTCTGTGAGGCGACCTGGCTGCGAGTATCACAAGGAAACTACACCAAAAAAGGTATGCCGCTTCTACGCTGACCAGAAAGCTGCCCTTGCGTTAAATCAAGGACTTCCGGTCAACAAAGAAACCAGGGGAGGATGAATGTAAAGTAACGAACAAAAAGGCAATAATCTCTCGCTCTGCTATGCGTATAAACAGCCCAGAGAGGAAGTAAATTAAATTTACGAAAGTCGCTTGCAATATTATTTCTGATTAGGGCTCAGCTAGGCAAATAAAATTCATTAAATTTAAATATTGTAATATTGTTGAATCTTTTACGTTTGTTAACAATAAAACTGTTTAATTTCAAAGTTGAGAGTTATTGGCGCCCACCCATTTAAATATAACTCTAATTTTTTAATATATTTATAAAACATAAAATTCACGTCACAAATTAGTCTAAATTTAATTGTAAGGCTGAGTTAGTTGGTCTAAAGAATATTAAATAAGCGGAATTTAAAATAGGTTAATAAATCACTAAAATTGCTTACATTCGATCAAACGTGTTTCGGCGCGTTTAAAGTTACTGAAAATGGTTTGCCAAAGATAGCGGAGTATTTGAATAAAACAACCTATCGTCAAAGTAACATGATGAAAACTGAATAATTTTAGGCCGTTGAGAACGAGTTACTGTTAGTTTTCCAGCGAGTTCACCTCATTTAGTATATATGACGTCATCAATTAATCCTCAATGAGTCTCGAGTATTACGGTGACGTGTGATAGCGCACACAATATTATGCGCTGGACGAGATTCGAACCCGGTGTTACGAGGCAGCGGCGGCTACCACTACGCTGGAAGAGGTGGCATACCTCATTTATATTTCTTATTCGTTTTCTCCTAAACTTTGTCTATCCTCAGGTGTATGTTGTACCAATTCGATGGGTACGAGCCCCTCTCACGGCGCAGGTTTTATTAGAGGCCGTCGCTCTGCCACCCCGTCAAGTGGGGGGGGGGGGTATTTATCTATGCAGTGTGGACCGCACTCCAAAGGGCGAGTTCCAGACGCTTGCTAACGACCTTCAACTAATAGCGTTGCCGTTCACCACTGAATGTAGAATCCAGCTTCCGATGCCAATGAGAGTGGACTCTTCAGGCCTTCCCATTTACGCATGCCGTTTTATGGTGAAGCACATCCAACGGACATTTATTTTATTAGTTTCTTTAAATAGCCAGTTGTTTGGACTATGGGTTATCTGTTTTCTCAAATCAATATGGAAATTTTTATTACAATAAACTGTCTAAACGTATGTACGCTTGCTATTTTTTTTATGAATAACCATGATAGTAAATCTAGTTCCCTCCCAAGAAATATAGAACGTGGAAAGATTATGCGGTGCCACCTTCTAGTGCTACATTCAAAAAAGGGTCCCAGCACAGTTACTTTGTACCAATATTAATAGCTTTTAATTTTTTTCTTATAACGATCCAGATTTGAACATAAAAGTGTTACAGTTACATTAAATTATTAAATTAACTCGTTTGACCTTATTAATTACTCACAATACATGCGATAAACTTTCCTGAAGATCTGCAGGAGCTTTCAGCATTTAGGTGACATGTTATTTAGCTACAGCAAATGGGCATTTTTAACTCGTTCATCCATTTACTTCATTGTTGTGGTATTCAGTCCTAAGACTGGTCTGATGTAACCCTCCATGCTAACCTATCTTGCGCAAGCCTTTTCATTTCCTTATAAGTAGAACAACCCACATCCTTTGCCGCCCTCTTCTGTTCTTACCCCAGACATTTCCCTCTAATGCTATTTTTACAAGACCCTCATGTCCTAAAACGAGACCTATTAATCTATTCCTTCTCTTAGTAAACATCCTCCATATTGTTCGCTTTTCACCTGTTTAGAACTTTTCCGTTTGTGATTATATACACCCATCTGATTTTCGCCTATAGCTACACATTTCAAAGGCTTCTATTCTTTTCCTTTCCCCAACTCCTATCGTCCACGTTTCGTACCCATATAACGCCACGCTCCATACGAACATTTTTAGTAACTATTTCCTAATATTCACACTTATATTACCCATAAGTAAATTGCTCTTTTTCGCGAAAGCCTTCCTTGCCTGTGCTATCCTACTCTTTATGTCTACTATACTTCTACCATCCTAAGTTATTACGCTTCCCAAGTAGCAGAATTCCTTAACTTCTGTCAAAATATCCCTTCCCAATCTAACAGCCTTTGTTATTCCACTGTTTTCCATACTACACTCCATTACATTGGTCTTCCCTCTATTAATCCTCATATTGAACTCTTTCTCCAGGACTACGTTCATGCCATTTATTATGGCTTCCGTGTCTTCTTCTGACTCCCATAATACTACTATATCGTCGGCAAAGCGTAAGGTATTTATTTCTCATTACGTCATTACTATAAAAATATAACATTATTTTGTATCACAAAAGGTATACAACAACATTACAATAAAATACATCAAACCAGAACGAAAATATTTCGCATTTTTAATTACTAAGGTACAGAGAGTAAATTAGACGTTAACATACGCACCAGTTATTTATGAATGAATGTAAGTTTCGATTAATGTAGTTAGGTATAGAAATCAAAACGTACATATCTTTGACCAGCAACATTTGTACTTCAAAAGTACAAGATTTTACGAGCACCTTACATCTTCATAAGTATTACGTCACCAACAACATTTGATGATCGATTAATGACTGAATACTTAGGAACTTTCAATGGACCTCCGTGTGAACGGATTTCATTCATACCGGACGTGATATGTGATAGTTGAACCTTGCTGGTCTTGTTGAGGACGTGTGGCAGTTAAGTTCTGAAAATAGCGGCGGCGCGTGTCGTAAATCGGCCGTTTTACTCGCCTCTCAGCGGAGCACGTAACTTTCAAAATACGTATAGGTGCCCAGTATCATAGGTGACACGCAACATACTGCCAATGAAATAAGATTCGTGAAAATGTATAATAGCGTAGTGAAGACTTAATCCACAACTTCGTTATATGTACTGCTACAATTCTATATTACTTTTATGCTACAGTAGATCATATCGGGAGATATAATAACAATTTATTTTTGTTAAATAATTTACATATTATAAAAATAATGACAACAAATTAGATTATCTATAAATGATACTAAAATCTTTTTTTAATTTAATGTGTAAGGATTATTTCGTAAGACAATGTAACATAATTTTTTGTAATGAACCGAAAGTATTGGTAACTGTTAGAAGAGACAAAGGGTGGCCCCACTATTGTTGACCTGGCGTAGGACGCGAACCCCCGATTATGTTTTAGACGGCTGCCAACCGAAAAAAAAGTAGATATAAATTTGCACTACATTATTTAGTGTCTCGGTTCAGCAGATCACGGGCACGAAGCACATGTAATAATTATGTAATGCAACCAGTTAAGAAGATCAGAGAGTTAGTTTGAGATTTGTTGTGCAAAGTGGCACTTAATGTATTTCTTCGACAGTATGATACTATGAATAGTCGATACGAAATGCTTATTAAGTATGTTAGTCTGACAGAGGCTAATCTTCAGTCCCCTGTTGTATCTGGTTAACCTGAAAACATCTTGGTGAACGGTCGTTGACTTTGTAGTAAATAAGTCCTCATTCTATTCAGAAAAGTAGACTTCATAAATTTGAAGTATTGTGAAATAATGTATCATTTTCACTATTATTGCCAGATCTAGAATTCTCTTATGAAATTTAACTTGTATATATTTATAAATATCTTAATTTCCCTTTATTGGCGGCCCACAACACGAGACAGGATATATCTGAGAAAATTTTTCAGTATAGAATGAAACTACAAATGGACAAATATTCCGGTGGTAATTACATTACATCAAACAGTAACCAATGTAAATGTTTAAAAATATTAAAACTATAAAAAGTAAGGAAAGAATTACAATCCACTCATGGTTTGTTAACCACTTTAACGTTCTGGGACTTCAGTTGTAAGACTCTAACATTTATATTGTTCCCATCAATCGTTCAATAATTTCAAACATGTATACTGTATCACGTTATGGTTAATTTGTCGTAATATCCAAAATAAATGCCGATTGTGAATTAATCTTCAAAGAAATCTGTTTCTCCGAATCTATTCCATAATCAAATGATATTGTACAAGTTTAAATAATTTTACGTTATAATTTATCTTATGATATAAATAATATTGAATAGTATTAGAGATACTATTTTGCGGTTTTTGCGCCCAAAGTGGTTAATTAGTAATAAAATGAAAATATGAGTAAAGTACATTACAATTTGGTACAACAACGTGGGGTTTTTAAATATTTTGAAATAGTATATGTTACATGATTTACAAAATTACTATCACGGAGACGATAAAAAAATTACTGTCGCGACACATGTCCGTTCTGAGTGGGAGGTAGGAAATGGAATTAACTGATCTACTTGTTTATCCCGAGGGGCATGATGAGGTAAACCATTTCCAGTAAACCACCGCAAATACTACTTGCAAAAGGAGCACTCTAGCTCAACTGGGACTTTGCAAGGGATTAAGAGCGGCAAATAACTAAAAGCCAGTAATTGGCAATGTTTATAAATGTGGGCACATTATTGACACTCAAAGGAATATTCAATTGGCATGTATCATTCATAAAAATAACAAATTATTATTTCATACAGATACAATTGACTTCTATCTTCAGATGACACGAATTAATTACATCATTTTTACAAATTTCGACAACGAATTTTATTGACATCTAATAAAAGAGCGTACGAAAACTGCAATAACGAAATAATGGAGAGGAGAAATATATCAACATGCATAACTACCCCATAATCGACAAATTGAATATTTCTTTTTTATAATTTTGAATGAATTAAAACGACTAAATCCATGAAATAATCTAATAAAAAATCTATTAGTTCAGCAGGGGATCAATTGTTTTAAAAATAATTCGTATACATTTCTTCAGTCTTATATTAATATCACACAAATGTTGATTGCCGACCTCCTCTGGTCTAGTGTTTAGCGTAGCTGCCTCACCCCTCATAGATCCCGGGTTCGAATCCTGGGATTGGATGTATGTGTTGTTTGAGAAACCTGACTGTGATACCCTTACATGAATATGAGTTTCCCCTTATCGTTCATTCGCTAATGGCCTTGTAGTTGATGCGGCTATAAACAAAATTAATAAAAACTGTTGATGTTATACAAATTATTTTATTTAGAATTTCCACTTCCTTAATAAATTTGTATCGCAGAGAATTACTCTCCATTCAACATTTAGAAAATTAGACATAATAATCAGATACAGGCAGAGCGTCTACGGAATTCACAGGATAGGTGAAGCGCCGTGAGGTCACCTAGGTTTGAGAACTAAGGCTGGTCAATCATCAAGGGACGTTCGATGACCTTTGGAGAATTCCCCATGGTCAGCCCCCTTCCTTCCAAATTGCTGACCGCGTGATTCCGGAAAATTAAATATGATTGTGGCGGGGTTTTACCACGTAGAGGGGCGACAGAGAGATTGGATGGGAAATAGCAAGGTGACCAAAAAGGCAGTTTATGGCTCGACTTGGAAGGAGAAGGAGGTCAGAAAAGATGCATTTATAGAAGGATTCACTTCAAGACTTAAAAGGATAAGGAAGTCTGAGTGACGAGAAGGAAAAAGAAGTTATAAAAGGGAGTAAAATTCGTTGTTCTATAGAAAATAATAAACCGCTGTGAGAAGAGAAGAAGAGGCTTTCAGAAAATAATAGAATCAAAATACAATACCAAAAGCATTTTTTGGGGGGGTAACAGGCTACATGAGGGTGATCCTGAAACAGGCAACTCCCCTTTAATAGCATTTCTCGTCTTTGTGGAGAAGAAAAACTTGTTTTCCTCGACACCTGACAGTGCAAATCAATTGTTTCTGCCTTCTGAGGATTCACCTGCAAGCGAGGAAAGAAGGAAATCGTACCATCTGCCTGTCGCATGCTGATAGTTACGCGGAAATCGCATAGTGCCTGCTCCAAACTCCAAGTCGTCGAGCGCAGAACAAATGAACAGGTTAGCTTAGTAGGCAGGATCTCGGATCCCCTCGTAATTGTTTCTCCAATTGATATGACCATGATAAGTAACTGAATCTTATGTAAATAAATACCCTGATCTTCGCCATAATGTTTTAAATATTTAATGCCATTTTTAATTTTTATAATACAGTACCCAAAAATGAAAAGGTAAATAGAATTGTGAATTTATTAAGTTAATTTTTGTATATATTATAATTAAATTGGTTTTTAAATCTAATATTGGTTTTTATCATTTATATATATATAAGTCAATTAAGAAAATATATTATAAATTGTCTAAACACGTAATTATCAGACTTCTGTGAATTCATTTGAACTTTATTTTATCATACAATGAAGGGAAATTCACCATCTTTGGTTGTTAAGGGAACATTTTAATTACTGTCTCATCCCGAATAGTAACATAACTTTTCTTAAATATTTCTGGTAAGTTAATAATTCATTAATGCCACTACAACAAATCATACTTTTAACTATCTTAATTGGGTACTTTTCTGCCCACAATTAAAAATATACATTATACTGGATCATGTTAATTATTTTACGGATATCACCCTACTGTAATTTTGGTATTAGATTTAATTAAATAAGGATTATATTCAGGTTTCTAGGGTTTTCCCTGCATCTCTTTAGGTGAAACACCGGGTGCTCTACCTTGACCTACCTTCCATATCTCCCCTTTTCAATTCCCTTCCTGTACTATTAAAGGGGAGTTGCTGTTTCAGGAACACCCTCATGTAGCCTGTTAAAAAAGAAAGACAAACAGAATCTAAGAGATAGGAACAGATAATTTACCGAATGACCAAATATTACCAGATCCAGGTCAATTTATGTCCATATAACATACTAACTAAAAATGATGAAGATCGCGTTTAGAAAATTAAGTAAGTAATCTGAGATAAATATGATGTAGCAATGGACAAGCTACATTTTAAAAAAGGAAGAAGTCAAAGTGACTTATCAATACATGTAGCATAGAGGAACGTAGACAACTCGTTCGATCATGCGCATCTAAAGCAAATTGGAGCAATGCAATTCGTCAGAATATAATCTTTGTTGGATTCGTCCTTAAACACATCATGACCCAGCCAAAATATTGAGAACATATTACCATTACTTTCATTATTGGAATTTAAATTTATCTTGAATGTTTTTTTTTCTATGTATTGATTTTACAGTTAATGATAGTAAAAAGTATTTCATAATTTTAAAGTCATTTAATTTTGAATTTTTCTCGATATTTCAGCTATATTTCCATAATTGTCTTAACATTGTCCAAGTTAATATTTGCTAATATCATTTAATTTTATATTACACTAGCTTTGAGTATCATACGTGCCAGTCTAACGAAAATAAATTATAATTTTACGCCTATAGTCCAGATATAACTATACACAAATATCTTATTTTGGAAAATTGAAGATAAGTATGGTGATATTGACAAAGCTACAGAAAATGTAAAAAGAAATTATTTACAAAATTGTGATACTTTACTTTGCCAATTGGGAAAAGATACAAACATTTAATTTTTATTTTACTGGATTTTCGGAGGATAAAGTTAGCAGTACCGAAGTCGCAGTGACGAAAAGAGACATTTATTAGTTGCTCAATTTTTTAAAACAGAAGTAACATTGCAAGGAGCTTTATCTCAAGGGAACTCATAGTGGTAATATATATATAATAAGAACTGGAAATAGAGATACCCGAGGTTCACAGTTAGCAGGCACCTTGTAAGGTTTGGAGTTCATTACGTTTTCGGAGGCACTTCCCTCTTCATCAGAAAGTTAGGAAGACATTTACAGTGATCGGCTAGCCGATTTCCCTGAGAAATAAGATTACTATACTCTTCACTTTAGAATCACTTCAATCGTGCTTTATTTATATTATGATGTAGATAATTTACTATCGTGTTGCACTGTTTCTTTTTTTTAAACTACAATAATTTGACCACGATGAACATTGATCATCTATTGTTTAAAACTATCTCGTCTATATTTTCTTCATTACCTTAACATTTTGTAAGCTTCCAATGCACTTAACATCTGTTTATAAAATGTTGCACTCACTTTCTCTCTGGATAATAGTTGCCACTCAATACACTATAGCTACCTTCACCTCTACGGTGAACTTGTACATGTTTCAAAGTCTTGGAATGTGTGATCAGCATTTACTAATCAAAATTTTTTATGGTTTAAAAATAAAAATTTCATTAAATTTCAATAAGTTTTAAATTGTTCTGCAAGAAATTATTTGTTATTAAATTTGCAATTGTATTCCTGGTTAATCTAGTGTATAATATTTTATATAGCTGGCGACCGGTTTTAGGATTTGTAACTGAAAATTTCGATGGGTTATGTTCCACTTCTCCACTTGGGAAAATGAATTCGGGTCCCAGCGTTTGTTATAGGCACGGTGGTAACCCTTTCAAATAAAACAAAATCATTTAAATCGTGAGAATTATTCAGTTCACGGCAAGACTCGACTGGAGGATTTGTTCAAGTCATCACGGCAATGAGACATCAAACTGTAATGGGAACTAAATTTTAAGCTCACGTAGAGTCAAGCTAGAAATAGGAAACGGGAGAAATTTGGGGTACTGGAACAAATTGGCGTTACCACGGTAATGAATATACCGATAGTGTAGGCTGTATTAGTTCCTTATCAAGTCCTGAATAATGTGTTTAATCTCATTGTTAGAAAATAATTCGTTATATGTTTAGAAACTATTTTGGTGATTTCCTTTTGAAAATCTACCTTTATTACTGGATCGGTAGACAAGTAAAACCAAGGACAAAAAAGCTGAGCAGTCGAACAAATATAATAATTCTTAACATTTCCCCGCCGCAGACGGGCGTTTGGTACAATACATTTATTTTTTAATCGATAAGTTAATTAAGTATACTTATTATAAGTTAATAAGTGTCTACATTTCGAATTATTGTTACCGATTTTTATTTGTTGCATACGTACAAATGAATTTTAAATCATGAAAAGTATGCATTCATTCAATGCTTCTTTACTGTTTTGACTTTTATGCATGGCATAGAACAACGCTTCATAGACACTTTCCGTAACAATCTACTCATTTACGTAGATAAATGACAAGCAAGGTTAGTAAGATGCTTCATATAGAATCTCGAAAAGCAATAATTTTCTATGCAAAGGCAGTGTCTCCCTTGCTAAGCAACACCTCCATTTTTACTAAGGCCTCCTGAGACCAGTATTTGCCAGTCCTAATTAGTAGAGACTTGCGACGCACACATCCTTATCGCGCAGGAACCTTCCTAGCCCCCTAATTAGTGGCAAATGACGCTCCTCCAGTCTCGAAACCCTTTGGTTATGGCACGACGTACGTAAGCGACCACTTTACGCAGTCGATGTATAATCCGGATTTCAAGGGCAACGCACATCAAAGTGTTGATTAATAAAAAGCATTGAAATAACTTGATTTGCTACTAAACAAGTTGAAACAAAATTTGTTATTTAAATTGGAAAAGTATGGAGACAGAACATGCAGCACTTCATTCATAAACCTCTTTATGCTTTAGTAGTTCCAAAATAATAAAAATATGTTAATATTTGGGTCATCCCGAGTTAATATTTACTTTCATACCCTTATATAAAAGTAATTTTTAAAGCTAAGAAAATATATATAACAGTGTTAAGGATACACGCAGTTTTAGAAAACTTGCTACAATTTCTCAAATGTAATTTTAAGTAAAAAAAAAATTACAGTAAAAGTAAATGTTTACAACTTTACCTTAAGCAAAATACCATTTATTTAAAGACTAAAAATATAATAAAACATGCTGAGTTTTACTTCGGTACAGCTTGAAAGAGGTGTTCCATTAATGGAGCCAACTAATTACATGTAAATATTTTTAAACTTAAGTGATTATGTGACAGAAATAAATTTCTTCCCTTTCTTTAGTTCCCAATAGATGTAACCTCAAAAAAAGTAGTACTTACCTAAAGAAATATTTTCAGAGTCGGGGAATAACCCATTATTTTTCTGTAAATTTCTTCCTAAAAATAATCTAGTATAAACGTTTAGAAATTTTTTGAATGTAGAATAACAGTCAAGCCATCTCTTTCAGAAATCGATTAACCCTTATCAGCATGAAATTCCTTCGGGTCGCATTACATTAAGAAAGTGATAATGCCCAGTAACAGCATCTTACTTGAATCGTCAAATCATCAATCTAACTTTCATAACATTTTACTAGTTTTTGTCTGTCGAAATCCTCTTTCACGATCATTAAAATAATTCGCCTATACAATTTTCAACTCTCGTTACCGTCAATATTCGGCTAAACTTCCGTATTGTGCAATTAAATAAGCAATTATTATACTTGCTGGACATTACCATATAATCTAATAATATTATGACAAACCTGGTTTTGAATTTTGTTGGCAATGAATTAATATAGTTTTAAGTTTTTTTGGGTATTCCGTTTTCTGAGTAAAGAAAGACAAAAGGATAGATTAGAAGCAAATCTGAGAGAATGATATCGGAGTAACCAAACAGAGATGCTACTAGTAGGAAAGAAAGAAATTAGAGTAAGAGAAGACATTAGAAAATTATACCAAGAAAGTAGAGTAAGAAAAAAAATCAGAAAATTACTCCAAAAAGCAGAGTTAAAGATATTTTACAGAAATTACTCTTACTCTGCTTTCTTATAGTAATTTTCAAATTTCTTCTCTTACTCTGCTTTCTTTCACATGGATAAACCTGGCCTATTTAATTGGTTTCTCCGATATCCATCTTTCACATTTTCTTCTCATCTATCCTTTTGTCTTTATTTACTCAGAAAATGAAATACCTGAAAAAACTCAATAAAAATATTATGGCACAAATTCGTGGAGGCTAGTATGATTAAATGATGTGTGTGGCTATAACTCAAGAAACCAATATGACGAAGATGCTAAATTTGATCATTCTGTTTAGAGTTGGACTCAGGAAATTTCCGTCGTCATTTCTTCTTCAGAGATAGAAGTAAGGAGAATTCCGGATAGAAAACAGGAATGATTCGGTAGGTGATATTCTTAATTATGAGTACCGCCCAAACGAACGAAATCAAAAGACGTCTGAATGGTTTTGATATAGTTTGATGAAGATAAAATAAATTACTGACCTGTACAGAACCTAGGAAGCTGTACTGCTTGAAGCAAGAACAACGACTGCTTTTCCATTTCTCAGGCTGACTCCCACTCCTACTGCTTTACATCGGAAACTCACTGGGAGAAGCCAATAGCCAGTACGACAGATGATCACGAGGATATTCCAAAATAGATGCAAGCCCATATTTGAAATACAAAGCGCCTTTTTTTACTGTTTCCGTCGTCTCACTTGTTTCTTATTATTACGTTATTCTCAGACAACCGAATCGGAATCTTTCAAGTGGATAAGTACAGAGGTTCGAATTTTGAATGTTTCTAAAAATAAGTTGTAATAACTATAAATAACGATATAAAATGTCAGCACCAATCAACTTCAAACAAAAATATTTGCCGTATAACGGGAACAGACTCAGATCCTCGAACTGCAACTTTAAAAAAATCCATCATAATTTACGGTTGAACCAACCTCAGAAACATCAACAGAGACACACTTAAAAGTCCTAAATACGGGTTAAACGTTAATGTAACTCACATCCATATAAATTAAAACGACAACATGAAGAAAATTGGCATAATGTGTTCTTCCATAGAATTATTCAGTACCTAATTTATAGCTTTACAAACCAAAGAAATAGAAAATGGAAATTACAAAGAAATATTACGAGGGAAATATTGTAAATCATCTAGCTACTAGCGTATTACAAATAACGGTTTACGGACTGTATCAGCAATATCTCATGTGGTGTTCGTTGGTTACACCATCAAAATATTGTTGTACAATCAAACGAACAATAATAATAATAATGTATTTAATTTGAATAGAAATATAACTCAAATTAAGTTATAGTGGAAAACATAAATTTACGATATCAATTTAATCATTAGCTCAGTCGGTAAAAGCAAAAATAATACTCTACGCAGCTTCTTAAATGGCTGCTCCCGGGAACGCGGGTGACGAACGATATAGTTGAAAATTAAATTCGCGAATCAGACGAGAATGGTTTGTGTGGAAAAACCGGGTAAAATGCCGTTACCAGATGTTAACGCCTGATGACGTCGTTCTTCGTTTTTGTTCGTATGCCGGTTGTTCCTTTGCTGGGTCACGTCTTCTTCATATTAAGATTCTCTAGTGCCTCTCCTTCAGATCAAATGTTGTCTTTTTATTTTCTGTACTCCCACCAAATGAATCTCCTTTCTTAAATGTGCAGAAACTAAATTTTATACATGTCGCCTTGTTCAGCCACTGCTTCGTCTCTCCCTAGCGTCTCTCTCCGGCAGCCTCCCTGCACCAACTCCAATCTAATCTACTCCAGGCCATCAACGATGTTGCTGACGGTGACGTTTTCCCGCCGACATTTCCCGCCTACTCGGCCCCACCAAGCCATTCTCGTCTTCCGTCCTGTATACGTAAATAACAAAAACTAAATTATTTTTGCTTTACCTGACTGTAAGGGTCATGAATCACCACACTCATGAAATAAAGATAGAAAACGGTATCAGCCAGGGACCGAGTCGGAATGTCATCCTCTTTCTAGTTGCTGTTAACGAGTTAGGCCGTTTAAATTTAATTCCTTAGTTCCTAAATAATAAAAATATATTAATATTTTGCTATCCGAGAAATGATCACGAGGATGTTCCAAAATCTATGAATGCCTCTATTTGACTTTATTACTCCCCCCCACCCAAATTGAAGCTCTCATGACATAATTATTCTGATCAGAGGGAAAAACATCAACCAAAATAATTACTTTATGCAACAATCACCAAAAGAAAAAAATATTTTAACATTATGGGAATTAGTTTGAACCCTAATACAGTCACATTCTCCAGAAGTTATTGAACTAATAAATTAACAATAGGATAGGTAATATATTAATTGAGAAGATCAAGCACATTAAAATTATGGACATCATACTGGATGAAAATCTGAACTTCAAAAATAATATAGAATATCTAAGCATCTGGAGAAAAAAAATGACTCCAGATATAAAACTTCTATCATTCAGAAACTTGGGTGCAAATAGAGATACACTCAACATAAAAAGCAATGATTAAGGTCAAAATCAACTATGTCTGCCAGATATATGTGTCACCTAAAAAAATTACTCTACGAAAATTAAATATAATCTAAAATAATACAATGACAGTTGCCACAAAACCACCCTAATAAAAAGACGGATGATGGAAGCCAATGAAACTTCACTTGCTTTTACAATGAAAAGCAATATTGTTAGATGTGCTCTGAAGGCAAGGGAAGCCCCACACCAAACCATAAGAGACATGACGTTTATCCTTCACCATGCCTCTCCAGACCCTCCAAGAACTCTGTCCCCCATATTCTTCAACCTTGAAAACATGTGAACGTTATTTTAAAAATAGAACATTGTACCTTTCCTTTAGTTCCACCTTGGAGAATATCTTTCTCATTAGCTGCTCTAAATTAATATCTCAAAGAATCGGATTCCAAAATGGATTGAAGAAGTACAAAAACTTGAAAGAAAAACGATTAAATCCATGGAAAGTAATTGGGAGAAAACTAAATCAAGCGAAAACTTTGGTATTTTCCTCAAGACTGTGATTCTAAAAAAATATTCACCCTAAGGGCTTTCCAAGCTTCGTTGGTCTGCTAAATCATCAGGTCTAAATTCAGTCGAGGATATATGGGATATGATCGATCGGGCCATAAGGCAGTTGGATACTTTACCTTAAAATCTTAAGTAATTGGAAAGTGCAGTACATCATATACGGTCTTAAATTCCTCCTATCACCCACCACCATCTCATAAAATCCATGCCCCAAAGAATTCAAGCAGTATTACGAGCAAAAGATTGACCTAGCGTTGTATTGAGGGAGTGGTCATAACACTTTGGCTACTCAGTGTAAGTGCTAAAATTATAAATTCTGTGAAGCTTCATTTCATTTTTTATTAATGTATTTATTACGTATGATACTTAATAAAGCCGACCTTCAGTGGCTTGCGTCTAGTGGAAGTCAACGGGAAATTCCGTTGGCAATACAAGAAGAAAAATTTTCTTGTAGATAAATTTACTTCAGGAAAAGCACTATGTCTGGATTAATAAAATGTTCATCACTTAAATAAAGTAAATATGATCAATGACTTTCTTTCATAATTATTCAAATGAGATTATTTATTACGTTAAAATGTCCTCTCGGACAAAAATGCTGTAGCCGTGCTTTAAGAGTGAGACTGCATTCATGCAATCTACAATACCTACTTCAAATGTATAAAAACATGTGGAACCAAATTTAATTTGAACAGAGCATCTCTAATGCTATCCAAATGTTGACAGTTTTCTAATACATGGCAATTTATCTAAGTTTTTCCGGTGTATATACTGGAGTGCTGTGATCACCTGAGAGAATTGGGAACTGAACCCTTAAAATTTTATTATTCCTACAGATTCTATGGGTGTTAATCAGTTATAAAAACTGAAATATAGGACTTATTGTAGCCTTTAAGTAGAGAAAAACGACCTTTCTCAAGCAGAATTTTGAACGTGCTCGAAAACGGCTCTGACGTCAGTCCCGGTGGCGTGACGTCACAACACATGTCGGAGTGAAGTTCCTTTTGCCACAAACTGCTGTTTGTACATTTGCGAGTATCTTTTCTTAATCTCAAGCGCAATTATGACAGAGGAACGTTTTCAGAAAGGTTAATCTGATAATCTACCGAAAGTTGATGCTATTATGGTAGCCAGTTTTTTTTAACACCAATAGTTGGTGTTGCAGTTTCTTCAAGGTTCAAGAGTAGAGTACAGTGAATTTGTAGACATTCAAGAATATGCTACCTGACATAATATTTTTAGCAGAACAGGACACTAAAAATCAAAGTGTAAATGCAACGATACATGAGAATAACTGCCTCAAAAATACACGAGGCAGTGAATTTCAAGACTCCTGATGGAACTCTTGTGGAGCGTATTATAGGAAGAGGACTTGCATTATAAAGTAAATCAGTAGCTGTCCTGGAAGAAAAACTTAATGTAAAATTAAAAAATCTGGGCTTTTCCTTTTAGCAAGCCATCTTTTCTTGGGAGCAAGTCCTGATGGTATTTCACAAGACTTCATTGTGGAAATAAAATGCCTAATAAATGATGGAACCAGGTTAAACTACATTTAAAATGAGCAGATAACAGAGAAGTACAAACACAAATGCACTTCACAGGCATATTGAAATGTGTATTTTGTGTTCGTTATTCTGATTTTGAGACTATAAAAAATGGAGATATTGTGGATGGATTACAACAGAAACTACACTTGATTAACTTGAGATCTTTTTTAAGTCAAATATATATATGATTCGGTAAAAAAATTCTTATAAAATAGATTTCATTTTTTACTTGTTATTTATTTATATGGAAAACTTTCTTTTTGAAATCTTGACCAATAATATATTTTCCTTTATTCCTGTGTATACAAAAAATATTGAATCATGTTCCAAGTGATGTGACCATATGTTGACAACAAAAACAATATTAATGTTGAGGAGACTGACTATTTTATTATTTTCCATAGTCGGTGTAAGGCAAACACATTTCTTGCCTGTAATCTCTGAGTATTATTACTGGTCGCTGTGTCAAAGTGTATTTTAGGCAAGATGAGAAAAATATACTATCTCATGATCATGCATTAGTGAAGTAGTATTTATAATATCCGCATGATTACATCATTTGAATGTACAAGTGTCTGATATCAATAGACAAGATGTTCGAAATCAGGAATAAGTCGTTGTTAAGGTTCAATACGGTTCAATGCGGTCTATAAAGAGCGCGGAACGTGAACCTGTTCTACTACGTCACACCAATCAGATGGCGTTCTGTGGGACGTGAATATTTTTAATTTTCGGCCCAATTTATATTCCGTTTTTCGAAAAAATATACATACAAACTAGTTCGCAGATGCTTTTCTGAAATCTATGAGTAATACACTTTTGAAAAACACACAGGTCAAGTAGAATAAGAATTACAGGTGTTTCCAATTGGCCATCGAAACGTCATAGCTTACAGACCCTGGCGGAAGCCCAACATCTATTTATCCAACCTGAACAAAATGATAGTTTACTGAATTATTTGAGTATATTGTTAAGCAACGACATTCCTTTGATTCAAATCGCAAAAAGCGCAATGGCAGCTGGAGAATGTGGCTCATGTGCTACAACACAATAATTTATTTTTGGAAGAATTCTTTGTTTCTTAACTTCAAAAATCTTTATAATAACAGTATTTAAGTATAAATTTTGCTTTTTTATGAATTTAATCAGCCCACCATTCTGCTCGCTCCTGACTAAATTATCGACACCATTCTTCGAATATCGTTTTCCTATTCCAGACGTACACTTCTATTTATTGGCTATTTCGTACATACATAATAGTGCAAAACTTCATGGAGTATCGTGAAATCACAGTGTTCTGAGTAAAACTGATCAACGTCTATGTCATATACCTTTTTTGAAAATAGTTGCAGCCACGAGACTTGGCGAACATCGATGCACAAGACCCCAATGAAGGCACAAGAAAACAAAAAAGGTATACTGAAATATTTCCAATAAAAAATATTTAATTTAAAATTGAATTACTGAATTTTTTGATGTTTCTGATACTACAAACTTTCCCTGAGATAGAGTTTAAAATAAAGATTAACAAATGAAATATTCATGTAACAAGATGATAAAGAAATGGCACAATATATGGAAAAAATAAAATACAGTGATCTTCACAAATACGTCAGAGACTTCTATAATCTCAGTAAAAATACAGATTTTGGAAGAAAGGAACAGGTTGCCATTACCTGAATAAGAACTATACTCTGCAAATTAGGCCACACTTATCTACTGGATATATCCATCCCACCGTCTAATGATCTGTGTATTCCAGCCTTAAATATAAACCATGTCATCGACCAATGCCCCAAATACCACCAACACAAGACAAAACTTATAAAACCATCCTGTACTCCCATGAATATCAAAAGACATTATTAAGTTTTATAAGGATAGTAAGTTTTTTATTTAATTTATATTTATTGTATTTTGTGTTTTTAAATTTAAAAATCAAATCTAATGAAGACAAATAATTAATTAGTAGTTAAAGAACATAAAAAGGACATTACCTGAATCTTATTTTAAAAATTCATAATTGTATATGTAAATAATTGTCACTGTGGTCGCTAATGACCAGGCAGTCGATGCGACCTTTATCAATAAATTTAAGAAAACTGACAGGGATTACTATATTACTTTGGAAACAGTTGATTATATTTAAAACTATCTATGCCCACGACTTCGTTCGCAAGGAAATACTTCTTTTTATATTGGCCTAAAAACGAAACAACAGGTACAGAATTTTGATAAAGTTGAATCATTGAGTGTATAAAAAGTACGGTATCATTTTATTTATAACCCTATAACTTGAAGCTGGTTTTGAACAGGTCATATGTTTCGCAGACAATAAAAATGAGCATTTACTAAATATTACCTGACGCGACAAATAAAACCAAATTTATGTATAAATCGTATCTATGATGCAAAGAAGTTTATTATTTCTCGTGGAGTTAACTCTCTGCCATCAATATGTTAATTACGGAGCAAATCCTATTGCAAAAATAGATGAAGTGAGAATATTAGCCCTCACTCTCTCTCATGCTGCCAAAATTACGCTTATAAGACAGTAAGCGGGATTTAAGGTATGGAAACGCCTAATAGGACTTATAACTCGCAGTTAGTTTTCACACCGCCTTTCGCGTTGCAATTCAACGGATTTATAAATATTTACATTATTATCTTACAAATACTATTATATTAATATCATCTACAATATATGAAATGAAATATGCACGAATATTTAAGTTAAATCTCCTGTTTTAAATCCCTTAAATTTTCATTGAAATCCGTTGAGACGTTTTGGAGCCTATTTCAGACAAACATACAGACAGTCAAACAGAGAGACTGACAGATAGGCTGACACTTCAATTTTATTTGTATAGATTGTTTCTATTACCAAAAGTTCTCTCTTTAATCACCATATATTTCATAAATAAGAATAAAAATGTAACTCACTGGTTTAGTGTTTTATGCAACACCATATAGAAGAATGGTTATTTGGAAACTGATTAGTTTATTATATTTTTATGCGACCGGATTTGATTTTTGTGAAGATAGGAAAAGTGAAAATTTATAGAAACGTTAAAACTTGAACTTTTCGGTAGCAAGTAGCAGTTGAAGGGTAATCACCCTCGGCTAAGTTCTAGCTGCAGTTTTAGGGAGCAATGAGGTCTCTTTATTGGGTGACTCAAACCGTATGCGACTTAATGGTACGGTATTAGAGCTTCTCTTAGTAGAACAGAGAGGTACTTTTCTCTTTGATTGTGTAATTTTTCACCCATTTCCTGCAGACTGGACAGCCCAAGACCTGTCTGAGGTGTCTGAGGATGAAATTTCTACACCATGGCACCTCCAAGGGGAATTCTTGTTTTTGGCCAAATTCATTTCTTGCCTACTTCTCAGCTCACTCCGACGCCTGGTTAATAGTGAGCCTTCTCATCCGGAAAGTTGCGTCTTTGCACTACATGAAATAGTCCTTATTAAATCTTCCAATCACTAATATAAATCGAATTAATCTAATTTTCTTATTATTTTTTGAAGATGGTTGTCAACTTGACACCAAAACAGCTGCTGATAATATATAATCACAAAGCGACGTTTACTGATATTGAAGTTATATTCTACACTTAAGATCATGCATGCTTCTGCTAAAGTGAGTATATATCGCAAGTAACGCGGTCCGCATGCTACAATTTTATGCATGACGATTTCTTTTACTCTAATCTGCGATTGTCCTTAATTATACAATAAAACCGGTCATACTATTCCTAAGAAATGACTTTATGTCCTCATTACTATTCAAGTAATGTAATCCCATCAAAAATAAGGGAATCTTGAGCAGAAATGATCGTCTACGGGCTCTGAAATCTGCTACGGGCGTGTGTACACCTGCCCTCCGGCTTACCGTCATTTACATGGGATTTAGATTGCAGTTCACTCCTGTAGAAAATCCATAATGTCTTGAAAAAAAACAGCCAACGCAACGTTGGTCTGAAAGTAGAGGCTATTTGAAATAGATTGGAAGGAGTCTGGAAAGGTAGAACAGTAAGAAAAAAGGAACTTTTTTACTTATAGAATTGAATATTGACAAAATATTTTCCTATATATATATATAGGAAAATATTTTGTAAATATAATATAATAGGAAAATATTTTGTAAATATTCCATTCTATAAGTAAAAAATGTTCAAGCAAGGTAATAGAGTATAGTATAGGAAACAGTGGAATAACAAACGGTAATGGATTGGGAAGGGATATTTTGAAGGAGGTTAAGAAATTCTGCTACTTGGACAGTATGATATGTATGATAGTAGACATAAATAATAGGATAGCAGAGGAAAGGAAGGTTTTAGCAAAAAAAAAGAGGAATTTACTTAAATGTAAATAAGTGTGAATATTCGGAAATTATTGCCAAAACTTTTCGTCTGGAGTGTGGCGTTATATGGGTGCGAAAAGTGTACGGTAGGAGTTGCAGAAAGGGAAGTAATGGAAGCCTTTGAAATTTTGAAAATCACTAACGAGGAAGTTGTAAGCAGAACAGGGGAAGAGTGAACAATATGGACGACGTTGGCCAAGAGAAGGGATAGATTAATAGGCCGCGTTTTAAGATATGAGTATATACAAAAATTGGCATTATAGGGAAGTGTGTAAGGTAATAACATATTAGTGTGGCCAAGGATGGTATACGCTAAGTAGATTAGGGAGGATGTTTTAGTTATGCGGAAATGAAAAGGCTTGCGCAAGATATGTATGCATAGATGATTACATCAGACCAGTCTTAGAACTGAATACCACAACAACAACAATATATATGAATATTTATACATAAATTTATTTATTTATATAACTCCGGCGGTGCAAGTGTATCCCAAACTATTCTCTGTCGTAAATTAATTATTGATTAATTTAATGATAACAGTTTTATTCTTGATCATTAAATTTAAGAAAATCCTCAGGGTGTGATTGGGTTTCCTTTCTGAATGTCGCCAAGTAGAACCATCTCGGATGATGCCTCGTGGTGAACTGTCAATTATAAATCATAAATACACTACCATGAATTCCGGTAGTTTGTTCGAAACCCGACACCTCCTCCTACAATCCCGACCCGTCGCCAACCAACTACACAAGCTTACGCCAATTGCCGTAGGCTGATACCGATTGCCAATCTTACGCCGCCTCGCGGAATAATACTATATACAGTCGGTATGTCTCAAATGAGCCGCCAACAATCCCGTCTGGAGACGGCTTGACTGTCTTTAAACACGAAGCAGTAACTTCGTTACAATATATAGCAGACGCTGAATTATATTGGGATCCAGCTTAAATACTTCTAATTTAAAACAATACAGGAATATAGAGTTTGTTTAAAGTAGTGATTGTAATAAATATTTCCTTATCCAGAATTAAATTTACAAGTATAAGTGCGTATTTAATTGTGAGTGTAATTTATAATTTGCCTTCAATTTATTCTTTTTCACTTTTATGTATACTGAACCTGCCTGTTATCAAGCATCTCGGTCGATATGATGTTACTTCTCGTTATTAGTTGGATATGTTCAAGTCACTCCATTAATTTCGCTCTGCATTACCGTTTTTATATAGCATTTCATATCACCAGTTGACATTAATTAGAGACATGAGTTAATTTCAAAACAAACAGTTTAATTTCGCAAGTAATTCAATAGTCAGTTACTACACCGTTATCTATCCAATTTTTTGTTTTTAAATACCTTGCACAGTAGAAAATAAATTTGCGATGTATTAAGATGATCTCAATGAAATAATTCCAGTTTTTAAGTAAGTTTCATCTATTGAAAATTCAACTATTATTTTTAGGAGAAAGAAACGATCAGTAAAATTGGTGACTATTATGAGCAGTGACACAGAAGTCGTATCAATCTTGTCTCCGACGCTCAGCATTTTGAATTTTAAAAGCAATATATGTAGTAATTATCAGATCTTTCGGCTCTCAATTTGTGTGTTTTGATTTAAGCACTTGATATGTATTACATATATTTATAAATATTTAAAGATAATTGTTGAAGCTAAATAAATTTTAGAATCTTGTATTGGAATGTAACGATTTGGTAATAATTTTCACTCGAGGGTGGGATGACTTCCACGTGGGAATCATTTGGTTATGACGTGAATTCGGTTGAGGTAGACCCTGCTTTCGGCCACAGATGTGACAAAAATTTGGAGGATGAAGAAGTGCCAAAGTTTTCGCTGACTTGGCTGAACGTTCTTCAGAATACATTATTTCACCCTACCAAGTGAGTTTCGGTCAAAAAAGGTAGAAAAATACGAAAATCGAGACCGGTTGGAGACGTATTAAAAGAAACAGAGGGTTTTGGATCCCTAGATACCACGAAGATGTCGTAAAAATGCAAAAGGATGGCGAGTGTGTGACGAGAGATGAGCAAGAGTAAAGTTTTCTCAGGACATTCGCGGAGCACAGTGACAACTTTTCTACATGGAGAATCGAGGTGGATTCTAAAAGTACTCAAGTATATTTTCATGGAGTTTGCTTATGGGCAACTATGGTAGTTTCTGTTTCCTACATTCTGGGAGATCTGAGCTAGATGGCATAGCAATCGAGGGCGATACACCAGCAGCTGCATACTCCACAAAGGTCCTGACTTCGACACGCATTGTAGCGCAGTAGGACCCCTACCTAAATTTGTCCAAACTTTAAGAATTTTAAAGGATTAAAAATTCAGCGAGCACATTCTAACTAGCAACAGGCAGGTAGAAGTGGAATTTCCGGCGCCAGGCTGCCGGACGGGAGACGTGCCTGTCTGCAGATTTATAATATTAAGCTTGTTTTGCTGAAGGAACATTCACTATTCAAAATTTCCGAAGGGCCCTGTTCCCTGTTTCATGGAAAATTTCCCGCGCTGGACGAAGGACTCATGAGGATTGGCGGAACAAACATCACGTGGGACAGCGTTTTTCGTGGAGAAGGGATATACGAGTTGAGCTGGGAGACGAGAAGCCGAAAAATATTCAGAGTGGTGCAAGAGGTTGAGAAAGCGAGGTGGAAGGAAGGAGAGTTGATCAGGACGTGGAAGGGAGGAGAAAGCTGTAGATTGCCGCAAGAGTTGAAATTTGGGTTGAATTGTTGCCCTTTAGTGAGAAGGTATTGAGAACAAGGAATGCCAGAAGGAAAAAAGAAGAAAAAACTGGGGTTTTCTCAATCATCGGCAGTATTAGGCTTATCCCCTTTTCCGCCGGCAGAGAGAAAATTTACAATTGAACCCGAAAGAAGAAGAAAGTTACGGTCGCCTAGTAACTGCGTAGAGAGATTAATGAAGATAATAATAAGTTCGTCAGGCGAACGAAAACCTACAGCAATGGGTTACCCCAATAAATAATTAAACATGATATTTAAATATCGTTCCTTTGAATTAATTAATTTGTTTGTAATTGCGCGAAGGTCCCCTTTTAGAGATTTTTATAAATAAAATTATTATATTATTTCCTAAAGCGCATAAATGAAACCCCCTTCAGTTACACTATGCAGCCCTGGCAGACCAGAGACTGAGCAAGAAGACTACAGAAGGCAGCACACAATAACAAGGTAGTAGTCTTAAATAATAATTTTGTCACGAAGTTTTCGGAGTTCTTCAAATAGTTTGAAATTCAAGAGTAATAAATCCGACTATTTTACTATATTTTTAATGGGGTTTCTATTTACCCAAGCGAAATTAATATTTTTCGAATAGATCATTTCTGTAAGTAGATTCTTTACAGCAGATTTAAAAGAAAATTAATGTATCGAATGTATTCAATTCCTTTATTTATTTTTATGACGTAATGGGAAAATTATATTCAGTTAATTGATTAACAGAAAATTAAAAGAGGCAGATTCGGCAAAGAATAAATTTATTCGCTCAATCAATTATAGTTACAATAAAAAAGTTATAATTGAAACCTCTTACTCCGTCCCAAGTAATCTTACATTCCTAAAGAGTATAATATTAAAAACAGGTCGGGGTTCTTCTGAATGTGAGCAACACATGCAATACGAAATTTGTAAGGACAAAAGGAAATTCAATATATGACACACATGTGCAAAAGAAATAGATTAATTATAATGTACCTTTATTAAATCACAATTATTTGAAACAAGTTTAATATCAGAGGATGGTACAACAGAATTAAGTTATTTGTTCACTATTAGTGTACAGCAATATAAATATATAATAAATAATGGAAAAATTGCTAAGGAGGTCGAACACCTGCAAGACACATTTAAAGTATAACATTAAATAATCTAAACAGCTTGAAAATTGCTTCCATTAAAGTTCATGCACTTAAAAAAATTATAGTTTACTTATCATTAACAATAACTCTTCTACACAACACAGATTACTCATGCAATATTTATTAACTTTGAACACATCTCATGCAGTATTTGTTATTGTTGCTATCAGTTAATCTAGACAACATGCAATATCTAACAATGTTTCTAGTCAATAATCAACATTCATACAATATTTGTCAACCTCGTATACTTTTCATGCAGTATTTGTTAATGTTGCTATTCATCAAACAGGATAACATGCAATATTTAAGCCTTTCTAGTCATTACTCAATATTCATGCAAGGTTTAATAAATTATACGTGCATGATGAACATAGCCATGGAGCACATTATCTTCCACTGCCCCAAGAGGACAGACATTATCGGATTGTGACCTAAAGATATCACATCTTCGGAAGAACCAATTAAAAAACTTTACAATTTTTAAAAGATATCAATATTTATGAAAAAATATAATTTAGTTTTTCACCTTATGCAACTTATTTATCACAATTCTATGTTCTGTTCATATGTGCTAATGAAATTTATGTTGGTCGCTAATGACCCTTTAGTTAACGCGACATAAAATAAATTAAATAATAAAAAATATTATACCCATCAAACAAAATAAGTCGTTATACGCAATATTTGTTAACCTTGAACACATCTCATGCAGTATTTGTTAACCTTGAACACATCTCATGCAGTATTTGTTAACCTTGAACACATCTCATGCAGTATTTGTTAATACTGGTTTCCTGTAAACAAGACAACATGTTTTCTAGTCAATACTCAACATTTATGCAATATTTAGCAATGACAAATCTGGACATATTATTGGTATCTACACATGCACTTTAAATTGATGTCACACTTGAATTTCAATGAAAATAATACTCGTGACACAACGAGAAAATATGTCGTACAGAAAAAACACCAAATCCACGTGAACGACGCAGGTATGTAAATCGGGACCAATGTTAAAAGAACCGGTGTAATTTTTTTTTAATTCTTTGACGGTTCGCTGCGGCCAATGAGCTCAATAATATGCACGTCTGCACACGATTACTGCAACGGTACAGTTGTGATGCAACATGGATGCTAAACATACGTGGAAACGGAAATTGTGAGGTGTAAAGTCGTAACACACGTACTAAATATACGCGATGTTACATAATGGAACACAACGTTTTATCCCTATATTTGGAACCTATTCAGGTCGTGTACATTCAAACAAATACGTTAAAATTTCGATAAACAGTTCTTGGGTTTCCACCCGGGTCAAATGATGCCTAACCACGACGTTTCGATGGCGCACTCTAACATCTATCACTTGAGAACGATGGCAGAGTACTCAATCGAAACGTCGTGGCTTAAGCTTCATTTGACCCGAGAAAGTCTTCCATTTTCTATGTCAAAATTTATTCCAAACATCCTTTTTCATCTGAAATACATTTACGTATGTTGTAAAATTCAAACATTAAAAAAATATATACTACTATAATAGTTTGCTAAAAATTACTTGCCAATGAGTGTCCTACTAATTCATAACTATCTACGGAAGATTCTATTTCGTAGAATAGTGTTTTAAAATTTTCAGATATTATGTAAATGTTATTATGTATTTAAAAAAGATTTCTCGGGTTTATTTAAATAAGTTACTATAACTTAAATTTAGCTTTGTTACATAAAAATACGAAAAATAGGTATTTATAAATCGCTTCACGTAGGTAATATGTGTTGTACTGAGAATTGTTTCAGCCAGCAATTGGCATTATCAATGACTTACTCTTGAGTGACCTCTTTGGGCCTATAAAAGTGAGCCTGATAATTAGAGCCTATTTGGGGAGAACCGTCACGAATGCGTGGAAATAGAACAAGGCCACGCCCATGCTAGTGCGTGTTAGCGCCGTGTCAACGAAAATTACACGCGGCTTGGAACAAGGTGTGGCGATTACATCGCTCGTAAACGCTGCGTTGCGTTGCGCTGCCCGCTCCTTGTAATGAAAAACAGTTTTCATACGGATTAAGCAGCGCTAAGCGGTAATCGCAACCGTTCAACATTGCTTACTTACTTCTATTACGCTTCAGACGGTCACCCAAATTTTCCGTGATTAATTTTCCACAAAAAGTTAATGTGATTTTTAAAATTTCTCAGAATTCTTCGGCAAGTATGCACTAGTCTCATATTTTAACACTTGCCACTCGCCTATATAAAAGGAAATTAATAGGCGAAATATTTATTTGGGAGAATGTAATGGAAAATGCTCGGAATAATACCTTGTAACGACCCTTGAATCACTTGTGAGTAGAATTCCCTTGACCTCATCTTCGACACACCAGTAGAGAAAATTTATAAAAGACTGTATTTGACTCGAACAAAACACTGTATACAATTTTATAGGAGCTAAATAAATTTAAGTAAATGCGACAATAATTATAAAAAAAGTATTTTTAAAAAAATAAACTGTATTTGAGATGATAAAAATAAAGCAATATGTAAGAAACAATAACAAACTATTTTAAACATCAAATAAAATTTGTTGCTCAAAAATATTCCTAAATTTTGGGAGTTTATGTCAAACAATAAAAAATTTAAGACAAACGAAAATAATTGTATTTACTAACGTTAAATGTGTAAACTTTTTTAATTTGTAACCATCATTAAATTTAAATTTAATATCAATTATTTACAATTAATTATATTTTCTTTAACTTAAATTTCGCAAAATACAAGAAGAATTTAAGGAATTATTTCGAATTAAATTTCAAAATCTTAGCTAAGCAATTTAAATTAATGTACAATAATGAAAAATATTATAGTTATGAATTTTTAAATGAGGCCGAAAACATGTATATTAGTAAACCACGATCAGCTATACAACATGTTTTTTTCCTGATCTGGACCTTCTCCAAGTTGAACTAAATACGAATACATAAAATTGTTACATTAAAAATATGTT